>WFKH01011581.1:6587922-6614110 GCA_016163765.1 Magallana hongkongensis | reverse complement strand
TTATATATATATATATATATATATATATATATATATATATATATATATATATATATATATATATATATAATATGAGATACATATAACCTCACAATAAATGTACATTTAGAATGAGTGAGAGAGTGAAAGTTTGTGTTCTGTCTTTTTCATGTTTGTCTTTATTTATAGAACTAATGTATTTGTAATAGAAATAAAGCATTAAATAAATAAATATATATATATAAATAAACGTACTACACTCAATGAATATTTTGTAAAGGCAAGATATTAAGAGCAAGATATAACTAACGTACGAACATGTACATTCGTGAATATCGTGCCAAGGCAAGCTATTATTTACCAATGACTGTAAACTCCCTCCGAGTTTTCATACGCTTGTAATTGAAATATTTTGTGCATTTTTTAGTGACATGTTCATGGAGAAGTGACAGCACACGATGCTATCCTGGGACGTGTCAGGATGAGCTAGCAGCAAACTGTAACTGCTCCACCGGGTTCAGTGGCACACACTGCGAAAAAAGTAAATACACTTGGCTCCAAGTTTGTTTCATGCTAGTATTTTAAGAACTTTTGCGTGACTACCATTTTAACTTTTTAATTTTTAGTTACGGAACCAGTTTCTGTGACCTATAATGAAGCAACGTTAGAATTCGGAATCAGCACCAGCAAAAATCCTACCGATCCTAATAATGTCACCCAACCACAACCAAAAATATGGGCGAATGAACTGCAGTTTAACACCCTCAAGACCAAGATAACAGCTTCCTGGGTTCCATCGGAAACGCCTCCGGATATCACGAACCATTACGTCACAGAGTTCCAAGTTGGTCTTGTACAGGGCTCCGTCGATTATGAACTCACACAAGGTGGCGCTTGACAACACATCATTAAACATAGTTTGAATTTAAACATTTTAATAATGCACAAATATGTTGCATCTTTAAACATTGAAAGGGTAACTATATATAGTATGTTTTCTTTAGCATCTGGCCTTGTGGTAACCGGTACCAAGAGTTGTAGCGACCTTACCGTTCTGGCCCCAAAGACGGCTGCTTACACTTGTGAAGTGGACTTTACGTTTGCTAGTTTGTTCAGTCACAATGACACGTACGTAGAGAGTATTTCAGTCATTCTATACTGTATAAAATTGTAAAATCCGTATAAGTTATCAGTGTTATTTCTTCTGTTTACTCAATAAAATTATTATAAAGATGAAATTTTCAACTAGGTTAAAGTGGTCCTACAAAATGAAAAACGGCGGCTTTGTCAAAGTTTTGAATAGAGAAACATCCACGGAGGATATATTTTACTACGATGGACAAGAGTCAACAGCCAATTACATTTACCACTTTGACTCGGTAAAACCAACTTCCGGTAGCGATAAGCCACTGGTCGCACCCGACCTTACAAACATGGTAATACTCATTTCTACAAGCTAGTAAATAAGGTTATCAAAATATAATTTAGCACATACCAGTTTTCGTTCTGATTCCAAATGAATATCTGTTGTTCTTAGTCACTTATAACGATATCATGGAACAACTGGACAGACGACCTGTCGGGAATATCCCATTTTGAATATGAGCTCACAGATATCGGACACGGAACTACAGCGCTTGTGAAAAAGGTCTCCAATATTACTGCCGATGATGAATCGGTAAGATACTAGTTGTTTCTTTTTTTAAATCTTCGATCCTTTTTTTCATATGATATATCTATTTGTGAACCTTATCAGAGACATCATTTTTTCAATATTTACAGGAAACATTCACAGCTCCTGCTGATGGGCTTTATCAAGTTGTTCTCACATGCTACGATTTAGCAGGAAATTATAAGTCTGCCCGACAAATATTTCTCTACGACAGTTCCTCTACCATTGACATCACCCCTGGTCATAAGATTTCTGATTCATTGTCCTCCACAAACACTACCAACACGTGGGTCGTGACCTCCGCCACAAGCGTGAGGATAGAGTGGGATGGACATTTTGTGAACACTCGCCATAAAAACAACCAATGGCTGACGGGCGTGAAAGCCTATGGTGGGATAGACAAGACTTCTAAATATGAGGACAAAACAGGAGTTATTACAATTAACAGCATTGATCACGAGGATGGTAAGTGATGAATGGTACATAAAAACGTGTTCGAATGGTTTTGAATTTCATTAAATGTCCACATTACACAATTTCACCTTTGTTTAGGTATCACTGATTTTAAAGTAAAATTGGAGGTAAACAAGGACGAAACAACAGTGACGCAACAAATTGCAGAATACTCTGTGTTCAACATCCACAAGCAGTCGGAGACATTTACAGGAATCACGTGGGGTGATGGGGATCGCATGAAAATAACAGTGACTGCTTTTGACATAATGGGCACGACTCGAGAAGACAATGTTTTACTGTATAAAGATATGACACCCCCAAATATTACAAATCTATGGCTAACCCAAGATGACGAACTCGGTGTAAATGTGTTTGGTCTGACAGATTTTAATAAAATGACGTACGTAAGATGTAATAGAATTTTAAACTCAATTTAACCAATTATTCATTATATGAATCTGGATGCCACAAATCTGTTTTGTGTCTGAAGTCTAAGTTGGGTTTTTTTCTTTGCAGCATTGAGTGGTCAGCAGAAGATCTGCATAGTGGCATGGATAGTATAACGTGGAGAATATACGATGCAGACGACACTACATTGCAGCATGGAATAGAACATGTACCTCCTCAAGGAAATTCACAGGTACTTGGCAGACTCTCACTCTAAATTCGTTGATAAACACTCGCACAGTATATGGTTAAAGTCCGGTGTATTAATTCCATTGTTTGCAATAGCAGAATATGACAGACTGTATCGACAAGTATCAGACAACTGCACGCGGAGCGGATTGTTATTGCACTGCATTTGTCGGCTGCTTCCACCGCCACTTTATTGTCAAACCAACAGTCCCTAGCAACGGTCTTCAGGGTGTCCATGATGCAGATTATTTCATAGAAGTGGTGGCTACCAACAAGGCACAGCTCCAAACTGTAGCACAGACAAGAGTAAGAACACAATGGACTTGTAGATTTTTGTTTTAAAAAAAGAAGGAAGCATTTTCACTTTTTGTATACTTATGCTTTACTTCTCTTGTGTGAATAGATCAGTGTTGATACGTCTCCGCCCCATGCAGGGTTCGTTATGGATGGATCGGTAGGACAAGATGAGGTAGATTATCAGCAAGGAATGATCCTGCAAGCTCATTGGTCGGGCTTCTTTGACAGAGAAAGTGGCATTCGCTTCTATCAATATGGATTCTCAACTGAATGTTTAACGTCTGAAAACTTTTCTCTTGTTGCCAACAGCAGCACTATTGTAAGTCTTTTTGTGTCTGGTACATTTTTATGAATTGAATTCATTTCGTACTTTAAAAACCCCCCACTTTTAATGTAAATTGGATGCTATGTTTCAGGTTAAAACAACCACATCAAATGATGCAAGCACGACAGTGACATCAGAGGATACTTACTATATCACAGTTGTAGCGTACAACGCCGCGTTCAAGCCCTCAGACCCAGTTTGCTCTGATGGAGTGACCATAGACACAAGTGACTCTCATATCAAAGAACTGTCGATCAGTAACGCCCGAATCAGAGGAGGATTGGTCGTAGACTCGGGAGAGTACTGGATGATTACTGACGACCGATCCAGGAAGAGGATATACAACACAACAAGCTGCAGGTTCAATGTCATGCCATAGTTTGAATTTATCGATTCTCAAAGATAATATATTAACAGTTGTTTTCTTAATATTGTTACAGTTCCAAAGCCACCACCGTTACAGGCTTGAATTTGATTCCTATTGAGAGAGACTCCGATGGTAATATCATGGAGGTTGATGGAGATTCGGTTTGTGCAAGTGCAGCAGGTGCCCCCACAGATCTGACCCCCGTTCTCTCTAGTGCTACAACGGTGCGGTTTGTATAAGTAGATAGTTCTAAAAAAGAGATGCATACCTGTAAGTAGTATGCTTAAAAATAGAAATACTAGTTAAACAAAATTTAATCCTTTGCATCATAATTGTATTTCAGTATCACCTGGATTGGTTAGAAAATGCCGGAAAGAGTGGGATTTATAATTTTGAATTCGGAATAGATTCTACCCCAAACAGTGCCAGTCCATCCATTTTACCATTTAAGTCAACAGAGCACCACCCTAGCTTCCGACTTCCGGCAAATCTGCTTCCCCTCAATTCTGAATTTTATTTAACCATCAAAACCATCACCAAAGCAAACAAAGAAAGCATTCAGGTATAGTGGTTATAACAAGTAATTCCTCCTTCCGAATATTTTTCATAGAATAATGTGTAAGTGTCCATTTCTGTACTTCGTTTTTTGAAGAGTGTGAAATGTATCCTGGATGTCACGGCACCAGTTTTTACTGGCACAGTGTCAGTCTCGATCAGTAGCGATAACAAATACCTCACGGCGTCATGGCCGAGAGCAATCACCGATTCAGAAGATCCTTTTGAATTAGATATAGAATTTGCAATAGGTAAGTGTCTATACTAGTATATATTTCCAGTTCTACCATAAATTGCAGTAGTCGGTAAGCATGACAATACCTTTGGTTTACAACATTACGTTCTAAATTTAGGAACTGAGGAGTACGGAACACAGATTCAGAAGTTCAGTCCTCTTCAAACTGGAGGAAGCTGTACATCACTGAGCCCCGCCCTTTGTGCAAGTGTCCCTATAGAATCGTTGGACTGGGATCTCCACGGCTTCCACGTGTATTACGTCACTGTGAAGGCAACGAACAGAGCAATGCTGTCGACACAAGCCGTGTCGCCTCCATATACCCACGGAATACAAAAAGTCACCGCCGGTATAGTGATCGAAATACCACCAGCGGTGAGAAGATACGCGAAATTAGAAAAGAATTATCAATTTCAGAAACTACGCAATTAAGATTTAATTATCATTAAAATTAGTTTATTCTTAATTATTCTTATTATTCTTATCCTAACAGGACAATAGACCATATATCCCAGTACTGGTAAGATATACCTGTAACTTTACTGAAATTCTTTATATTTTATGCGCTAAAATTTATTGAAGAAAGTATTTTTTCAAATATCAATTAATGTTATGTCTATTATACATAAGGATATTGAAGACATCGATTTTCAAAGCCAGACAGACAAGATTTCCGCCCGGTGGAGCGGGTTTTATCACCTACATTCAAACGTGACTTTCACGATGTCGGTTGGCTCCACTAAAGGAGGGACTGATGTAGTGAATGCCCAGAATGTAGGGACTAACACCAAGTACACCCTCACTGGGCTCTCTCTGACCAATTTACAAGTAAGAATAAAATAAAAACAAAGTGACCCGTAGAACGTGGGCAGAGGGGGAATCTCAGGGGGTCATAATCAAAAAACATATAAATCATTAGAAAATCACACTGTACATAACACTTTTATATTGAAACCTAGTTATGAAAGCAAATAATGTATAAATATCAAACATAATAAGATTGTTGACGTCAACATGATTGTATTTTAAATGCCATAATTGCAAAATATCAGTCATCATTAGACTTTCCTTAATAAGCAAAGATGAAAAATCGAAACAAATTACGATTTGTTTGTTTTGAAGACGTATTACGTGAGCATCACGGCGTCTACGGCCTATCAAGACACCACTGTGACGTCAGACGGAGTGACGGTGGTACAGGACAACACGGTGCTCTCTTCTGTGACCATAAGTGACGGAGTACCATGCACCATGGATGGTAAGAAGTTCTAATTGATAATGAATTAGTTCAATTTACCTTTATTTATCAAGGTTTTGTTGTCTTCAAAATCGGTACACCCGTTTTCTCGTTCTTTTTAGTTGACAACAATATGACGGTTTTTACCCATCATGACGTGGTAGGTTAAAATGACGTAAAAAAATCATCGTTTTATTTTTTAGTTCTTTGTAAAACGTATAAAAAGAAAATATGGTATGAAATTTACGTATACAATCTAATCATAGGACAATCGTAAGAAGTGTGAAGATGACATTGACTACCAAGCATCTGTCACGACTCTATCGGCTCACTGGGATATCCCCGCAGGCGCGGCCCACTACCTCACCGACGTCTTTATCAGGGTCGAAGTAAAGAATGGAGGTCAGTTACTAAGTAGATACAATATTTCCATTATTAGATAGTACTTTGGTTTCATCAATATTCGTTGAATACCAATTTTCGTAGATATTGTTTTGAAGTAAATCAAACAAAAACAAATGTTCATTGAAGTGCAATATTTAGTAACATATTGCACTGATAGCATCATTGGCCACGAATTTACGTATCTTCCTATAATCCACGAAGATGAATGCTCACTCATATAATAAAATAACAGTATCTTAACTAACTGTTAAACAGTGTTATGTCGTTTTTCGCCCCTTTGGCTGTCGAGCTAAGAGAAAAAAAAATTTGAGAGCAATTATATTTATTTTTAATCAATGTAAAAATTTAGACTGACTTACATGAATGTACAGGGTCCTGGTCAGAAGTGACAGAGTGGGTGTACCTGATGACCCACTACCACCACACCTTCACCGGTCTGAACCTCTCTCCGGGACACACCTACAGGTCCTCCGTCAAATTCTGCGCCAGACTCTTCTGTTTTGTCCCTATTAATAGCAATGGTGTAACAGTACTGGCCAATAACCCTATCACTGGGAGTATGACTATAAACCATCAAGGTTCCGGAACTGAAACGGTTAGTTGGAAATTTATTTTAGTTGAGATACATGTATTTATTAATACAGGATAAAAATATTGTAGCATATTAAATATAAATGAAATACATGTACCTTTTCTCAGCTGTCCATTGAGTTTGATCAGTTTTACGACCCGGATGTTCCTCTCCTTGGCGATAAATATGATGTAGTTGATAAGTATGAATATGCAATTGCCGACAATTCAACCAATGGAAACGTACACACAAGATGGGAAACCATTACTTCTACTCCTTCTGGACAAAAGGTACACTGGAATGTTCGACTATAAACTGCTGAAAAATATCAACTTAATAGGATGCTTTTTTAACGATATTAATTGTTTCATTTATATTTAGATATCATTTCCGGTGACGTTGACTGGCAAAATGGATTTTAGTAAGTGCAGAAACGTTGTCATCAGAGGCTATAACAAAGCTGGGCTCCATAGCACGGTATCTGCTGGCATCAAAGACTGTGCTCAGTTCAATCCCATTCTGATCGTCCCCAATGTCATCGTAGACGCCGTGGGTCTTGCTGATCCTGCAGACGGTAACGGAAATTCCTGCGCAAATTCAATCGATGTTTTGATTGGATATAGATTTAGTTGAATTCATTCCCATAGGATTTGAATAAATGATATGCTATATACTGAGAATGTTTCAGTTAAATTAAGCAAATTGACGAGTCGACTTGTAATTTTCAGACAAGAATGGTTTAGGCGTGTCTCTTCCGGAGAATGTAGTTTGGTCAGTGGCTGATGCCGACTACACGCCATTTCGGACAATATTATCGGCTGTCTGGCATTCTGGGAGATATTCCTCATATAAGTGGGCCGTCATAGAAGACAAAAGCCCAGAGCCAGTTACATACAACAAACAGACTTCTCCTCTTTCACTGAAAGATCCTTGCTCCCATGCTGACGTCGTGCATTCCAAATGTGGAACTACGAGTATGTTCTGTGTGAATGATTTAATTTGTGTCACGTAACTTACATGTACCATTCGATTAATTAATAAAGGCTTTAAAATAATATACATTGTTTTGCAGCAAATGAATTTGTAAACGTCATTTTCAATGAAAACGAGTATTTGGTGCATGGAAAAACCTACCTGATATGCATCCATGCCGACGAGGAGAATGTGACTAATGAGCTTTGGACAAACCTTCTACCTGAACTGAGTGTATGTACTGACGGGGTGGTCGTGGACCTCACTAACCCCACAGTGGCAGATGTCTGGCTTGGAAACGTTAAAAATACCAAATATCAGGTTAAAGAAATACTACCAGACTAGTCATTCCGCTGTAGTGAATAATACAAAAGCTTTTATAACATTTCCGATGAGACTCTCTTTAATGTTTCATCTATTTCTAGGTTGCTGCGTCTGACTTTTACGTCAACTGGAAATCGTTTGTTGACATTGAGGAACTTGGTGTAGGAAAACACCATACGGGCATCAGTTACTACGAAGTCATCATCGGTATGTCCAGTGTTTGGAACCCATACTCTTTTTTGTAACTAGACTCAAATAAATGCAAACCATTTAATTAACGATTTCAATTCTTAGGATCAACGGAAGGAGGAAATGACGTCGTGGACATCACAAATGTTGGGGTGGTTAACCACGCCCACTTTGGATCCCTTACCTTGCACTCGGGTCACAAATATTATGCAACAGTCACAGGTATATATTAATTAATCCATTCATCCCTTGATGATGCAATATGTGTGTTTTAGAAAACGATGTTGAAATTTTTTTTCCAGGATATGATTTTGTTGGAAGAAAGGCCAGTAAAACTTCTGAGTCTGTCATTGTGGATTTCACTCCCCCTGTTATCACTGATGAGCCAATCAAACTTACAACTGGTCGACACATCATATCAACAACTGAAGTTTCTGTTTGGTAACATTTTTAAACCTGTTTTGTATCCAATATTTTGCCAAATCTTACCTAGTTTGACCAAAGCAGTAATTTCTCATAGCTTTTGTTTATTTTTGCTTTTGATTTCATAGCTGGTCAAATATTTTCGGTGACAAAGAAAGTGGGCTTGATTATTTCTTGTGGTCTGTTGGTTCCATGCCGGGATATAATGATATGATGGAATTCAAGAAAGTTAACAATGTGTGTGCGACGAATGGTCCTTCAACGTTAACTATGGAAGAGGGGCATGCTTATTACATCAATGTTAGAGTAAGTATTGTCGATAGTCATTCAAAATACACTATGTTTAGCATAAAAGTGTCATGCTGTATAAATTAAAGTCATTTCGTTCACAGGCTTATAACAGAGCTGGTCTCTCCACTACCGTGACGTCATGGGCCTTTACTGTGGAGGCTTCGCCTCCAGTTGCTGGTCACGTGTTTGATGGCGACAAATCACAAACCTCAGGCCAGAAAGATCTGGATTTTCAAACACATTTAGATTATTTATCAGCTTACTGGGAGGGTTTCAATGACCCACATTCTACAATCACTGAATACTACATTAGTATCGGCACGTGCGTCCTCTGCCAGGACGTGCTTCAACATCAGGCAATAGGAATTGTTTATGGTACATTTGTTTCATGTTGTTTTTGCAAAAGCAAAATGTTCTTTTCATAAACAGTATCATTTTTTTTCAAGGTGATTTGAAATGTTAATAAGTTTCTTATAATATCTAGAATATCGACTTACGGGTATCGGACTAGCCGTCGGAATGACGTATTACACGTCAGTTACCGCCTGTAATACAGCAAACCTGTGCACTACCGTGACCTCTGATGGCGTCATCATTGACAATAGTCCGCCAAGTCCTGGACGTGTGAAGGATGGACCTGGAACAGAAGACATTGAGTATCAGCCGTCAAGGTTAAACTTTCTCTTACGAGTCGTAAATGTACTTGGTATGCGTATGCAATGAGTCTTTTATAACATTCTCTTCAATTTGTATCTGTTTTGTTTCCTCACAGATCTCACATTTCAGCATCTTGGAATGGTTTTTCGGACCCACAGTCAGGATTGCAAAAATTTGTCTGGAAAGCAGGAACCAAACTGGGTGGAAATGATATATTCAATGTGACGTTCCAGCACCTTCATTTAAGCCTGTTTGCGAGAAGCTTACCCCTTCCTGCCAATCTTCCAGTTGGGGTTAGGATTTATGTAACCGTTGGCTGCTATAACAACGCTGGTATGTAATGAATATTTTTTTTAATTTTGAGGTATTTTATGATGATCGATCGAGTATAGTAATGTACCTCTTAACCATTGTGATGCTGGGAATGGAGAAAAAATTAAAAATAAATCTTTTGTGTTTGTGATCCATAGGTCTGTATGTGGAATCATCATCTAACGGTTTTATCGTGGACGATACCGCTCCTGAGATCGCCTTGGAGCCTTCTTTCCCCGCCAATCTAGTGACGTACGACACTGATACTGACCAGTTTTACCAGGTACATAGGACTACGCTCAAAGTAGAATGGCAGGCCAGCGATCCAGAATGTTACATCGAACGCCAGTATCTCACTATTAAGTCCCATATTGGAGGAGAGTTTAATAGTGCTCCTACACAGGTACTTATAAGCTTGATTATTAAATCGTCATAGATTATCTATCAGTTTATCATTATTGTGATTGAAAGATTAAATCGTAGAAAAAAAATCGAAAAGTGTCTCGCTAGTAGAACTGTATGGTTCGTGGATCTCTTGAATCCATCATTTCGTCTTATAGATCAACGGAATAGTGCGGGACTACACGTTCAGTGACTTAGACCTGCATGATGGGGTGGAGTACTTCGTGGTACTGATCGCCTGTAATGGAGCAGGACTCTGTTCCAACGCCACCTCCAAACCCCTGCTAGTGGACAGCACGCCTCCAAACAGAGGTCAGTCTGAAACTCTCTTCTCTCAACAGAGTTTACTATTGAAGCCAAGTTAATGTCATCCAAATAAAATATTGTGACCCCAATATTGATCTCCACCTCATCATTGTGGAGTTAGAATCGTCAAATATGCTGGCAAAGATGATTTTACCGCGCGTTTGTACAGTGAGAGAAAGTTCGTCTGTCGTTAACACATGTATACACTTAACAAAACTTCTAAGTGTTCACTCTAATAAATCGAATAACTTGAAAATTACGAAATACAATAATCTGAAATTTTCAACATTCTGTAACAGATATGTCTTCTCATCAATAGCACAGAAAAAATAAGACAATACCGACTGAAATCAATTACCCGTGATGAAACGTTAAAACATAAATTGATAATATAATGTGCATAAATTTTAATATAATGTTTCTCTTCTGTAAGTGTAACGTCATTTCTATCGGCAAACTAAAACAGTCGGAAAGCTCTGGGCGAAATTCAACCAAACCGGAAGTGTTCGTGATATTTAGCAAAGGTCAAGGTGGTTGGTCGTAACCAGAGGTCAAGATCAATACATCGTTCTTAACTACTTGAAAGTTAATTGGAAATCAGTCACCCCGACGGCAAGACAAATAAACGTGTTTATTTCATATAGTAAATACATTATACTGGGTGAACATTTAGAACTTTGGTTCAGTGTATGTTTTCATTATAATTCATTTTCTAGGGATGTTTGCCATTCAGACAGACCATGCCGCCAATCTGTCCCGCCATGTTGATGGTCACATGACATGGACCTACAAGAAGACGGTGTCGGTACTGTTGGCGTGGATAGGATTTGATGACAGTCACTCAAACATTCGTCATTACAGTGTCAACATTGGATCCTCGTTCTTTTCATCAGACCTAAATCAAGTACGTAAACAAAACACCAATTACACTTTCTACATGTCAAAATTGTTTCTTCTTTGGATGCTTTCTTGATAATATTCGTTTTCTATTGCTTTAGGATCCTGGAATACCATTTGTTATTCCCCATAATAATACTGGTGAGACGAAAGAGAACGAAGGCATCGTGCAATCGAGCACTCTTCCTACACAGAGCCTCACAAAGCACACCTACATATATATCCACATGTGGGCAGAAAACATGGTTAGTGTGTCGTCATAACAGTTGGTTCTTAATCCCTCTGTCAAACTTGCAGTATTTAATTAAATGCAATCGGTTCATTTAATGTTACATAGGCTGGACTGAAGAGCGCCATCATTCATTCCAAATTCAAGAAAGAAGCTGGCGGTCCTCTTCAATTAGTTCGGCGTTGTGATGCCTACACGTGTGAAGGTCACTGCACTTGCGCAGCCCAGGACGAGAGATGTCCAATCAAAGCATCTCTTACATGCGTCAATGACACAGAAAGTGAGACAAATCTTTTTTTCTTAAATAATTCTTTTAATATTGATATACCTTTGTTTATATTTTAGTCATTTCGTTGATTTACTGTTATTTGATTTTTAGCTGGCTCACACAGTATTGTCATGGTAACGGATCACATCGGGTTCGGATCCAACGACGTAGATTACACACCTTCAGACACTGTACTGCAAGGTTCTTGGACAATCACGCAGATTCAAAACTACAAGCCTGTCTGGTATTAAACAGTTAAAGTCAAACTTAAACACTATATTGATAAATCAAACGAAGGGGCGAAAATACAAATAATTTGAGCATTTGAAAAATAAATGGATAAATTTAGTTTCGATTCGAGCAAAAAGACTCTCGCTGTACATATATTCCGATGACGCTGGAATTACAGAAAAAACCCAAAGAAGTAGGATTAATTTTATATAATGAAATAAATAAAGTGAATATATTTATTCATTATCCTTGATAGTTGCCGTCTTTGATTAGATTTTTAATGAACAGGTACCAGTGGAGTGTCGGGTATACCAGTGAGGACGCTCCAGAAGGGGTCTTTGATGCGTCCTCGGAACTCGTTTGGCATGACGCAGCGTCAATCACTCAAATGACCTTCACCACAAAGAAAGGTTTGTTCGTGCGAAGTTTCCATCATTAATAAATCTTTTAGATAAACTTATTATCTTAAAGAGTTATTACATTACATCGTACGATAAATTACTTTGTATCTCAATGTTCTTTTCATGCACGTAGGCAAAAAGTTGAAACAAGGAATGAAATACTCATTCTTTGTACGAGTGTGGTATTCAACAACTGTGTTTGGCGACTTTAAGTCTGATGGGGTAATCATCACAAGTCAACCTCCGATTACAAGCATACTGAACGGGGCAGCGGTATGTTGTTTGTAACTAAACATGAATATCAACCAAGCTTCATTGTCTTTCCTTTCGAGAAATTGCCTAAGATGGTTAAAAACTAGTTTTATATTTGATTCAGGTTACAGAGGTTAGAAGATACAGTGAAATGAGAGACATGGACTTCATCAAGTTCGGTTCACAAATCACAGTCGATTGGGCCCACAAGTTTGTGAATGCTTCTAATGATGTTTCCAAAATCGAGTTATACATCAGTACCAGACCTGGGGGTATAAACATTTCTTCCTACAATTCATGCTTGATATGTAATTCAGTAATAATTTGATAAATAATACATGTAATTGAATAATTAAACATAAATCTTAATTATACATGCTCACATTAGGTCACAATATCCACTCCGAGGCGACCAGATTGGTTTCTTCTGACACAAGCTTCAATATTCTGACTATGGACGGGAGAAGTGGGGTGCGGTATTACAGCAATATTATCGCCTACACCCATTCTGGGATACACCGTACGGAGTCCTCTGACGGGTTCGTCCTAGATTCCGATCCACCAATGAAAGGAGTCGTCTACGACGGGCCAGGTGATTTCAACTATCTTTTTTTCAGTACCGAAAATTGGTATTTCAATATAATTTATGTGAAACTAAAGGTGACAAACATATGTATACATATATATAACAAGGGTCGTTTAATATTAATCAATCTCCTGGTGTCAATATGCTGCGTTGGTGACTTTTTAAATAAACTGAGGATAGAAAAGAGACAGAAAAATACTCTCAACGCAAAAATAAGGTAACAATTTAAAAATATTTTGTAGGGTTGAAAGATTTAAAATTTCAAGATTCTGACTCTACTGTGGGCGCTCACTGGCACGGTTTTATTGACCTGGTTTCTGGCATAAGATGGTACCACTGGTGTGTGGGTTCCACCCCCGCGTTGTCTGGTGCTGCGTGCGATGTGGTGTCTTGGAGGAATGTAGGCCTCCATACCAGGATGACTTTACAGCTGTCAACCACGCTTCCAAGTAAGACTGGCTGGCTTTCTGAACACTGTCCTGAGCAAAGTTGAATATAATAGACTAAGCATTCAATATTTACGCGTATTTACTATCCACGTAAGATAAATAAATTGTTGATTTATGTGTGATTTCTATTTTGTCTTTCAACTTTGTAGGGTGTGTGTATAACAAGGTGTATGCTACTGATGTAGTAGGATTTAAATCCCCTGTGGCTGTATCCAATGGTTACTGTTCCGACACTACGTCACCAGTTCCTTTGTATCTGGCAACTCTGGAACACAATATTGTTGTAAATGGCGCCTTCAACACATATAAACATCGTGTCAAATTTACGCACTTGAACACCACAGACATTTGTGATGGGACCAATAATATCGGGGTCCCCGGATGGTCTCTTCAGCCTGATGCTTGTGCCGTTGTTGTGGAATCAAGTTTATCACAGACTGAAAACTTTTTCATCCACGTGCGTGGTGGGGTTCGGCAAGAAGTGTCACTCTCCCCTGGCTTACACAGACTAACTTTTGTTTCTAGTCACGTGCATATTAACGCTGCAAGAACTGCAAACCGAGAAGGATTTGCATCGCTTGGTGTACAGCGTCACGTTTTCATATTGTACACAAAACCATACCGCCAAGATGGGCATAGTCTAGAATCAGAAAGAAAGATATTGTCCTGGCATAATCATACATTCTACTTCAATGTCACTAAGAAGGGAATGTATGACCTTGTGTTAGGGTCGGTAGGTCATCACAGTGGGCTCTATATTGATGACGTCAGGTTACAGCTGGTGAATACAAGTGACGTAGCTGATGTAGTCAGTAATGACACAGTTCACGGTCATACTACGTTTTTGCACGAGTGGTCTTCGGTACATGCAGGATGGAGCTTCTATAATCCAGGACCAAGTCCAATTACCAACTATATGTGGGCTATTGGTATGTGAAAAAAAATCATTCAGATGAATTTTTGTTGACGCGTAAAATGTTTGTCTGATCTTGTTTCAGTGTTGGTTATTTTTCCGCTTTTAGGTTTCTCTCACGGTGGAATTCAGATTCAAAATTTTAAAAGCACTGGTTTAGTTCCATTTGGTTCTAAGAACGATGTGACATTGGTACACAATGCCTCGGTATATTATACGGTCATAGCAAGTAATGCAGTCGGGAAAATGGCCGTATCGTATTCGGGGAGAATTCTTGTTGATTTGACACCTCCACTAATACCAGAAGTCAATGATGGACGGGGTAAGCGAAATTGTTTTTTTTCTGTTAATGTTAATGATTAATTTTATTAATAAATCGTCAATTATAATATCAAAAGGTCATACTGAAGAGTTTTATCTCATGAAGGTCCAGATGAAGATTTCAGTGGAATCAGCACAGTGTTCGTGAACTGGGAGGCCAATGACCCAGAGTCTGGAATACGAATATGTGAATGGGCAGTTGGTAAGTGGGTGTTTTATAAGGAATTCAAATGTATATGTTTGTATTTAGTATTCACCTGCCGTACTAGTATTTGTTTATCAGGCAATCGTGTTTTTCGTCCCCCCAATTTTGGCACATTGTCCAAATCATCCGTAAGTTAGATGTGTACAATGCTAATATTCAAAAAAATTCTTTACAAATCCACAAACTTGTAAACTTTTGATAATCTCTGAAATTTTTCAAAATGGCACACATTATGTAGTACAAGTAGTATGCTATCTGCTGTACTTTTCAGGCTATTCGCCAGAATCTACTGACCTGAAGACGTTTAGCGTTATGACGGTTTACTCCGGATACACCGATGTCAATTTCACGGACACAGAGAACAACACTATCTACAGCACAGTCCGATGCACGAATCACGCAGGGCTTGTCACGTACGCTTACTCCGACGGAATAAAAATCTCACAAAATGCACCAAACTCCTCAAACGTTCAAATCAGTCACGTGGCTCTATCTCAGACCGAATATCCTCCGTCCGATGGATTCCAGGGGGTTTCTGATTCCTTACGATTGTACTGGTCTGGATTTGATGACACTGTCGGAATAAGCTCCCATAAAGTAAGAGACATGACTGTCTGGTAGTAGTCGTATCCTAAATTGCTTTTTTGTATTACTTAATCGTAATATTTTACTTTTATTTTCAGATGGAGATTGATTTTGAAAATTCGGATAATGACTTGTTCACAACAATGACATTTCCACAGAATCAGACGGTGCAGTATGTGCACCTCAGCAAGCTCACCATGAAAGATGGTGTTCATAGGGTCAAGATCAATACGAAAAATGCTCTTGGAATATCGAGCGAACACATGTTTTACAATGTTTCGCTATATACTTTACCTCCAGTCAGGAACAGTAAGTGCAACAGCCAGTTAATTGTAATGTGTAATTTATATCTTATTATGAAATAATTCTCGTTAAAACTTTTGTTTCTTGCTTTGTATTTCAATTTATGTTACGTAATGACGTCATGGCTTGATGTTCTTTCAATAGATAGCTTCGATCCAACAATAACTTGGAATTCGGCGACCCAGAAGTTTAGTGCTTCGTGGCCTGATGTATTTTTCTCCCCTTACCCTCTGAGGTTTGAGGTCTCTGCTGGATTAGCAGAGGGTGGAGCCGAAATTTTACAATGGGCGGAAACGTTGAACACCACATTGGATTTTGAAATGCCCAAAAGCATAACAGACTTTAGAGGATATGACGTTTTTGTTTATATCCGGGCAATTTCAGTTGGAGGATTTTACACTGGTGTGAAAGGAAAAGTAAAATTGCCGTCGTAACGATTTACTTTATCAAGACCATTCTGTTGGTGCTTATATAAAATGGCGCTTTAACATGTATGAAACTTCAAAAATACCAATCTACTTTTTTTCTTTTATTCATTCCTTTTTATTATAAATCGGAAATGTTAAAGTAGTTTAACACAGAATTAACTTTGGACAGCCTTATCTGTTGTCTGATTATTGATTAAGTTTATTTCTGTCGTTGTGCTATATGTTTACTTTTTGGGAAGAACGGTTTCTCATAAAAAAAAATGTAGAGTTTTTGTCAAAATGACTATATGTATTTCTTTAACAGTTTAATCTATTCATTTTTTGTTTCTTTCTGGATTGACGTATTTATTCAGATTTGAGTATACACATATAATCATGTCATTATATCTATGAATCGTGTGAAAATGATTTTGATTTTGTGATCCCCAGTGTTTGGACAGAATTTAGATATATGGCAGAGGAACAAATCACTACACGTCTTTCATCATGTTTAATTATTGTTAATGATCGCCTTTAATCATGTTGTTTCTGTTGTCTTATCATATAAATCTTTGAATTATTTAGATGATTGTTTCTTTTCTATATCTTTTTTCTGTGAGTGGTGATTCCCTCCCTTTTTTTTTTTTTTAAAGTTTTGTCCCTTCATTATAATTTTCGGTTCAAAGAAATACTAGTACTTTCGGGAAACGGCGGCGGTTGGAGGCGATGTTAAGTTCAACATTGGAATATTTAGGGAAAAATTCCTCTCGAACTAAAATGGTACATTATGATTAATAAAAACAAGATGTTTTCTTTTGCGGTTCATGAGAGTATGGTGACTATCTGACTAAAGTCAAACTTCTATTTCCGCTAGCGTAGAGATAGAGATCTGGCTTTACTGCAAGGGAGTCGGAACAGGGGCGACAGGAACGGCGGTCGCCGCCCCAATGATTTTTCCAAAAAATGATTTTTTTTTAAAATTAAAGCTAAAATGAAATTTTTTAACGGCAACCTGTGTTTATTGGAGCGGCGATAATGACGGTGATCTGCATTCAATGGAGCGGCGAAGTGTGAATTCTATTGTTTACACAAGCAAAAGTTGGGTATATATACCTGTTTCTGACGTGTGTTGACAATTAACAGGGCATTAATTAGATAGGTTCGGCATTAATAAAGAATATATGTTCTCTAGCTTTGATGATAAATAACAAGTTGTGAGTTATAATCAACTATCGGAGAATATTACAATGTATGAACATATAAATCATTGTGCAAAGTAATGAAATCAGTAAAAATATCTTTATATATCTTCAACAACTTACTACAATTATCACTAACGTATAATTTCTGCATTCAAATTTCAAAACTGGAGGGATTAAAATGTAATAATCACACAGTATATTTCAAGTTTCCCAAGTGTAAATCTTTTAATCCTTCGGGGTTTATGTTATATCTATGGTTAATTATGGTACATTTTGACGAGGTAAATGTCACAAAATCGTAATTTTCTTTGACTGTACCACTTAGCCAAAATTCTGAATTTCTTATTCCCACCTAGCCAAAATTGTGATTTTCACAACTGAGGGGTCACCTGTGTATAGTTTGTTTTAGACTTGCATGTTATTACCTGTCATTTACTATTTCATTATAACACATTACCGTATATGAATGAATAAATGAAATGAATATTTTCTTTATTCAAAGACATATTTTGCATTAATTTTCCCTTATGTCTGGCATTAAAATATTTCATATTTTTTTTTAAATTGTACTTAAACCATTGCGAAAAAATAAAGAATAACAAATTATTTTAAAAAGAGAGAAAAAAGACGAACCCTCTCTTTACGTTACACAACATTTTTTGGACCCACACTAAAATATGGTTCAGTTCTTTGGGATGGCTGCTCAATATTTGACAAATAAAAACTCGAATTTCAATTAACCGCGGTAGGATAATAACAGGTCTTCCAATGAATTGATACAGTAGTCAACTTATTTTATAGGGTTGTGCCATAATATTTATATGCAATATAGTTATCAAGAAAAAATGGTAACAAAATAAAATGCCGGTGACAGAGATAGATTAGTGATATTGTAAGTTAGTTATATGCCCATTGCTGCAGTCTACTCTATCGTAAACCTGTAAACACATTGTATTTATAAGTAAACACTTACAACAAATGAGCATCTCTACATAAACTTTTCATTCGGTAAATGTTTACATATTTTATTCATATATTTGAATACATGACAACCATAATGATTTGTCATATTTAAAAAGAGGAACTAATACATGTACGTTTCCAATCCTATATTGATAAACTGTCATTAAAATAAGTTCAAAAAAAGGTTAAAGATATTGGTCATTTAAAAAAAATATATTTTAAAAAAAGTTAATAAATTAATAAAATTAATAATTCACTGAAAAGATTATTTCAAAAACATTTTTTTTAATTAAATCAGTTTAAAAAATGTTTAAAATAAATAAATAATGCATGTAAGTAAATTAATCCTTCACTGGAGCATCACACTTTTAATAAAAAAGTTGTAGTCATTCTAAAACAGACTATAGGTCACCTGTAATTAATTTCTTTTGTTCTCTCCCTCCCCTTACCTGTACACCATTCCCACTTAGCCAAAACCAGTCACCTGTGTATATTTCAGAATTTTGGCTAAGTGGGAAGACACCATCAAAACGAAGTTCGAAATTTTACGTTTTACCATGACACAAAACAGCAAATTCACCGAGATGCTACAGTTGCGTTGAACCTTTCCGTAAGCGAATTTGTGTCAGCACGGGATTCACGAATATCCATTTTCAGACGTTTTTGAAGTGCAACATAGACTGATAAGTGGATCAAAATTGATGCTTATACATGCATATTAACATTAACTTAAATGTGAGTTGCGTTATCTTGATACGCTATTTATGTCGTCAAACGTAAATAAACAAACATTAAGTACAATTATGCTTTGTTTCTTAAAGTGCCATCAAATAAGTGACAATAATATAATTTATTATATATATCTTTAATAATTTGTCACATCGTAGAATATCTTCATTTCAAGTCAAATCCTCTTCAACCCCCCCCCCCCTTTCTTATCGATCAAATTCGCCGCCCCAAAATGAAATACCTTCCGACGCCCCTGACTTTATCTAGATTGGGCATAAATGAAGGCAGTGAGCATCGCAGCAAAAATAAATTGCCCGTATGAACCACCCCCAAAAAACCCTTTAATTTCAACTTTTAACATTTTCATCCCTCTCTGAATACCTTTACAATTATTAATTCATATAAAGCGGGTAAAGGTACGTAAAATTTAATAATTTGTCGATCAGTACATCCCATAAACGGATTTTTACAGCCAATTCTTCCAGTACAGCTACATGTACATGTATTTGAAAGTCGGATTTTTTATGTGCAGCCTGTGCTCTCAATGTAGCTACATGTAAAACATTTCGACGATCACTAAATAAACTATTAATTTTATACAATGTATTCATTTGTTTAAAGGCGTATTTATTTGTCCTTTTGAGGTTGGAGATACGTGGAATATTATTCTATGTCGCCTATATGAATAAACGAATATAAATTTTATTTATTATATGTATTTGAACAAACAAATCTGGATGCGCTAAATAATGCGTTTGAACAGTTGAAGGCAGTTTTTAAAAGTTTAAGGAACATTATTCATATTCATACGCAGACTGGTTGATATTTGTCAGATTGGGATTCGGTTGTAAGTAGCTGTACACGTATGAGAACAATCGGATTTCTTTAGCCTGAAAAGGGGAAGAAAATACTTGGTTAATGTACATATTGTGTGTGTGTGTGTCTCTCTCTCTCTCTCTCTCTCTCTCTCTCTCTCTTGCTCTTAACTGGATAGATCTAGATTCAGATTTCTCAGTATATCGAGTATGAACACTATCGGATTGCTTCTGAAATGGAGGTAAAATAACAATTAAATGTAAATATTATTGTCATTATTGCATTATGTTATAGTTTTGTTAAAATCGTAACTCCTGGAATAATAATAGCGAGCGCAGCGAGCGGCGCGAAGCGCCGCTCGCGTAGCGAGCTCTAAGAACCAGTGTGCGCGGGAAAAAGAACGAGCTAAACCTACAGATTCTTTGTCTCGGTCCCATAATGCTCTCTAATATTTTCACCCGTGGTGCTATGCCAAAAATGGCTGACATTTAACTCGTAATTTACGGTGCCTTGAGGTTTGAAGACACGTTTTGAGTACCACACAAGCTTTGGTGAGACCCAAGAGATTTTTTACATGCTTCCATTCCATCGTATTGAGTTGAGATACGTAAACAAATGATTATGGAATTTAACGTATGACGTCACAGTGATCTCGCGCTATATTTCCCGCGATAAATTTAGAGGTGGATCAAACATATGTAACGCTTCCACTAGCTATTCCATTATAGACTGCGATACCTGCCTCATTGACATATGATTTGTTTTTAATTTTTTTTGGATAGAGAGATTATATATATACTAGCAAGAGCCACACTTTACTGTCATATCAATCCAATTTTAAGCTAATTTTGCATGCATGTACAGTAAGTATGAGTAGGGAGGAAATAAAAAAAATAGGCATTTTGAACTAAATAAAAAAAAAAATAAAGAGAAAAAATAAACAGTTAAAAAAATTATGCAGATATTGCATATAGTCAAACCATTAAATTAGAAAATGGGAAATTACACTCCTACAAACAGGGACCGGGGGCACGGATAACATGTAATTAGAATGCAAAAATAAACGAATTTTTAACAAAAATTATGAACAGGGAAAAAAAAGGAACAAAAAAAAATACTGTATTTATCGTTAACACTTTTGACCAAATTAAACAAAAATTATATTTTACAGACGGATCAATTCTCTCCAAAAGTAAAGAGCGGTTTTAGGGAAGCAAGTCTATGTATTTTGTAAGAATTTATTTAAACTTAGAAATATTATATAATACTCTCTCTCTCTTTTTCTCTCTCTCTCTAAAAATTATTTAACGCTCGTTGATAACTAAATAACACTAAGACGACAATGATGCAAGGTATGTGTAATTCTTGCTGCGCTCGCCACAACGGTAGCACCGTAAAACATATTAGTGTCTAGTAAGGTGTGCAGAATTCCACATATAACTATATCTGTATAGAGGGGAATTTTTTCTCATAGTCAATGTACAATGCTACATGTACCGTGCCTACAGTTTGTGAATTATTTACTATGCAAGCTTTTTAAGCTATTGAGATATATGTAGATTCAATTCTGTTCAACCCCACAATCCCAGGTCCAATAACTGTGAACAAAAATGTCAGAATGTCAATATATGTAGATTTAGAGAAAAATCTTTAAAACATTCTTCAACCAAATCTCTGTAAATTTTTATTTATTTCTTAATTAAATCGGGATCGATAGTCAAAAAATTTCTGAAAAGCGCATGCGCGGTAGAAGGAAAGGAACCTCGTGGTGTTGATCAACTTAATGTGCGAGGAGATCATTTTATAAAAAACAAAATGTTGGTTTTGTTTGAAACAGCAGCCGGTTATGCGGTGTTTAAAGTAAGTTGACAAGTCTTTTAGTGGATGCGGTTTCTTTAAATCGAACTGACAGATGAAAATGTCTTTAAATTTAACCGTAGATATTCATATTACCACAATGTGGGAAACGTGTCTAACAAATGCAGTCATTAACAACTATTTTACAGCTGCTGGATGAAAAGAAATTAAAGAAAACAGAAAATTTGTATCTAGATTTTGAATCGGCAGAAAAGGCTAATCAGTTGTAAGTTGTTTATAATGCGCTTATAAAAATATGATTTTCGAAGATGCTTGCATGCCAATGTCAATGTGCAAGGGAATGGTTCATATACATGCCTTTTACACAATAGATTACAAGAACTGAATGACAATATATAAACTGCTTGAATCACAGCATTTTTAAATAAAAATGATTTCTTGATAATTCTTGTAAGATGTGCAGTGATTGTTGGTGTTATAATTTATACATTGATGGTTGAACTTGTTTCAGATTGAAAATGAAACATTTTAAAAAGTTCCAAGATACAACAGAAGCACTTGCAGGTATGTATGATTAATAACAAAGTGTGTTTTCTATAGGTCTTCTGATAAATATGTCTTTTTAAATCATTTTTGTGTTGACGCTGACAGCATTTAAAAATTTAAACCTTACTTTTTTCCGTATTGCAGCTGCCACGGCCGCAGTTGAGGGCAAGATGAGTAAACCTTTAAAGAAACTCATGAAAAAAGTTATAGCATCAGATGCCCAGGAAGAATTGGCAGTTTCTGATGCTAAGTTGGGGAATGTTATAAAGGTGTTAGATCAGTATATTACCAGATTTATGAATTGATCAGCCACTTCAGTGTTTTTGTTAATTGAATACTTTTGAATTCAAAGTAAATGATCATCTCATCACCAGAAAATTTTAATTGGCATATCTAGTTTTAATAAACATAAAACAATTTTCTTTTATAAATAGGAAAAGTTCAATATAAGTTGTGTGTCAAACTCGGCTATTCATGAGCTGATGAGAGGAATCCGATCACAGATGGACAGTCTTATAACAGGCCTGCCACAGAAGGAAATGGCAGCCATGGCTCTAGGATTAGCACACAGGTATTGTAATTCTCTCCAACTTTTGTATGTTTTTTATTTGACCCATTTTTTTTCCTTTGTTATATTATTTAGACATTTTTTTTTGGACAATATAAATACTGATGTTCTCAGATATTACATTATGATTGTGCTGAAAAAGAAGTCTTTAGAGTTGTTGTTGTATTGCCAAATTGTTCCTGTGACAGAAAAATTACTTTAGTTCATTTAAAATAGAAACCATTTCATTCCTGAAGTAATACTTAAAAGTATTTTTTTCTTGTAGTCTATCTAGATACAAACTGAAGTTCAGTCCAGATAAAGTTGACACCATGATTGTTCAAGCTATATGTAAGTATACATGTACGAATTGTAAAATTACTGTTGTATACCAAGGTTTCACAGGACTTTGTGCCAATGTTCAACACCAGTCCAATGCCTGACAATATTCTAGGCTTTTAATTTGTTGATTTTTTTTATGCGAAGTAACCCTTGGTCTTACAAATTAAAATTTGAAGAAAAAACCCAATCACCACCATTGCAATTCTGTTAGATTCAAAGTAGAAATTTTACACTTTTATAATAATTTTTTTCTGAGAGTAGACAGAAAATGTTAACAACCTATCTTAATACTGCAGATTCCTTTTTTACGTGAGTACTTAATTCCATGATTCAACCGTTTTGTATCAAATCGTGAGAATATTAAATTGCGTACGTCTCAATTTTATCATAGTTTCATTTAGTTTATATCTGTCCAAAAAACAAAACCGGGATTCTAAAAATCGGCGAGATGTGCTTCTCACGATTTTACGTGGATAATAATTCCTCACGTTTAATTAGGAATCTACAGTAATGCACATAAGACATGGCAAACATTTTATTTCATGAGTTTAAGACTGAACAATCATTTAATTTCAGCATTATTGGATGATCTTGACAAAGAACTTAACAACTACATAATGAGGACCAGGGAATGGTATGGTTGGCATTTTCCGGAGCTCACAAAGATTATTGGAGACAACCTAGCCTACGCCAAATCTGTGAAGAAAATGGGTAATCTTAACTTTAATTAAGAAGATCAGGAAGTGCTCATTGTTAATTTATATCCCTTCTATATTAAAATCACATATTCTCACTTCTCATCAGGTTACAGAACAAATGCAGTCAACACAGACCTCTCAGACATCCTACCAGAGGACATAGAACAGGAAGTGAAGCAGGCAGCAGAAATCTCCATGGGAACAGAAATCTCAGAGGAAGACATTTTGAATATCACATACCTCTGTGATCAAGTAAGTTACTAACAGATTCAGATTAAAAGCAGAAGTTGTAAATTAAATTCTGGCACCCTTAATGACAACCAATGATGCATAACATAATTATCACCTGATGAATATTGATGTCTCATTATTTCGTCACTACCACTGAGGTTGTCATGCTTAAAAACAAGAAACTATATTCAATGTTAAGACAATTGATTTTTTTAAATTCAAATAAAATTTGGAATTTTGGTGTGAATTGGCTTCTTGTTGTGATAGAAAATACTTTTCTAGATATATTTCCAAAAGTCTTAGAGTTTTGTTGTTTGTCTCTTTTCAAATGGACAAAGTTTTGATAAAATCATCTTGGATTGTGTGCTATCATTATATATGTTTTAATTCAGGGTTTCAGACTAATTAAGAAACTGTAGGACACCTGACATATTTAACATAAAAAGTAATTGGGCATTCTGTTCTTAATCATCAAGTCAACAATATTCTGTTCAACATTATATTTACAAGAAGTCAGCTAAATGCAATAAGTTTATAATTATAGATAAAATACTCCATTGAATTTTTAATAAAAAAAAAATTAATGTGGTTTTCTTTATTAAAATTAAAGTAATGTTTCTCTAAAATTCTCATGAGCACTCTGAATGACAACCAATGATGCATAACATAATTATCACCTGATGAATATTGATGTCTCTCTATTTCGTCACTACCACTGAGGATGTCATGTTAAAAACCCCAAAATTTTATTTAATGTTTAGACAATTTAATTGCTTAAATTCAAATAAGATTTGAATTGTTTTCATCAGCACTTGAAAGTTGTTTTATCTGAGTTTTGAAAGTTCTGTTTTTATTAAAATTCAAAAGATAGCTACAACCAAATCTCCCAGTGAGAGTTGTCTCTCTTTAATATTGCTTTAAATGTTTTCTCAGATTTTTTATTTTCTTGGATTTTGTGTTATTGATATGTGCCTGTTATACAGTTGAAAACAGTGTGTAAAATTTGGTATTCGTTTTGAACTAACTTTATCAAAGTAAGTGTTAGAGGGTAGAGGGTGTTCATAGTTAGAACAGAGACTAGGAGTTTTGGTTATAGCATAGTTTTATGATGTTCCCGGCCGAATTCTTAACAAGTTATTGCAAAAGTTTACAGATAAAACTATTTTATCGGATATAGGATGAATTTATTTTTTACATATATTTTTCAAATCACAATCTGATTATTTTAGGTTTCGATTATTTTAGTTTTCATTAAAAGGTATTTTTATTTACTACCTAATTAAACACATCTGTGAAAGGAAACATGTACATAATGAATTCGCTATTTGAATTCAACTATAAATTCATTATACGGCTATACCGAATTATGTATATATAGCGAAGTAAATCCAATAGTCCTTAGGAGTTTGCTATAACCAAGTTTTACTGTACTTCTTTTTAAATAAACAAAGAATTAACTGAAACTGTATATTTTTCTTATGATTTGGGTGTACAATAGCATATCATAATGAGT
This sequence comes from Magallana hongkongensis, assembly GCA_016163765.1. Classification (NCBI taxonomy): domain Eukaryota; kingdom Metazoa; phylum Mollusca; class Bivalvia; order Ostreida; family Ostreidae; genus Magallana; species Magallana hongkongensis. The sequence continues at coordinate 6,588,047 of WFKH01011581.1, read as the reverse complement.
TTAAAGCAACAGCTACTGAACTGAAGGTCATGAGTTCAAAACCTTCAAGGGCTTTTATGTTTGTTCCATACCAATCGAAATATGTCATTAAAAGAAACAAATATCTTTGGTTGTCAATTTATCCA
>WFKH01011581.1:6556286-6569637 GCA_016163765.1 Magallana hongkongensis | reverse complement strand
ACACACACACACACACAGCGTACAATTCTTTAATGAAAAAAACCCCAAACAATTTAGCACATTTTGTCCCGTGGTGTTCTTTTTATGCTTGAGACTGTAAGTTCACTTCACTCTCTGTTTTATCCTTCTCCGTCATTTCGTCGATGCAAATTTCCGTCTTCCTTCTTCCGATGAAGTTTCTAAACGTGTTGAAGTCTGGCGGCCTATCATCGCTGACGGACATTGAAATGGGTTTAGTCGTCTTCACTGGGCATTGTGCCAAATTTCTGATATCAGACGCTGAGAGGCTCTTTGTGGAATATTCCATTCCTAGAGCCCGCATCAATGACCCGCCATCTTGAAGCATGTCACATACCATGCCGAAACTAGAACTGGACAATGGGGACACGTTCGAATTGGCGCCGGAACTTCCGAATGGGGATCGATGGACATCGGTCAGCCAGTATGTTGCCATTTCTCCTTTACCCTGAAAGTTAAAAAAAACGACATTCAGTGGAAAGTAAAACACAATGGCATTGGTATTCAAATGTCATATTGCTTACATCGAGTCTAATTTTGGCCTCACTGCTTTCGCATGGGAGCAAAATCATAGAAAAACCTAAGTATCTACGTGACAAATATCACATACCTTTACACTAATGTTTCCACGTTTGATCATAGCATAATTTCCTGTCTTTGCCAACAGAGTGTACGTGGAGTGACTGATGTGAATTTGGTTTGCTGTTCAAAAGACGTTAGACGTATAATTAATTGTTCTTTTTCGGTGAAGTCATTGTTTTCACCATACTATATGTTATTTTAACTATTTTAGGATATTGAGGTCATTACGTACGCAGTCCGTTAGATTTCATTCTTGATGCCACATTGATGGTGTCTCCAAACAGGCAATACCGGGGAAGCTTTGATCCGACTATTCCCGCCATGCATGGACCTGTCAGACGAACAATCAATAAGTCTTTTTCAATGTAGCCAATTTTTCACATTTTTTTTTCCTTTTGAGTTTTCAGTCATAAAGATGGATATTGTTGTAATCACTTGCATATTTTGAAGTTTTAAAGGATTGAATACCGCTGTATATAACAGAATTGCTTGTCGAAAACTTTTATCAGCACAATTGTATACAAAAAAGTATATAAAACACATTTTACAGAGAAATAATCTACAAGTCAATCAAATTGATTACTACCGGTATTATCGAACAATGTCTGAAAAATATGGCGTTGACTTTTTTTTTGTTCTTTAAAAATTGCAAAAAACAATCAATATCGTAGTTATAGTTTGAACGCTATGAATTAATTAATTACCAGAGTTAATGCCAATCCTCAGCTGTATGTGCCGTCTACCGAACTCTAGAAAGGTTTTAGTTTTCATCAGATGTAGTAAGGCCAGTGCAAAATTTGCGATCTCAGATGCGTGGCGATCGTTGTTTCTCTTCGGTAAACCTGAAGAATGAGAGACACATTAAAATGAATCTAGAAGGTAACGGTAAATGGCGAAGTGTCTGAGACAAACCAGACCTGCTCAAAAATGTTTTGAAAGGCAAAAATTGCCAAACCTCACACTTACAATCCGTGGCGGCGGTAGTGGAGGTTTGGGGTGAGTTGGAGCTCATTGTCTCTATAAGAATGTATACAATACCGAACTTTCTTGATCAAATTTATACTGTCTCGAAAAAGTGGACCGGAGTGACCCCCCCCCCCCCAGCTACGTGATTTTGTAGAGTTTTGGAGGTTTAGACCACGTGTTGTACCTGAGACAATCATGTAGGAGTCGTTGATGGTCTCCACTTTGTACAGGTTCCTTTGGTCCACCAGGTTGTCGATAGCTCCGTACAGACAGTTCAGGAGCTCCACCAAACGGAGGGGAGGCAGGGACAGCGAGATCCGAGAGAAGCCCTCGATATCCGAGAAAAACACGGTCACGGAGTTGAAGTACTCTGCGTTTATGCTATCGTTCTTCTTTAACTTTTTGGCCACAGACTTGGGAATCATTTGATACAACAGGGAGTCGGTTCGTTTCTTCTCAACGCTCAGCTCTTTGGTTCTGTCCACCAATATCCCGGCATACCTCTGTATGCTGCTGGTCAGGTTCTCGATGCTGAATATGACAAAAGAACACGCAACCAGCACAAAGACCAGGAGACACGAGTTGATGATCACGTCAGTTTTACTCTTTTTGAGAAGAGCCGTTAGTTTTGCCTTACAAATGTACCCCAGGGTACTTTGTAGATTCAAAAGTGTGTCCAGGTACTTGGTGACGTTGTCGTAGTGCCAGCGGGCTTTCAGTAGGTCTATTCTGCTGGCATCTCTCTCCTCCTCACCAAATGCCTTAATTTGAAAGCGGAATTCATTGATAACTCTGGAAGTGTTGACGCCGAAAGTGTTGGTTTGATACGATTCCAGGTAGTCCACAGAACTAGAGTACATTCTGGCAGATTCATAATTCTCCTGAAAACCGAAACTGTTAATGTTGTAGATTTCAAATTGTTCATGGGTGTCAAACCCACCTTGGGAGAAAAACATCGTTCCGAATGCTCGTTCCACCCCGAGATTTTCTTTCGCCATTGTTATTTTCTGAAAAGCGACAAATGATTTCCAGATGATGGCGAATTTGGACTCGTTGATGCTCTGATATCCCCACAGGACCACAATATCGATAATGGAGGAGTAAAACTTGTACTCTTGGTCGATTGAGGAACCTTCAAGGTTCTGGCGATGACGAGCGAGATGTGTCAGCATTTCCGTTTTTGATCGGAACTCTTTTCGATCGAAGCGGTCCAGGTTTCCTGGCCACGTGCCCAAACTCTCTATAAAGTTGTCCGTGATTGAGTACTCGTGAAATAGAAAGGACCTTGTGTCAGGGCCCAGGGCACTCAGGTATAGGATGCTCAAGTCTCTCTCGTTTTGAAGGTGGTGGACCAATTTGCCAACATCGATACTGAAAGTCAGCGATTCCAAGGACTGAAAAATCATGCGTAAAACATTGGTAAAAATAAAATTCTTTTGAAATCTGACTGAAAATAAATGGTCCCTAAATTGAAATGATTAAGTTTTTCCGATACTTAGCTCGAAAAATTTCAATAACCATCCTACAGATGTTGTCTGTTCTCCATACTTTACTTGTACATTGTATATATAATCATTTAAATAAAAATATTCCTTTTATGATATCCAGATGTTTTTACAAAGTTATATTATGTATGCTTCGTTGAGTTTTAATTGAAAATAAATGAACAGTAGATACTTTTTTTGAACGATGAGTTTCTTAAACCTCCGAACCATTGATGAGAACATTTGAAAATAGAATTTTCATAAGTCTACCACTATTAACCCAACATAAAAGCCAAAATTTAATATATAATTCAAACAAATAATTCCCCGGATTTATCAAAGATTGCTGGGGAGCGGACATGGTTAATCTAGATCGATGACTGAAGGACTGACCTTCTCGTGGTCCTGTTTGATCTTGACGTCGTCCGTCAGCTGGTACACACAGAAGACCCAGAGGCCCAGGATGGGGACCATGGTCAGTGACAGCATCTTAATCAGCTGGATCTTCTTCCCTCGGTCCGAGGCGGGGGAGGACTGACACGGTCCTGAAAACAGACCAATGAGACTTAAGGAATATCTGAGTATTTTACTGAAAACTGTTGTGGTTTTGTTGTACAATGCGGTTATTCCCCACCGCAAATGAAATTATTCGTAGGAATTTCTAGAATTATAAAAAGAATATCAATTTATTATCTTGGGGCATGTTTTGAGCAGTTTTTAAATATTTTTTTATTTGAAAACAACCATAGATAATATAAAAAAAGTTGCCTTTGGCAAACTATCTTCGTAAACATCCTAGCAAAATCGAACAATACATTTTTTTTCTAAAAATTTGATGTTCTTCATTTTTCATTATCATTTTTTTTATTTACATTCTTAACATTTTGAAATATCTGACAGGAAATTCAGAAGCATAAATGACTTCTTAGATTTTTCAAATAACATTGATTCTTTCTTTCTAGATGAATTTTGACAATTAATTACAGGTGTACGTGGTCATGTACATAAGCGTGTCTCTCCCCGCTTAAGTTCACTGTAATAACGATGCTTGGAGATGTAATCAAGAAGTTAACGTTGTTTGGTGGGTTTTTTTTTTAGATTTAGATATGAATAACACACCAAAAGACATTTTAAAAAAAGAAAGAGAAGAATAGAAATAGAAAGACCAAAGAAAAGAAAAATCTAACAAAGAATGTGTTCTTTGAAAATTAAGATAAAACAGTTTAATATCAGTGAAAAAGTGTATACCTTTTCCTACGGAGAAATTCATGGCGGATACGGCAAGAGACCCCAGGCTCGAACAAGATTTGTTGAAGTCGGACATCTTCAGATTCTTCCCCAATGTGTCTGTAAAGTTATGTCTATTGCTTACTTACTGGCAGGCTAATTTTCTACCAGGCTTTCTCGTAAATATATATACTGATACTTTGTTCAAATACTTAAACCACAGTGGTTGTGAGATTATATACTCGCTAATTAATTTTCCAATAGAACAAAGCAGGCGATGTCGACATTAATACTACGAAATAACAAAGAATTGGTATAAACCGGTTCCTATATGAAACTGATTCTTGGTAAAATAGTTGAGTAACACATGTAGTTATTCGACCCTTAGGCTTGATGGTCATGACCATTTTTAGACCAATATAACCTCATGGAAAAGAAAAGCTACGTATAAAATATAGAAATTTACATGTTCGATTTTTCGTTCTTTAATGGCCATTTTATGGCGAGACATTTTTTTTAAGTTGGATTGATGGGTGATTTGATGAAAACCTAGCCCTCTTGATATATACAAGTTTTAAATTTTAACTGATACTTTACTTTTCCCGTATGACTATAAAAGTTCTATTTTAAGGTGGATGTTTCTGCCTTTCATACTGTTTATCACATACAAGTATACAGAGCATATAATGTTTACCAATGAGAAGAAATGTTAATGATATCAAATGTTACCGACTCTATTTATGTACCAGTATTTACGAACAATTCTGTAAGTTTTAGAAATGTTGAATATTCTCCAAACAAAACATATATTGCCATATTTAAATAATATCCCGCAATAACGTCGTGATTGCGACATAAATATATCGTATTTACGAGAGACTTCGTAATTACGACACTGTCTCGTAATTACGTAAAATATTATAATTTCAAAATTTTTACTGTCTTTTCTACGTATCAAATGACGTACTGTGGGGCATAAGCGGGGTTTGCATAATTATATGTAATGAAAATAACTTTAAAATGTCAATATATTAATATTCAATCGTACAACTGATGAAAATTATATAAATATAAGTAATAAGGAATCATCCTTTGTTTATTATAAGGTGATCATTATGGTCGGAGCGCGATTAATTCTATTATAAAGCCCTTCTGGTTTCATTGGATTTGATCATTCCACGACCATAACAATCACCTCATAATACTCAACATTTGATTCCTTATTACATAAATACATCCGCTACACTAGACACTGGGGGTGGGGATAAGGGATGGAAAGGGAGGGGGAGAAGCTACATTCAAAATGTGTTAATATCATCTACGTGCGATTTAAATGTATGTTTCTACAGGTATAAATTTGGATTCATTTTACCATTGACGACAACTTAAGATCATAATCTGGGGATAGACTTGCGTAAATTTTTTTTTTAAATTTATCATCTGGAGTTCTTGATTTACTTCAGTTTCTTTATTTTTAAAAATTACCATTTTCTTTTTGACATTCAGACTTCCAATCCGCTGCAAAAAATAGTTTTTTTTTCACATATAAAACTGTCCTGTCGAAACTCCTAGGATGTTTTGATCGACCACAAAAATAGTATTTAAAGTATATAATTAAAACACCATATAAGAATGTAAACCTGATTTATGGAGTATGGATCACCAACAAATTACCCATCAGGTCTACCCTAAAAATTTAAATATGATTCATTTAGCCATAAACTTTTATTTAGTAAAGAAAATTTCCCATCATATTGGCTTTAAAATTTAAACATTTTCCTATATCTTTATATAAAGATCTTCTTTTAAAGGAGATTTATATAGTCTAAAGATGGGCATGACCATTTAGCCCTCTTATAAAAGTCTATGTAGTGCGTATGTTCATATTTAATCTGGAAAGAGGATAGGTGAGTTGGTTTTGTCGGTAGCATGGACAGGATTGAATCATTAAAAATCATCGTAGATATGAATATCATTATACACGTTTCTGACAAATTAGACTGGAAGGACCGTTTTCAATTCGTAACTTAACATCCCACCCAAATACTTGCCGCCAAGTTAATATTCGACACACGACTGCGGATGTTGCGAGAAACACGTTGGCGGGGCGGAATTCTGTCGTAAAAATAAATGCTGAGTAAGCCGGTTAAATGCATTTTGACGGTTCTTCAAGATTAAGAAGTCTGGATATTAAACTTTATTAATCTCCTTCAGACTGAGACATGTTATACTCTGTCCTAAGGTTTTAATTTCCCTCAAATTTTGACGATTTTGGAATAAATTGAGATACCCATCAATAACAAAAGAAATTGAGGTAAAAAAAAAAATAATCATGATTTCTTTACTAACATATCCACTCGTTTTTCCCGGAGAAATTGACAAAAATGAAAATTTCTTCGGAAAATTAATAATGGAAGAATCTGACATCTCTGATCCATTCACAACTTCTCGGAACACCTTGCACATTTTTCTCGATACCATCCGTGTATTTTTATGTTGTGTGCAATGCGGTTTTTCCGTAGTCTTTTTAGTGTCCTTCAACCTGGTGGACTTTTCTCAAAATTTGGAGGTGTTTTTCTAAAATCGAAAACATCAAAGAAAAAGTGACGGAAAGGAGAACCTTGACAGAGAATATTGCATACGTTAGATGCATTTTGACAGGTTTTTTTTAGGATTAATATTGGACTGAGCAAATCCATTCTTAAATGTTAAAGAAATTTAAATACATTTTGACTAAAAGGTCTACTTTACAAGTACATGTACGTTTTCTTAGAGATAGAAATCATATCATTGGCTTGTGTTCTCCGACAGAAAAAGATTCATTGTCGAATGTATGACGTATCTTATATTATATTTTATTTTTGACCTTTTGATTGTACATATATTTATTATTTACTTATCGCTCTGAAATTTTGGGGCTTTGATGTTCGTAAACGTATTGAAAACGTACGTACAAAGTGTTGTTGAGTAAATATTTTACGTAAAGCCATACAATGTACACCGGATTATGCTTTTTGATGAAAACTTGGTAGATATCCATGGCTCCCAAATCTCAAAATAAATGATATTCGATATTGCATATGAAAGACTTGAAGTATCCAAAAGGGTTTTATTTGTTGTCAATGATGCTTGTGGATTCCAGGGTGTTTGGACAGCTAAAATGACGCTGTATAATGCATTGATATTGTAAGATGTTTTAAAAAAATGTTTAAATGATGAAGACAATCATATGCAAGGATAAAATTCATACATAACAACATATACATGTAGTTAGCTTGAATTCCATTATAACAAGAATGGATATGGGTTACCCCATATCCAAGATATTCGACTTTTAAATTACTTGAATTTTCACTGTGCTCAGCCGATCTCTTAAGTTAAAATCACTGAACTTGTTAAGAAACTGACGTATATAGTTCTTCATGTCCGTATTAAATACTGCCACCCGTCATTAGCAAACAGTGCAAACATCTGTGCTTAAACAGAGTCTACACAAGTACGACCAGAAATATGGTGCAGGTGTTGCGTAACCATTCCGTCGTATAAAAAAAAAGAAAAGAAATAACGCACACTCATACACAACAAATAATTAAAAGAGATTGTGTGATAACTAACGAACAATAATCATGAAAGTAATATAATTATTGTAATAATATAAGCAATATTCATTAGTGAAAAAATTGTCAATCGAAGAATGACCTATATTTTCGTAAAAAAGACTGAGGAGGCAGCTAGCGTAGGAATATGAATACTTCACATTTACATTTCTTGGGATGGGGTCAAATAATTTTACGTTAATTTTGTTTTCTTCCACGTATTACATATACATCGATATTCTAAACATTTATTGTAATGTTGTATCTGCTGATCATGAACAGAACTATATTTTTCAGCGCAATTGTGTAAAGAGTACCTGACTTTAATAATATATTTTGAATAGATAGTAGGCACTGATCGAATATATTAAAAATCAATATTGGAACCAGAGATGATTTGAAATGGTAGATTAAATGCAATCTAAAACATTACGTTAAGTCATTTTTTAGATGTGGAAGAAAGAAAGGTTTGAAATGTGGGTCAAGTAAATATTGTTAGACGAAGCATATTTCTTTGCTGTACGACATTTTATTTTTAAATTAACATATGCATGCGAGTTGCACAATGACAATAAACATGCTGCAATGCAATAAGATATATCTTTAATTTACAAACATATTACATTTCTTCCAGTGTGGAAATATCAATGTTATCAATGACCTGGCCAAATACATATTTCTTGCTTTCAGTAAAAGAGACACTTTTTATGAACTGTATTGCTCAATAATTGATCAATACGATATAATCATATACAATAATATTATCAAATTGTACATAATATCATATTTGTATGACCATGTCAAGTCATACCTGTATCAAATATCAACATTGTTTGTGGCCTCTGATCCACAGGCACCTGTGTTCAAAGTACGCCAATATCTCGATATTCATTACAATATAACGGAAGTTAAGAAAAAATGCAATCATTATCATTCAATGTTTACATTTTTCAGTGTCGTTGCCTGTGATAACATTACGTATCTATTTTGTACTATACAGTCCAATAAATTCAAATAACGTATAATTGGGGCGCAAGCGGAGTTTGCTTATTTATTTTCAAATATTGAATCGTACAATTGCTGAAAATTATATAAATATAAGTAATACGGAATCATTCTTTGAATATTATGAGTTGATAATTTCGGTCGGGCGTGATCAAATCTATCATAAAGCCCTTTGGGCTTTATTGGATTTGATCACGCCCCGACCGAAATCATCACCTCATAATACTCAAAGAATGATTCCTTATTCCTTAAACAGGTCGGGGAAACTACCTTATATGGATATTGTTGTCATTGCGCAGAGCGATGCGTACCGCGAACAACTGTCCAATCAGTGAATAAAAAGCAACACATGTGATTTACTACATGTTTACGTTTTTACAATAAACACGTGGTTTTGACTAATATACGACTTTCAAATGACTGCGGGAAGGTCAATTCATAAACTTTTTTAACTTTTTGGTAAAAAATGCAAAGTTTAGGTACTAATTAAGATTTTCCATGCTCACATTTACAAACATTGCCGATTTTCCATGTTAAATAGTACGTTGAAATATCTCTCACAAGATTCACACGGATTAATTTCAAAAGTACGCACCAAACACGCATCTCGTACCCATTTACACTTAAGCTTTAAATGGCCACATGAGGTCTTCTGAATGCCTGACAATGTACGAACACCTCCGAGTCGAATGCTTAGGACCATGAAATTCACGTGAAATCTGTATTCACTGAGAAAAACTGCGCTGGCAGTAAGGCTTATGTCAACAAATGGACTTATACAATGTAGTTGATGAAACCAAATTTTTACCATTGTAAAATGAGTGTTTGTAAATGTGAGCATGGAATTAGTAGATGGTGATGTAAATATTGTTTTAAGTGTGCAAAATGCTTGAAAATATGAATTATGCCTTTCCAAAAGCAACTAGAAAAACTAGCATTTTCTAAACGTTGTATTGTTTGTAGTAACCCATGATGCATTTCAACTCAGGAATGTCATTCAGCTGATTGATCAGTTTGTCGATTTTGTCGGTGCCTCATTTAGTATGTAAATTTATTCCGACGTCACAGAAAATAGTTTTCCCGACCTGTTCATCAAATTGGAGTTTGTCACGTACTGCCCAAACTCCAAGCTCTTGTTAAAACAGCTCTAATAAAGATATAAGCTATATCCTGAAAACTCTACACTTTGTACACATGTAACAATAAAACTGTCAGCTGCTACAGCTGCAGATGAAATGACCTTGTTACTGAAGGTCGCCCTGTGATGCTTGATGATCAACAGGCACGATCATTTTGTCTCTCTCTTCCTCCTGTGGAGTAGCCTTTTGACCCTCTCCGTTTTCGTCACTCTCATTTTCTTCTTCAAACTGCTTAGACTTCTGTTTACCAATGGTGTGCTTCTTTTCAGCAACCTTCGTAACGCCGCTGGGTGGAACTCTGGCCGTGACTTTCTCGTCCTTTTTTGTCTTTCTCCCAGGCAGAGGATTGTAGCTCAGAGCCCCCAGGGCATATCTATTGTGGGTGATCTCTCCGGGCAGGTCATTATTTGTGCTGCTGTCCGACACCGGACTCTCGGCCAGACTTCCACTGCTGGACATCGATTGAACTAACCAGTAGGTCACCATCTCACCTTTACCCTACAGGAACGTGATAGCTCAAAATTCTTAATTTATGTACGTACATGGAGAGAGAGACAGAGACAGAGAGACGGACAGAGAAACAGAGAGATGTATGAGTGTGTGATCAGTATTTATAAAAAAGCAAAATCAACAGGTATTGAATCTTCGCGTCGTTTCTTTTTAGAGAGAAGGTTTTCGTAAAAGAAGCTAAGGCGATTGATAGAATATATAATTACAAGTAGTTTTGCAATGCTTCAAGTAATAAAAATCAAGGCTTCAATCATTAAGTAACGACCAATCTTTAGCCCTCAGTTTATTTTGGCAACTCAGCGAAACCAAGCAATTGGTGGATTATTAATTTGGAAGACTTCGGATATAAAATTACCTTAATGTCAATGGTTCCTCGCTTCTTCATTACATAGTTGCCGGTCTTGGATAGCAGTACGTAGGATGTATGACTGATGTGCACCTTACTTGCTGTAAACAAGCATTTATTTATCTCTTGTATTGATTTATACCAATAAAACCAAGGTGTACAACGAATCAAACGTGGTTTTCTCTTACAAATAACATCTTTTGTTAAAAGAATTCATCTATGACCATTGATAAAATTATAATAGCTTTTCTAAAAATAAAAATATATTTAAAAAAAATGTTCAATACTCGTCTATCTTTTCAAATCAGCAATGAGAAAGGACCAATCGGAATCTGTTAACTAGAAATGAAGACATGTATACATACGCTGACTGTGAGACTTCATCCTTGACGCGGTATTGACAGTGTCACCGAACAAGCAATAGCGCGGTAACGTGGAACCCACTATTCCCGCCATACATGGTCCTAAAACATCCAAAAAGACCCTCAGTAATCATGTCAAAATTTCTGAATATATATCGTTAGTTATCAAAGTGATGGATTAATTACCCGTATTTATTCCGATTCTGAGTTGAATAGTGCCCTTTTCTTTATTGGAGAATGTCTGTTCCCTCATCATTCTTTGAACAGACAGAGCAAATTCAGCTATCTCAATCACGTGTTTATTGTTGTTGCGATGTGGCAAACCTTTAATGAAATAGACATGCATTATTTCTAAACGCGTTCTACAAAGAGCAAACCATCTATACATATATAGTAAAATCAGAAATATCAAATTGATAGAAAACTTGAGTGAGTTTGATCAGTTTAACATTGATGAATTAAGGAACAGTGTTTGGCGCAATCAATGCTTTAGTCATAAAGTAAAGCATGGTTACAGAGAACACGGTTATAACAAATTGCAAGGACACTGCAAAGACAGTTCCCCTAATCTTTAGATATTATAAACTGATCAGATATAACAAATTACGATTACATAATTGCTCGTCCCTGGCGCTTCGCTATTACCGTGTTTTACTGTAATCAGAACGGTTTTGTTTGTGACGTGCCCGTTGTCTTTCAACATCTACAAAATCATCTCACCTGAGACCACCATGTAGGAGTCGTTGATGGTCTCCACTTTGTACAGGTCCCTGTTGTCAAGGAGAATGTCGATGGCGCCATAGAGAGCGTTCAGAAGCTGGACAATTTCCAAAGGTTGTAAGGTTATTGACAGGAGGGAAAAGCCATGAATGTCAGAAAAAAGAACAGTTACTGATTTGAAAAACTCTGCTTCGATTCCTTCTTTCTTCTTCAGTTTGTCAGCCACTTCTCTTGGTACCATCTGATATAACAGTGAGTCTGTCCTCTTTTTCTCAAAGTTCAATTCCTTTGTTTTGTCAACTAGAATCACGGCGTATTTCTGTATGTTGCTGGTTAAGCTTTCAGTACTGAAGATGACCAAAGAACACGATATCAAAACAAAGACCAAGACACATGAGCTTATAATGAGGTCTCGATTGGAATCGCGCAGTATCTTGTCAACCTTTTGAAGACAGATGTTGCCTAAAGAAGTCTGTAGACTGAGCAGAGTGTCCAGATATAAAGATGTATTGTCGTAGAACCAACGGGCATTCTTCATGTCGATTTCGGATTGTTTTTGTTCCTCTTCTCCGTGGTCTTGTATGTAGGACCGATAATTATTTAAGACAATGCTGACATTTTTACCGTTAGAGAAGATGCCGTAAGATCCAATAAAGTCAACGTCTGGAGAATATAGACGGGCTGTTTTATAGTTGGATTGAAATCCAAATATTTTCATGTTGTACTGCTCAAATTGCAGATGAGTTTCAAACCCACCGCGAGCAAAAAACATTGTTCCAAGTGCTCTCTCCAATCCCAAATCTTCTTTGGCAGCTGTAATTTTCTGAAAACCAACGAGTGACTTCCATACCACTGCAAACTTAGACTCTACAATGGATTTATAGCCCCAGAAAATGATGATGTCAATAATAGATGTGTAGAACGTCATTTCTTTGTTAATATCCGAAGACTGCTGGTTTAACTGCTGTCGGTGTTGACCTAAGTGTTGAAGCATCTTGCTCTTGGACCGGAATGCCTCGCGATTAAATATATCCAAGTTTCCTGGCCATTTTGCAATGCTTTCAATGGATTCGTCTGTAATTTGGTACTCCTTGATGAGAAAAGTTTTGGTATCGGGTCCAAGAGCGCTCAGATACAAAATACTGAGATCACGTTCCTTTTGCAAATGATGAATCAGTCGTCCTACTTCAATGCTGAATTCTAAGGACTCTCGAACCTAAAATGATTTTAAAAAATCAAATCTACAGATTGGTCGCATTTTAATAAATCCATATTCATGCCATGCGCTGATCTGGGGGGGGGGGGGGGGGGGGGGCGGGCCCCCCCCCCCCCCCCCTTGCAGAATTCAAATTTCTTTAAACTACATTATAAAATTACCAAAACACACAAACACGTT
>WFKH01011581.1:6506398-6535022 GCA_016163765.1 Magallana hongkongensis | reverse complement strand
ATCTAGCTAACATTTTAAGATGGTCAACAAGTCAACCATCAGATCTACCTTAAACATTTTAAGACTTGGTTTGTTTAGCTATAAACTATTATTTAGTAAAGAAAAAATCCAGAAATTTTACCTTTTAACTTAGGGTATTTTCCTATATTTTTATATAGAGATCTTCATTTAAAGGAGATCAATATAGTCTAAAAATGGCCACGACCATCCAGCCCTCTTTTCTTCATTTTAATTTCAGGCACAGCAATTCATTGATTTATTGCCTCTTACAATAATGCTACTCGTTCATATTGGCATCACTGTATGAACTAACAATATCAGGAATGTGATTGGCAGGGGAAGTAATAGGAGGAAATCAAATCGGTCAGGGGTCTGCACGGATCTCAAGAATGGCCAATTTGACTGTTAAATCTGCAAAAATCCGCGTACAAATCACATCCCTGATATATGAAATATGCAGAGTTTTTTTTTGCAATGCTTGCTACTTTCAAAATAGCATGAACCACCAAAAATAACATTTTATTGTTCAAAGCTGAACACTACTCGTATAAGGCATTGTCTGCCATATTTCTCTTTCATCCGATCGCGGCAATCCCTACAACCCCTATATAAGCCGCAGACCTCTTTCAGTTCAAAATATTTTTCGCTGTAGAAGTCTCACCTGTATGGACGTACAATTTACATCGCTGTATTACTCGGCCGCAATAAAATGATCAATTTTTTAAGCACTTTTTCCAAGCCAGGAGAATACAGATATCAAATGTACAGATTAATGCATTATTTACAAACAGAAAATGCATATAAAACATGAAATTAATGCACAAAATCTAAGACTACAAAAGGATAACTATACGTCAGCCACAAGTTTCAGGTGTGCAATCGGGTGTAACGAAATTGAAAGGTTTATATACCTGCGTGATGTGCCTATTTATGAGCGGTGTTCAGCTTTAAGTAATGCTTGTGTTCTTAGGTTTAATATCTACCGGTATATTTGCTATATATTTGCTGCTAATTATCGCCAAACATGCTTATTTATTTTTGTACATCTTCCTTTTGATGTTTTGTGTAAGACAGTATACACAAGTTATTGAACCATGCATGCCGGCATGATCATCAATGCAAATAGTCTGACTGTATATAAACATACTGTAGTGCATTGAAAGATAGGATGTAAGAATTAGACAAATATAATTTACTCTTGTTTAAAACATAATTGCCCAGTGGTCAAGATGCATGAATAGAGAGATCTGATTATATGGTGTCAGAGCTTGGTAGATCATTTAAGATTTTGCACAATTTGTGAAACTTTAGGAAGGCTGGGTTGTTTTTTGGTTTTTTTTCCAAGAAGAAGGAGTGTGAGTTATTATAATATTATGAATACTCTTTTATGCGCTGTCTGATCCACAATATAAATAATATATCCAATCTGATTAAAATCAGCTGTTCTGATACGCTACCGCTCTCGAACATCTGAAACAAGCCGCTTAGAGGTCACGTCCGAACGACCCGACAATCTAAATATTTAAATATAAGGTCGTGACATTTTTGACCAATGAGAATCCCTGTCTCTTAAAGACTATCGGGTGAAATAACAGCAAGGTAAATATAACCGCACAGATTTATGGGAAATTATCTGCTGGCAGAGTTTTGCTAGCCACAATTTGATTGGCTTATCGAAAGGTCTTTCGGACGTGACCTCTAAGCGGCTTGTTTCAGATGTTCGAGAGCGGTAGCGTATCAGAACGGCAGATTTTAATCAGATTGTAATATATCATATGCACCTGAGTGGCTTAATACTACATGTACTAGAGATTTCTAGCATTTTTTAAAATATATTTCTCAATATATATCATAATGACAAAGAGAAAGAACCTAGGCTTTTACACAATCATGTCAGCTCACTCTGTACACAACATGAGATTGGATATTTTCTTTGACGTAGGTATTTATGACATCAAAGATGTCTGTATATTAATAATATCTGAAATCGACCTAAATTTCAGATTCCATTTATATCGATTGAAAGGAAAGATATTGGCATTAAAGCATGTAATAAACATAGGAAATCAAAGATTACAGAGCCCACCCAGACGGGGCATTACCATAAAAGACCACCTTTATCATATTATTTATGGACCAGTAATAACTTACATTTGGTCATCAAAGGGCACCTGCTCCAAAATCTTTAACCTGCTCCAAATAACCTTAACCTCTAACATCCGAAGCCTAAAACTCAGATTCAGCATCCAATCCTGTCAAGTGCATAAGTATCATAAGATACTTATGCATGCAAGTTTGGTGAAGATAGGACCAGTAATAACTTAGATATGGCTATCAAAGGGCACCTGCTCCAAAAACTTTGACCTGCTCCAAACACCTTTACCTTCTCCAGCATCTTAAATTCATGGCCTAGATTTAGCATCTAAATCTTTTAAGTCCGTGAGTATGCCCAGATGCACCATCCATGCAAGTTTCGTGAAGATAGGACAAGTAATAACTAAGATACAGGACCTGCTCCAAAAACTTTAACCAGGTCTGGACGCCAATGCCGAGGGTATAGCATAAGCTCTCCCTGACTTGGTCTCAGTGAGCTAATTAAAAAGGTTATTGACTGAATATAATGAAACATCCTCAGTCTTAGAGTGAATGTAGACCTCACAAGCTCAGTCCTCTTTAGTGTGCTAAGAAGATATCAGGTTGGCATATTTCCCTATTTTCAGTCCATGAACTAATACTATGAATATAAAAATTATTCATGTAAATTTAATTTTTTAAAAATTCAGCTGAGCAGGCAGCAGGCCATTATCAATATCTTGATAGTTACCTGGTGTGTGAACCATGTAGTGAATCCATCCAGGTGATTGTTGTACTCCCAGGTTTCTCCACTCTGTTTCCGTCATTAGGTGATTCTTTGGTACCAGTTTGGCAATATCATTGGGAAGAATTACATGTCTACAATTAAAATAAACGTAATAAAAATAAGACTATCACTCTTACTGAATTGGCATCAAATATTGGACTCATTCCTAATGGAAAAATTTTAAATGTTTTGTTGAAAATTTTCCAACTTTTGTGTAATCATGTATAAAATAAATTCAAAGAAATGTGAGTATTAATTAAAAGGCATACAAATATCAAATGATTGCAATTTTTTTTGTTTGTGCCATGATAAACACAGATTTGTTTTAAAACTGAAAAGTCATTGGTTATCTAAAGTGAGATGGACCAAACACCCTGTATCAAAGTGAACTGTGACAGTGTTGATCAATCAGCACAGCAAACTTTAATGTGATTCATTGATCAATAAGTTTGAGTGTCAAATCTAGAGACACAAATATTCAATCTAAGTAGTTTGCAACCTACCTGTATTCAAACTTTTCATCGTAATATTTCTCAGAATAGGAGATCTGATCAGCTGACATCTTTTTGTTTCAATTTAATTTCTAAAAGAGGAATGCATCGAATCATAAAAATATTGCAACTTCATTCCACAGTCCTTTATTAAGATCAAGATGTAACTCATTTAAAAAATTCCTTGGCAATAAAAAACAAGCTCAACGGGCAAGTATTAACTAGGGTTTACATATAAAGCATAATCAATAATTCTGAAAATTTAATTGTTTCTCTTTCATTGAAAACAAGTCTTATTTAAAATTTGTTCTGATGTCATATTAATTCAGATTTTGAAGAGATTCATAGATTTACTGTATTTATATTTTTGATACATGTATTTGTAATTTTGTATATTTCAACAATATGTTGTTGAATAATTCCTGTATTATAAGATTTGGATATTGTAAACCAGTTTGGGACCAAACACCTAATTGGGATACACATGTAATAGCCATTTAAAATATACTATAATAAATGTACTCCAAATGGGATAAAAATTCAAGTATATACCATGGTACTAAAGGGATGTGAAACTAATGCATAAAACAGTACAAATGTCAAAACCTTTAAAAAAATATCTTAAAATATTTAATCAAGAATTGTTATTTGTACTTTATATCTGTGTATATTTTATAATTATACATATACCATAGAGTTTCAAAAATTCACATTGCCTCATTTCTAGGATTACATAAAAATCATCAATGTCTATTTTCTGTTTATCTATATCATTTTTTGACTTTTTATTAAAAACATACGTCCTTGATTTAAAGTGCTAAAAATAACAATTTATCATTTGGTTATTTATGATATTGTGACGGTTCGAATACCGGCGCCAGATAGTTAAGTTGATAGAGCACCTGACTAGAGATTCAGGGGGCCTGGGTTCAAATCCCGGTCTGATCCATCATTGTTCCTCCTATCCTGTTTTATTTGGTGCTTGACCAACCCCTGGAACTGACAGCTTAACTCCTGCCAGGTGAAAAAGAGCCAGGAGTGATCTTTGAGGGCAAAAATCATTTACACATGAAAGAGGGAGGAATGTGACAGTCAGACTGGTTCGAATACCAGCTAGCTAGTGCCAGTTAGCTTATAGTTGGTACAGCACATGACTAGAGATTTAGGGGGCCCGGGTTTGAATCCTGGTCTGATCCATCATTATTTCTCCCATCCCATTACAATATAAATTGGTATAAATACTAATATCAAATGCAACAAAGTTTGGTTAGCAAGTTTTCCTATAAACCTACAGTTTACAGTTCTGCATATTCATGTACCAAGGACTCAATCTGTTACAGAATAATATGTTTAACAAAAGTTGCATATTTCCTCTATTTTAATGGGGATTTACCATATTTTTGCCAACTGTAAATTTATATCCCATATGGAATATGATATCCCAGTCGAGATATTATTAGATAAAGTTCCCTACATGATTAATGAAAACATGCCAAAAAAATCAAAAAATAGGTTTTTAACCAAAAAAAATCCAAAATAAATTCAGCCGTAGAGCTACACTACGTTAGATTGATAGAATTGCAGTGGTAATAGTGTAAGAGTTTGTTGACATTGTTTAACAAATTAGTTATACAAACAGACGACAATGCACTACTTCTCAATACACATTGAAAGTTTAAAATTATGACTCTTGTGTTGTTACCGTCAGGTACTGGTAAGTCGTGTATTTTGTTTTCCGCGGTCTTATTCTGTGAATTCTGCTAAAAATAAATATTCGGATGTTTTTGGAACCCGTGCGATTTTTTTTTTAAAATTATGAATAAATTTTAACTTAAATGTTTGTATTTAAGCAACTTAATCATTTTAAAGTTATTATTTAATCAACTAAATCAAATCACATAGCATGAATTATTTTCATGTTTATCATAATCACATAACTTAAAATTTCAAATATCCGCATGACATATTTCCAAAAGTTGAGAATTCGTTCATTCGGGATACCTTGGGACTTAATAATACACTATACAGAAAATGGCAGCGATGTTAAGAGCAAGGTTAGTTAACTTATATATGATTTTTTTGGCATTTTTTACATTAATAAAAGCTTTTATAAAAAAGTAAACAATTTAAAATCTTCTTTCCGGCTTGTTCTTTTTACGCCACTTACTTTTTGCGATGGTAGATGAATGACCTTGTTACAAAACGTCAGTGACAAAAAAAAGACGAAGTTGAAACTAAAGCTGATGAGCTGATTATAAAACACCACTTGCACCAACAGATTTCAACTTCATTCCATATTTATTCAAGATACAAAATGTTGTCCACAGTAGTGTTAACCAAATGCTTTCATGTAAATAGCTATTCTTAGTAAAAGTTGATTTATATGTATTTCCTTGTCCTTGAATCTAACTTTATCATGTTAATAAATGATATTGAGATACGTTACTCTAATTGAAAGTGAATGGTGTATTTCAATTAGATATATCAATCAGAATTAGGAAAATGACATACTGCTTGTAAAATAGTATATTTGCTTTATTTTATATTAATGACTTGTACAAATATGTCACTAAATGAAAAATCAAATACTTTAATTGATAAATATCAAACATATGAAATTCAGTTATGATCAACTTCCTTATTACACATGGGACAAAAGACAGTTTGCCCATGCAATGGTCAACTAGCCATTGATGTGCCTTCTCCCACGCAATCACCAATTTGCCCTAATGCTAGAAAGAATAATCTTACTGTGACTAAGCTGTGCTGAGGTCCATTAAACCAGGTCCGTAGGACATCTGTCATTTTAACGATAGAACATTCTATCTACCCTAATGCCAGCTTGCATATAAACCAATTTTACAGAATCACATAAAGACTGCTTTGTGTACAGGGTTTTTGCTTCAAAATACATTGAATTTTGACATTAGTTGAGTGGTGACAGTCTTGTTTTGTCAAATTATGCTTTGGTATACTGGTATATCAGAAACTTTTCTCGAATGCCAGCAAAGTGTTTGGCAACTGAATTTACCAGTATCAAGCACCTGATTTACATGTGATCTGTCACAAACTTAAGTGGAAAACTGATGGTGATTTGAAACAAATTTTAAACTTGTTTAATATATCTTTTTCACATAGCATAATATTTGCTTCATGAAAAAAAATGGATAGCAGATAAACAGCTGATTAACGGTTTTTATTGAGCCATAGTTCCACTCTACAAGTTGATCACAAGAGCACACATAATTTACATTGTCCTCCCTTTTCTCCATTCAAATCTCCGACTTTAAATTTGTAAACTATTAGCTGAAATGCAACTCAAATAAGTTTTCTCCATCAGATCATGACTTTTGTCAATCATCTTGCCAAATATTAAGCTTGATTTTTCGAATTAAAGTAGTGCATGATATTGATACATGTATTATTTTTACAGTTTTGGGAAAGGTTCTGCCTTATTGACCAGTAATGCTACCCTACTGTCAAGGTAATTTCAGCCAAATGTTTATTATGAAACAAAAACACAATATGGATCATTTTTAACTTATATTTTTAAACTCATATTCTTGTTTGAAATTTGAATCGTGTACTATACATATTTTTGGTTTTAAATTTGATATAAATTTGCATATAAATTAGGTTAAAAAGTCATTTTCATATCGATCTCAGAAGAATTTTAGCCTGTTTGCAATGTAATTTTTTTTATAAAACGCATTTATTTGTTTCAATGCAATGTATGCATGGACTGGTAGTTGCAAGTACATGTATTTTACTATAAATCATTGTTGCAGAATATGTTAAGCTTAAGTATAGACCACAGGCACCTGACGTTACATATTTTTCTCATAAAAAAAATATACCACTTACCTAATACTACACCCTTGTGTATTATTAGGTAAGTGGTATATTTTTTAATGAAAAAATATGTAACGTCAAGTGCCTGTGGTGGTGGTATAGATTTATCATTCATGATTGTATATATACTGTGAGCTGTAAGTATAGAGTGATCGGATTATCAATCCATATGTAGGCTTCAGCCAGTGGTGGTCACCCAGTTGTCCCACACCAGCACCAGAAGTCAAACAGAAGACATTGCTTACAAGGAAATGGAAGAATTCTGGGAAAAAAATAGGCGACTAAACCGACCTCTTTCACCTCACCTTAGGATATACAAGTAATGATTTAAATATGTACTTTTCTTCTTTTATTTCTTTCCCATATTTATTTTCAGCTGTGGCTTGTCACATTTGAATGGCGATAAATGCTTTATCATTCAAAATGAATCTCTGCTGTTTACATGAGTTTTGTCTTCAAAAACTCTGATTTTACAATGATGTGACGTGTGAATTCCATTTTGTAGCCCAGAACTTACCTCGATGCTGTCACTTTGCCACAGAGCAACTGGGATCGCCATGGCTGTCAGTAAGTACTGCTATATTAAGAAATCATTCATATACGTTCCCCCTTTTTATTTTTGCCCTTGTTTCAGTGGGCAAATTTAAAAATGGGCAAACTTTGATATATTAGATTATTACATGGCATGACAGCTCTTGGGCTGATATACAGCGACGGAGGGCTAGTATAAGATGCGATATAAAAATTGCCATGTTATGATTTTTATATCATATACTTATAGAAAAATATTAAAGAAACAATAAAAAACATCATGTGATGAATGATTATTGTTAACAAATTGCTCCGTGTCTATATATTCCATCTCTAATAAACTTCCCTGAAATTTTTGCGCCAGCTGTTTGTATACCAAGTTGACGTCGACGTAACTATTTGACGTTGTACTCGGAGATCGGAGTTGAACGACGCATACCTAACTTTACGTCATTATAGCTGATGATTAACGGAAAGGGGTGTGATATAACATCCGATGATTGCCGGAGAGGGGTGTGATATAAATCTTATATCACACCCCTAGGGTTTATATCACTCGGGTAGGCGAATTTTCTGTTTATATCTCAAAGGGCGGAAGAGGGAATATTTTCTATAAGTATATGACATATTATATTATGTCTATAAACAAAACTGTGTATGGGAGGATTCAAGACGGGCAAAATTGTCGTAAGTGTTGAAGGCCGAAAATTACACGGCAAAAATAACCCTGTATGCAGTATATAAATATCAATTTGTGCAACAATAGTTTTGTTTGGTTTAACTTATATTTCCAATCAATTGATGGAATTCTTTCTTTTCACTAGCTGTTCCTTTTGTGGCTGCCACCCTACTAGGGCTGCCAGGGGATTTCTCCTCATATATTGAATTCATCAAGGACCTCCATCTGAATCCAGCGATCCTGACAGCAGCCAAATATGTGCTTGCTTTCCCTATCTGTTATCATTACATCAATGGCATCAGACATTTGGTAAGTACCATAGGTCAAACACTGACTACATGTTTAGAAATTTTTTATTTTCATTCATTGTGTAGGTTGTAATCAACAGCTTGACTTAATCTTGTTTACAGTTATAGTAATAAATAGATTGTAAGCTTTGTCATCGAAGATGCTCCCTCTGAGAAGAACCATTTTAGTCACTCATATCCTCTGTGATTTGCTTGTTAGCAGGGACTGTTTTAAGGTGTTGTTTTGTTTGCTTCAGGCTTGGGATTGGGCAATTGGATTCGATCTGAAGACCACCTACCAGTCTGGTTACTTCGTTATGGCGCTGGCTCTGCTGGTGACTGCAGGCTTTGTCCACCTTTTATAAACTTTGGTTTAATCTAAAGATGTTCGAGATAACATCTGTCTATATACATGTATATGTTGACAGTGCTTTTGTGAAGTTGTGCATAATCTTGACTGCATTTCCTATGTTTACAACTTAGCTGTATAAAATTTCCCAAATATTGTTCTAAGTTAAAATATTTGCAGCTTATTTACACCATAATTGCTTTGAAAATTAATTGTATTAAAAGTTGGAAGATAAGGGTTTTCCCAGTACCTAGCTGTGAGATAAAAGAGTGCTTCTCACTATGCATGTAAATGCTTTATTGTGTAACACAAATGTATTAAAGATGAACTATTTATTAAATTCAGTTTTACTCAATGTCTGTTTCTTGTCAGTTAATGTACATAACTTGTTCAAGATAGGATATGAGTGCATGGTAAAGTTGAAATTAAATTACTTTTGGAAAATTTACCTACTGGCTAACATGTACTAATTTTTATGCAATTGATGACATTTCTTCTGGCACCTGTTTTAAAAGACTCTTGAGTCAGTATTAGTGTGTAAATCAAATACAGGTTATTTGGATTAGATCAAAGCATACAATTATTGGAACATTCTACATTGATCCAGCTACATAAGACATATAAGGGCCATCTGTAGTATTTTAAACCTTAAAATCTATACTTATAAATTAAGCACCAGAGTAACTGCTTACACCTCTGGTATTGCAAAGTGTGTGAGATGATGTCCGTAAACTTTAATTGAGTTTTACAAGATAAGTATTTATTGTGAAATTAATTAAAAACCGACTTTCATTTTTGATAAACCAGCCCGAAATAGCAAAAATGAGAGTAAGGTGGTGAACACGCTTTGGTGGATCCAAGTCAGTGGGAGTTTGCATCAAAATATATACTTGCATTGAAATGATATTGAATAATTATTATGAATTATTATGTAAGAAAGAATATATATACCGGGAACTTTTTTTTAGTATGACACAGAAATTAAGATTTGACAAATGTTGAATAAATAAAATGAGCCAATTCGTTTCTTGAATGTGCGATTTTAGTTTTTATAGAAAGAACTTTCCAGAACAGGGTAACTAAGGATGCGGGTTGACTAATTGACACAATGGCAAAAAAAATATATTATGAGTTCAACATGCATCGGGCAGAACTTTGGTTTAAAATATACCAATAAATATTCGTGCACTCGCCTTTTTATATTGCATACATTTTTATGCCACTGACAGAATTGGAAGTAAACTTTAAATATTTTAAAAGTTGTAAACAATGAACAGATTGTGTTGACAA
The DNA here is from genome assembly GCA_016163765.1 of Magallana hongkongensis. Classification (NCBI taxonomy): domain Eukaryota; kingdom Metazoa; phylum Mollusca; class Bivalvia; order Ostreida; family Ostreidae; genus Magallana; species Magallana hongkongensis. The sequence goes on along the minus strand of WFKH01011581.1, from coordinate 6,524,683 downwards.
CTCTACGTCTATATGAATAAATTATGTAAACATTAAAAGGAGAAGTTGTATCGGGGAAGGGGGGATGAATTTCTGTGTAGATTTTCATCCCCAATATACAGCCATTTGTTTTTAAAATCAAATTTTAAAACATAAGAAAAATCTTAAGAAAAAATTCAGACAGAGCATGTTAAAAAAATTAACAAAATAATTTGTTTCAACATTAAAAATCCAATCAATATGTAAATTGTTATTTCCTGCACATGGCGGGATATCATCTAGTAATACATAAAATTAAGTTACTTGATTTCTTACTACCTAACTTGTAGTGTACTGTAGTCTATAATGGTCAAAACCATTTTTGGTCAGCGCAAAAAATGAGAGAGAGAGAGAGAGAGAGAGAGAGATGTAGTTCCTACAAAGCACATTTACGATTTTATCATTTACTGATCAGAATGTTTTACCATTGCTGAAACATTCAGATTAATATTTGATTTATATACCGGCACTTTTAATAGACAAGGTTACTTTACACAGATCAGTATAAATTATATTTATGGTTTGAGCTATTTCATTGTTTATTTACAACTACTGTATAAACATATATCTGGTTTTTACATCATATACTGGTACTGTGTATTACAATACCATCATTTACAAAGTATTGTTATACTATAATCAACAATAACAAGACTTGTACGGTACTAAATAGCTTCTTGTACAAAGTTACATGTATCTTTCTTAAGTTCACTGATGACTGTTTTATCACTAGAGGTCACTATATCTACCTCTGTTGTGACCCCTGTTGATTTCTTGTCTGGCGCAGACTTTGCATCATTTTTCCTGAGATTATGAGCGTGTCTTGCAGACTGGCAGTGTTTGGTATATGACTGTTTATAATTAAACGTCTTGTTACAACACTCACAATAGATCATTGCTTCCCCAGTGTGAATCTTTTTGTGTTGGTTCAGTTCCGAGCCTTTGTAGAAACTCTTTCCACAGATATCGCAGCTATGTGGTTTATTACCTACATGTTTATTCATGTGGTCCCTTAGCTCCACTCGGAATAAGAAACCAGCCTCGCATAAAGTACAGAAATGTTTCTTGACACCCATGTGGTTATCCTCATGACGTTTTAATGAAGATTCAAATGAAAATTCTTTATCACAAAACTTACACCTATATCTTTGATTCCTGTGAACTTTCCTTATGTGTATATTGAGCGTGGAACTGTCAATGAAGCGTTCTTGACAGGTTTCACAGACATGGTTGCGTTCGCCAGTGTGAGTCCGCATGTGTCTGTTAAACTCCCCTTTGCAGTAGTACTCCTTCTCACACATGGCACATTTGAACTGCTTCTCCCCAGTGTGCCGCTTCACATGCTGAGTCAGGTGACTTCTCATCATGAAGCACTTACCACACTGCCCACATTTCCAGGGTTTATCTCCCCTGTGCTTCCTTTGGTGCACATACAGATTGGAAATTTGAGCAAATTGAGCCCCGCATTGCTCACACTTGTATGGCTTGTCTTCCCAATGAATTTTCTCGTGCATTTTCAAACGATTCTTTTCAGGAAATTCTTTGCCACAAACATCACATACCCATGGTTTGTATCCTAGATGAATTTTAAGATGTGATTTTAAATTGGAGTTTTTATTGAACCCTTTGTTGCAGTATTCACATTTAAAAGGTCTGTCATCAAGATGTGTTAACATGTGGTGCTTTAGATTAGATCGTGACGCGAAGCCTTTCTTGCAAATTTTACAAAACTCGCTTTTTGCACTGTTATGGGTTCGTATATGCTTACGAAGCCTAGTTCCATCAATGAATGATTTGTCACATAAGGGACATCTGTATGGTCTTTCACCTGTGTGAGTTCTCATGTGTCGCTTTAAAGCGGAGTTATGTTTGAAAGTAGAATCACATTCTGTACAACGATAAGGGTGATCCCCAAGATGACCACGGATGTGAATTTCCAAGTTGGAATACTTGAGGAACACCCTGCCACAGATATTACAACTGCACGGTTTTGAGATATCAACAAGATCATCCTGTTCCTCCTCTGTTGAATTGCCACCATCCTTGTAAAGACCTACAGGGAGTATTGGAGCAGATAGGCTAGAGTCATTTAACAGGGAGGCAGCCTCATCCTTCACAAACCCAACTTTATTTGTGAAATGTTCTTTAGGAAGAACTTGCAACTCCTCCTTTTTTATTTTGTTCTTTAGAAGTTGTTTTGTTTTTTGAGTAACATGGTTTTTGGATTTCAAAGACTGTTTTGTGAGTTTCTCCAATGATGTTGTTCTTCTCTCCATTTTTTCTTCAATGTTTATATCTTCTTTATTATCTCCCTTGTTCTTTCTCGTGTTATTGGTACTACATAATGTAATGTGGAAACTTGAATTTGGAAGTGTTCTTTCTGCAGATTCAGAAGGCAATGCTTCAAGAGATTCTAAGATCCTATCTTGTGTTTCTTTTACACAGTCCCTATCTGGTGAATCCAGGATATAAATATTAGTCTCTAACTCTTTGGACTCTGACAATGCATCAAGTAGATTAGGGAATTTGGCAGATTTTGAACCAGTCAAATTCTGAAAGGTCAGCTTTGTAGAACATGTTTCAGATGACTTTGCTTGTATAGTTGAAAACTTTTTTTCATCTGTTAATACCCCATAAAGCTTAGGAAACTGCCTCTGTGAATTTTTATCATTATCACCTGGTTCAGTGTCTGGCAAAGGTCTTTTTCCGAACTTTTGAGGCATTCTGCTTTTTGGGATATCTTTTGTTTTTATATTTTCTCCGTTACTGGTTGGTTTGTCTACTTCTATCAGTCTCTTACAATCAGGTTCATGTACCCCGCTATCAATGATGGTATTGATGATATTTATCTTAAGCGAAGGAGCATTTGGCTGTTCTAATTCTGCTGCGTCATCTGGATTTTTATTTTGAGCAAATAAAAACAAGTCTGCTCTTTCTTTAACATTTTGCTGATAGAATAGTTCACCACTGGACTCCCTACTATCATCTGATACCTCTATTACATTTCCAGTCAAGTTGCTAATGGAATACCCCTGACTATCTGACATGTGTGTTTCACCTAAAAAGTCTAAATCAATGTCAATTTCTTCACAAGGATTATCCCCACCTACATTCACATTCTCTGACTGGTTGTCTAAATCTTTAAAAGCTGTTCCAGAATTTTCCAGGATGTCATCCATTCCATTAAACAAGATATCATTCTGCTTGTCAAATGAATCGATCAGTATTGTATGGTCTGTGTTATCATTTGAACTGTCCCAGCCTGACTTCTCAAAGTCATTGCTGAATCCTACATCCTGACCATGTCTCTGTAGAAGACTCCTCATATCGACCTCCATTGTCACGGTGTAGAAAACCTCAGTCTTTGCAGCACATTGAGAAATGGTTCATCCATAGTTTTCCCTACAACAGAAATAATGATACTGGTCACAAACTAATTCACATACTTTTTTTGTAAAACGATGTGCAGTGAAGTTGTTAAATTTTAAGTTTGAGACTACAGCACATTTGGGACTCTATGTTGTTTATATTGTCTGTCATTGAGCATTGATTTCTGGTACCCATAGCTATCTGCTTTCAGTGAAATACCATGGGTACTTTTGCATATCTTATTAAAAGCTGACCTAACAGCAGCATTGACCAGTCATTGTTATTGCATATAGCGGTACACATACCGGTGTATGTATATAGCAACAAATGGCCGGTCAAATTTGAAGAACACACCCCAAGAACTCAATAATCTACAGTTTACTACATGTTCATGTACTACTAGTACCGGTACCTGATGAGAAAACCTCGTCCATCCATCTCTCTCTCTCTTCTTTCTTTCTCTCAACCAAACTTCAACAAAATCCACATGGTTTTAATATTTGCAGAAAATAATGCTTCCTCCTTTCTAAAGAATGAAGAATGTCATTTAATTTATAGAAGACAAAAAGTTTTACTCTCCAATCAAATTTTACCACTTCAATGCACAGCATTGTATGGTAAATGCCTAAATGGGTAATTTTTTCCACAAACTGTACAATACAAATACCGGTACTAGTATATAAATGATGATGCTAAAACAAAGGGATATCATCAATATGAGTTTAAAATAAAGTTAGGCCTTAACTGATTGTGGACTCATTTACAATCAAGGTATAGTCCACAAACCTATGCAAGACAAGTTGTGAGATGATTTAAGAGACATCACAATAGATTATTTAAGCAGTAATGAAAGGCTTCCTGCTTCACAGAGTTTATGGTTTTTGATACTTCCTGTTAAATCTTCAGGAAGAATGCAGTTCCTGTTTGTAAACTGTCAGGAAGAATGCAGTTCCTTTGACTAATAAAGACAAAATAAAGGCGTAATATTTCATACTACTAGATCATATAGATGTTATATTATGTTATACAGTGTTGCTCACATTGTGGTCTGGAGATCTGAATTTAAATAACTGAGTGAAAAAAGGTAATAAAATATGACCATATTCATACAGGTAACATGCAGTTGCGAGAGCTAGATTTACAGTTCAATCGGATCTGATTTATTGTAGATATTTTAATGTACCTAACTGACAAAATAATTTTGTACCAGTAATTGATATCATGCTTTTGAGCAGGTTGAATTGTTGAAAAATTGATCAAATGAATGTATGGAAAGTACTATGTGCGGGATAAAGTGTTTTTATGCCCCAAAATTTAAAATTATGAATAGACCTTTAGAAATTTGAACAAAGAAAGATTAAAACATATATAATTCAAGTTTAACAAGATAAATTGTCTGATTGATGTCATAATAGAGATTTGACATATTACTGATGATCTAATTTCACAAAAAGTACATATTTTAGCAAAAAAAGGGTATTTCCTATCAGTTTTTTGAACAGGAAACATCAAGCACATGCTTGCTCCAACACCACTTTTTTAATATGATATCCAAAATAATATGAACGATAACAGAGGTGAAAATAGTTTTGGAGCAACGATGCGCTGTATATTTCCTACCAATTAATATGAAGAAAAACTAATGAATTTTTCATGTATTTGAGAAATGGGGGGAATGGGTCCACTTACGTGACATCGTAGAGGAACGATGAATGAACCATGCTGTATAATTTTTAGATTTCTGTAACCATCAAAATATCAGTATGATGCGATGTATTTTTTAAATTTGGGAAAAAGGGGGGCAGATATTGGACCTTATGGAATATGGTCCTTTGAAAATGTAAAACTCTATTTCATTTTTTCTTCTCCTGTGGACAGAAATCTACTTTTCTGTTTTGTCTCCATATTTCTTAGCAAGTTTGCAACTATCTTTTATTTTTAATGTTTGATTCTAGTCTAATTCCATAGAAATTCCATAGTACCCCTGCATATGTTTATGTCAACTTGATGTGTGTTATATCAAATGTACCTCCCATTGTAACTTACTATGCTTGCTTAACAGTTCAATATTTATATATTTCATCCATTATTTGTTATAATCATGTTGTTTTATTGTTATAATGCATATGCCCCCCGAGGGCCCTTGATTGGTGAATAAACATATATATATACATAGCAAGGGTTTGTTTCACGTCTGTACCTCTATCAAAAATTGAAGTTGATATGGCAAAGAGCTACAGTTCCTCGCATGCAAAAAACTTGCATTAATAGCACACAAAAAAATGTGCTAGATTTGGAGCTATTAATCAAATTTCTATATTCTGTTGAAATACCTAAAATCAAAAAAATCATACACATAACTACTGATGTTGTTACTTTACTTGACTCTGAAATTTATAATTTTAAACAATCTCATCAAGTGAAAGTGAAAAATTTTCGTTTAAAAATTGTAAGTCTTGATCCACAAAGGAATTATTCACCATGTTCACTATGCAGGAATGTTGAGTGTTTATAAAAAAAAAAATTCATGCATGTAAAAGGATATAATTAGTTTACTCTGTCCCAGGTTTCTATCAGTTTTCTTTAAAATTTCATATCAAATACACACATATTGTGAATAATTGAAATCGATATAAGGTTTCCTCTATAACATGTTCCCCCATTTTAGTATTTTTACCTGGAGAAATCAACAAGATTAAAAACAGATTATTTAATGGGGATTCGTAAAGTAAACAACTCTCTTCTATTATCCTTTCAGAAGTTCTCAGATCACCTAGCACAACTATTCAAGGTACAAAATTTTAATCATCCAAGTACTTCGTGTCGTTTCCAAATCAAAATATCTGTAAAGATCTTTTATTCTAAGTCTTTTAACTTTACATGATAGAGAGGGTTAGCAGAACAATACAGAATTCTTGGAATTTTTTTTATCATTCTAGTGAATGAGTGTAGTTTCAACACAAATTATATATAGTTAAAGGGACATGGTGACGCACAAACCCATGATTTAGCAAATATCGAATTTTTACATGATTTCCACATATTTTATTTATCATATGAAAAGGTGAACTTTTGAAAAATTACGGTGTTCAAAAGTAAAAAAAATCAAATTAAAAAGAGAAAAATAGAATTACACGTTGGGCCAACACATAAATATTGAGTTTTCCTTCCGCTTCATAGCCACGCAAGCGCATGGGAATGTAAATACTGCAGCGTGGCATACATTATGTGCCAGAAGCCTCTCATTGAAACCCGATGTCTTCAAGAACTAAATATTTATGAAGATGCATTTTCTATTAATGCATATTTCTTACCATAGACATCGAATAGCTTCAAATTCAAAATCTTTTTTCAGTGTGTCAATCCCACTGTAACTATTTTTAGACAGAAATCGCAAACACGTGACACAATACCAATGTCCAAAAACAACTCGGTTAGTTTACATGTGCATTTTCCGGACGAGTTTTAATGACTTGTAAATTGATATGTGATGACTTATGATGCGTGAAACCTTTCGTAAGATGAAATTTCGAGTAGCTCTTCTTATTTCCGTTGTCATAATCAAAAAGTAAAACATATATTTTGAGTCACCGTGTCTCTTTAAATGTGTAAAGAATAATTTGATATAAAATATTTCTACACTCAAATTATAGGAAATAAAGTTAATAAAGACCAAAACTAGCGCCGTTTTTCGTGCGTTATAAACTGCAAAATTATTACGTTTGCGGAACTGTAGCTCTACGGCATATTTACCTGGATTTTCCTTAGAGCTAAAGATCTATGGTCATTTATAGTATAGGCCTACAACTGAGTCTGCAAGAAACAGAGCATGTGAGTTGTTTTCCAGGATCAGTGAATACATCAAGATAAAAAAGACAATTGTTAAAATCTGCAACTGCCATATTGCCTATATGTTAGGTATTGGATTTAAAAAATAAGGAGTAACTTACATGAAAATAAGGAAATTTTGACGCTCTTTTATGAGGAAATGCATGGTCGGTCGCTAAAATACAAAACCAAGCTGATCTTGTATGCCGTTATCGTCGGGAGTTGTTTGAATCTTGTTTTATTTACTTTAAAAATTAGACGAAATTCATAAAAAAAAATATCATCAACACTATATCTGTTTTTGGAAAATTAAATGCTTATAATTAAGCAATTTATTGTTTCTTTAAAAGTTGTAATTAGTTCGGGATTGGGGTTCCATAAATGATAGGACAGGGAAATGAGAAAGAGAAAGGAAGAATGACTCGTTTACGTTGTTATCGACAGTTTATTTTATTTGTTCTTAGTTGTATCAGTTTAGGTGAGTTTAAAATTACCATTTTACATTACTGTTAGAGCTCTTAAATAAATTATGATGTCGGCGAAACCTTAAATAGATGCTTTAAAAAAATCGATACAGTCGAACCTACTTTTCTCGAACTCACAGGTGTGAGAAAAATATTTTAAGAGATCCGAGAATTTGATGTAATATAATTAATCGGTCTTCTAAGATAAGATTGCATGTAAACAGAAATTACCTATCAAATGTTAATATAGGAAACTCTTTGGCGAAATTAAAGGAGACGACATTAACGTTAAACTTTGTTTGAAGACATCTAAAATTCTACATTCAATTATCTCATAATATCTAAATTATTTGTAATTATATTAAAACCTAATCAGCTCATCTTTTATATTTACAATCAAAATATCATTTTTACAACCATATTTTTGTAACATTCTTTAAAAATACAATTATTAATGTTTTAGTAGTTTTGATTTTGACAAGTATAAGTATTGAAAAAAACCAATGAATTTTATTTTGTTATTATAGTAATATCAATATATTGTTTGTGGGTACGAGTAGACTAGTGAAGTCGTAATCAAATGTTTGATTTGATTATGATTCTGTTTGGGTATGAGTCAGTTTGGGTACGACTTCACTTAACTCCTTATTCTTCCGACCAATTTTTGTTCCTTTTGGATAATGCTTTTCCAAAGGAAAAGCTGTAAAACAGGGTGTTTCTGTCTCAAAAAGATAAACACTCAGTTTACATTAATTTTGACATCATTATTTTGTTACCAAAGAAGTGAGTTTTGTGCGATCATCCAAGTGGATGAACTATTCCCAGTTATTTTTTCTTCATATTCAGAGAATGTATACAAGAAAAAAAGTTGAGAACAGCCAACCATTTAATGATCAAATTAAATTTGTCAATTTAGAAAAGCTTTGACCAATGTGGCAGCTTGGAGAACTTTTTTTATCTGATGCTAGTACATGTAGTACACTCAGATTCTACAAATCAACAACTCTTTTGATTTGTGTTCATGTGTTTTCATTTTCATTTTAGGTGCAAGTGAAAGAATAAGTAGTAAAACGTATGTGATAGTGTCTGGAAATGTAGCTTGTATACGAAGACTTAACGGAACTCATCAAGTTGGATGTAGCTGTAAGTTATTGAACTTAAGATATTGTTGTATATACATAAATGTTTGAATTATTTTCTGTTACTTACTGTAATTCGCTGATCTCAACAGTGAAAAAGAATAAAATTTTAACAGTAGATACATGTATTTATACTCATGCAGTTTAAAGAAACATATATCGCAAAGGAAAATAAGGATATACATGTATAAAGACCCATACCCACAAAGCTCAGAGATATTTTTCACAACATTTTTATCAAGGAATGATCTGAATTTATTGTGTTAAATTGTTTTTCTGCTATCTCATTTTCAGCTGAAATAAATGGCAATGTTGGTGTTCTTCATTATATAAATGACACAGACTCATTAAACTGGCTGATAAACAGTGGTCCTCACCAGCCATATGTAGCCTTGCTGACCTCCTTGAATTTTAACAGGTTTGTTTGTTGAAGAATAACAAATTCTTAGAGAAATAAATTTTATACCGGTGTCATTCAAACATTTACGGTAAGTCTGCTAAATGAATTCCCATTGAGAATGAAATTAATTACTACAAGTATACTCAGTCTGCATTTGAAAAAATTGAAATCAATTATATAAATTTTTTGATTTGATCAAGACGAGTGATGCATGTGAGACACCTATGTTCTAGCCATGTAGGTTTTAAAACAGTCAGTTACATGTAAATAAGTAAACACGGATATCAAAAGCTAGATTTCATGTGAGTTTTCTAAGTTTTAAAAATCATCTCTGCAGGGATACAGTCCAACAGTTAAGGAATTCAAAGAAAATAACAGGAATAATTGTGATTCACACTGAAGACTCTGCTACAACCCCTCTTCCAGACAGCTTTTCTCCAGCAGATAAATGTCCAGGGGATTTATATGGTAAACTCCATAATGTGTTTCTGCTTTAATTGTCTAAGAGTCTTAAAGTAGAATCAATAGAAACTACTTTGGTAGTCGACTGATACAATATGTGCAATTGATGTGGGAGTCTTAAGACATTTGATTTGGCATATTTTGTGGCATTTCATTATTACATTATTAAATTGTTTTCCCTTTTTTTTTGCAGGCCTATATCACAATAATAAAGAGTATGGAAATTGTAAGCAAGTGACTTGGAATGAGTATGGGAATGGGATGTTTTTTGAGGATTTTGAGTTTCCAATTTCCATTGTGACAAATAAAAATGAAACCGACTACCTCATCAATAATGTAAGCAGAGTTTTATGTGAAAGTTCTGTTGAATGAACTTAAAATGCTTTGGCATTACATTTTGTAACATATGCAATTGATGACATTTTCATTTCATGAGAACATTAAATTTGTAAAGTGAACACTTTGAATTGAACAGATGAACTAAAGATATAAATGATTTTAGTATCTGGCTTTGCATATACACCCAAGTCAAATCAAAAGTAAAAGATCCAAAATACTGTGTCATGTACATGTACATGCAAATTGGCTACATGTACAATAAGCCTAATTTTCCCAACAGAACTGCAACAGCTAGTAATATTAAAATTATCCAAGAAAACTGTGATTTAGATTACAACACTATCAAACACTGATTTTATTTTCCAGTGCTATTTGAAGTTTAATCAACCAACACAGGGAGTGCCCAGGGAGTATCCTCTCTGTGCAGTACAAATGAAATCCAGAATGTCTGCTGCCAAGGATTCAGAGACCTGTATCCGACGGACCAACACACCTACAAACCTCAATCCGGACAAGTACTGTGATGCCCTAGGAGACAGGAATGTCATCGGATTTTTTAAAGATGTTCCAGAAGACTACAAACCGGAGAAGAAATCGATTATTTTGGCGATGGCAAGGGTGAGATTACACTGAGTATAGATCTGAGTAATCATTCCTTATCAAATGCACTTAGAAAAATATGAAACATTTCAAACATTGAACTATACTGTAGACATATTTACTTCAGTGTTTTTTTTTGGGATTTGATAGACATACATGTAGACATATTTTACATATGGTTAAATTAAACTTGATCAAACATTTCTTTATTGTTGATAAAGAAGCTTTTTTTTCAAATCCCAAAAAACATCAATTCAATGCACAACTGTAAAGAATTTAATTGATTATGGTCATGTGCATCCTTCTATGGATACAGTGAAGATATGGCCAGTCTTTTTTTATCCACAGAACTTTTTTTAAGAAAAAAAAAGAACCAACTCAGCCAAATTTGTTAATGTGAAGGCACTTTACTCAGTCTGCTGTGAAAAGTTATATATTGCAAATAAATTCTTAAATACATGTATGTCTATATGACAGAGGTCTCATGAGATAAAAGTGATGAACATTAACCGAGCTTGTATCATATTTCAGATGGATTCGTACAGTTTGTTTGAGAATATTTACCCCAGTGCAGACAACCAAGTCAGTGGAATTGTTGCTCTCTTAGCTGCTGCTGAAGCAATCCGAAAATATAAAGATCACTTTGACAACACCACTAAGGACATCCTTTTTACATTCCTAAATGGAGTAAGCATTTGAACAAGATAATAGTTATTTGTATTTATGATATTCATATTTTGATTTTTATGTCTATTATTGACACACCAAATGAGGTTTTTATAAACCTTGATTTGTAACTATTGTTGTGAGAGATATTGACATCCTTCTAGGAGATTAATACCAGAAGTCTAAAAATGGCCAAAACCATCAAGCCATAACCCAGTAGAGCACTGGACCAACATGCCAATGGTTCATGGTTCAACCCCAAACTTTAACAAAATTTTTTTGCCCTGAGCTAACTTTTGACAATATCTTACATTTTGAGGAATATCAGCACAAATTGTTGCTAACCAAAGTGGACAAATTGCCATTCTTCTTTCAATTTGTTGTCCACACTTGATACAATGATTTATGACCAGCTTTGCTGTGTAAAAAGACTTAAGTAGTTGGCTTGCAATGAAAGATGTATTTTATCTGATGTTGAAATTGATTATGATTGGTCAGAGTGTTAGAGTTATTAATGAGTTTTAGATCAATTGCTTTTGTAGGAAGCCTTTGATTACATCGGCTCTACCAGAATGCTTTATGACATGGATAAGGGTGCCCTACCACTAAAACTGAACATGGACCATATAGACCGCATTGTGGAAGTAAACCAGCTAGCCTATAGAGAGGAGGGAAAGATCTGGATCCACTCCGATCCAGTCAGTAGGAAAGATGCCAATATATCCTCCGAGGTAAGTTGTTCTTAAGCAACGTGCACTCTTTGTAACTGTTGTCTTATTTTAATGCTTCTTTCGCTCATTCAACACACTTTAAAAATTTTAGATATCACTCCTATAAACAGGAAATTTATTTAAATTCTATACATATACCATAAGATTAAGATAAAAGTAAGAAAAAATTAGCAGTATATTATTTAGAGAAGATAACTTTAGGTAGAGTAATATGGTAAAAATACTACTTGAAATTTACCTAGTCTGCTTGTGAATAAATCTTCTGCCTGCCATAAAGCATATTCCTTAAACTAACTTTCAATAGCCTCTGGCTTTGAATTAAAATATTGTTCTCTTTGATACAAGTGTCTTACAAAGACAATGTTACACTGTTCTGGAGTTTCAGTGAGCTATGTTATATTGCAATGTTTGTGCTTATTATATATGTATATATCTATGCAATGTGTATCGTTCCGATCCTCTCAAATTGTCGTTTAACTGTATTCCACCTGTATCTCAAAGACTGTTTAGTGCGCGGCCAGCGCGCTAGGTTCCGTTCGTCATCGAAATCAAGATTTTTGTCTTGCCTAGATGGCCGAGGGTTAGCGCGGTGGCCGCTCACTGCTAGGAGAATGGGTTCCAGAGGTCGTGAGTTCAAGCCTCGGTCGGGGCGGAGGTGGAGCTCCAATAAAAAGTGAATTTCCCTGTGCTTTATATATATATCTATATCATTCACTATGGGCAGGTATATGTCAATTTGAGAGTTATTGCAATGTTTGTGCTTATTATATATATATATATATATATATATATATATATATATATATATATATAGGTACACTCAGGAATGCGCTAAATCAAATTCACACTAACCTGTTGAAAAATTCTTTTCTGCCATATATGGTACACGCAAAATATAATAGGTTTACAGTATTTTTTGTTTATTCTATAGATAGAGAACATGACATCAACTATCCTGGGCATTGGTAAAAACCTGTCAGAAATTGTGGAAGCTGTGAATCAAACTCAGCCCCTACCCCCAGCCTCTACTCAGAAGTTCCTACAGAAGAGTCTGGTCCCAGCTCTTGTTCTGACTGACCACAAGAAAACATTTACTAACAAGTAATTATTAATGATTTAGTTAAAGAACATCTTCAAAAAACAACTCTGTGAAATTGAATGTTTTCAGAATTTATTATACATGTATCAGTACCGGTACTTAACGAAAGTGTTAGTTATAGAAAGATTTGCTGTGTATTTTGAGTATATCATTCCAGATATTACAACAGCCGATTTGACTTGGCCAAAACCATCGGTGCAATTGTAAACGCTTCTGACAGTGGGTACAATAATGTGACGGAACAGGCCAGTAAGTTGACAGTAGCAGCCACACTATTGGCCAGGTCCCTGTACACTCTGGCCACCGGATTCCCCGCCCCGGAGGATCTCATGGCTGAGGAAAAAAGTGTAAGGGGACCAAGAAAGTTGCGCTAGATGAAAATTGATAAAGAAATACCTTATTCTATTCATTTTCATAAGCTTCTACATAGCACATTCAATATTTACTACATAGTAGCTTTTAAATAACTGTTTGAATAAAAAACATAAGGAGTAGTGTTAGATACCAGTGCAATATTTTTACTTCTTTAATTTTGATTTTGTAGGTCACACACATGCTCTACTGTTTCCTGATCAGCCCTAACTGTGAGTTGTTTAAACGAGTCATTCCACCCGCCAGAGAAGCTTTTGATGATTTGGGTAAGTATGTTTTAGAATTTATTGTAAACTAACTTTTATTCCTGATGATTTTATTTCACGATTTACCTGAGATAAACTGGTTCACGACGTCTAACTTTCCGACCAAGTCGTATCCACACCTGTGTTGTTATTATAACCATACAACAAGCACTGGTTCGTGGCGAGAAATATTCAATAGAACTAGGCTCCCACAAACCTCGCGAACATTTCTCGCACGCAAATAAAAGTTAGTTTACAGTATTTGATTTAGTTGTAGGTCAGTAAAATGATTTTACAATACCATATTAGAATTTTGTACCTTTAACTGTAACATTTTATTTTCTGTACAGGTATGTTAAGTAACACAAAGGGTCTTTCTTTAATGGTACTACAAAGATCCCTAGTTTTAAAGGCTGCACTCTAAACGTTGTTGATTCTGCATTTGGTCAGTGATTTAAGGAATTTCTATTTACTAGTGTCATTGTTCGATCTTTTTGTTAGTCTCTCAGAAGTCTCCCTATCCATTCTACGTCGGTGTATACGGCCAGATAAACAATGTTACAAGAATCATACAGAGACTGCTAACCCACTACATAGGGACCGTTGAGAAGAACCACACTGAATCTTGTACCAGTTCCGAGAAAGCTTCTCTTCAGGTAACTCATATAATTTCTTCTCGGCTATTCCTTCTTCCGTTTAAGATTATTTTTAATGCTTGTGAAGGGATTTAAATGTAGATTCATCCTCTTTAATCATGACCTTTTTTTGTGGTGAAGGTTCTTCATAATTTCGAAACATGTATAAAAGTTTTTATGGTTTCACCTAAAAGACCAGTGTCTTATTTGAAAAGCTGAGCATTTAATGAACTTCAGTCAGTATCGTGTTTCAAAGATGTCATTTCATGAATTTTTAGCTTGTAAAAGAATCTTCAAAACTCTTTATACACAAGTGAATAATTGAAAAATGTTTTCTTAAATGTTGAGAAAATTGTATCGTATAATGATGTATATTTTCAGTAATTGATTAATTTATCATGATCAGATCTCAGAATACCTGAAGTTATTGCAAATTATGACTTTTACTATATGTTACAATATTTTATATTCTTCCTCCTTTGTCCATCCAAATATTAAAAAAATAAGTGCCAAATAAATAAACAATTAGCATTACGTTTGAACGCTGCTATTTCATGCTTCTTTTCTTACACATAAAACGTATTATATTACAGAACGTTTCATCAGCCCAAATTCACTACAGTCCATATCATTTTCCACCATGATAACAATTAAATCCTTATGAATTCTCTTACTAGCAATTGAGGTTAGAGTGCCACATACTGTATGACCCAACTATTTATACCTTCTAAGTATGTGACTCAAATCTATTCGAACACTTAATAGAAACCATTCCGCACATGATTATAATTTTCTACAGTATTTACTATACCTACATCAAATGTCTGATCACTCTAACTACCCCAAAGTACCCTTAAAACAGTATGCTAGGTCCTTAAATAGGAATAGATTATTTACCCATCTGATCATTTAATTTGTTTCTCTATTAGTTGTATAACTATCTATGGATGGCTGGACCACTGAACTCTGATAACAAGACCAGGAGTGGCATGTGTGTTAAGAGCCGGGTCACACAAACCAAGGCTTACTCGCCCGCCTTTGAGATCACTGGTATGTCAATTATTTACATTATCAAAGTGTTGAAGTGAGAGGAAATAAGCATAATTGTAATGCAAACAGTAGCATTTTCACAGAAAGATATTTAATACATTTGATAAATTTTGCCACATGGTGTTCTGTATATTGAAAAAAGCATGTTCAATGAAATATGATAAATAATGTTTGATTATTTAAAGTTATATTTTGACCTCTACTGTCAGTGTGCTGTATAAAATTTATTTTATTAATGGGTAGACTACAATGGCTGGGGGACGTTCCAGTATTCCACGTGGACTGAATCTAGCTGGGCAACCAATGCCATTCTCCTGAGAGTCTTTTTAATTCCAAGCAAAGCAATGGAGGTAAGTGTTATCTCCCTTGCATTACTCTGGAAAAGTGCAAAGCACCAGCATTAGTTTTGTTTCTGATGCACATCAATTCATTAAACCATGAAGCAAGTGATGTTTTTCTTTATCACCAATTCATAATTTATTGAAAAAAAATAAACTAAACAAATACTACCAATTTTTTGTAAATTTGCAAGAGAAAGATCCAGAAATAAGATTACAAGGTGCATGTTTATGGTGTCTGCTTTGTCAAGAGCTCTTGCATGACAAGATGCATTTTGTAATGACACGTGTATTGTTTGATGTTTGGTTTGTTTTACTGTATTTCTGTATGCAGTACTAAAACAGATTCACATGTGAATCACTTGATCTATATTTTATTAATTTGTTATATTATGTAATTAATTTTTTAACCAGTATTTTATCTAATTGTTTTTCTCTGTCCCTGAAACCTTACCAGACTTTATTAACATCTTATTAGTGGAGGAGATTTAGGGGCCATCTGAGGGATGCTAATTATCAAGAGTGTATCTACAGTGTATTTACAAAAGGAACACAATTGCTTATATATAACATCAACCCTTAGATCATAGATCGGCCATAAGTGGGGAGGATCCAAATTTACTTAGAAATATACAGAAAAAAAAATTTAAAATCATTTAAATTTATAGAATATAAATATATACTCTGTATATTTACAGCAATTAAAAAAATCTGAACAGCATAAAATTTACAAATCTTCACAGATTTTTAGAAATACATATGAAATAATTACAATGTTCTTTGAAAATTCATGATGCTATAGGAATACATATCATTTCAGAGATTAACCATAGTGCTAAATTATGATTTAATGATGTATACTTGGCATTTAAGTGCACTTGCTGTAGATGCACATTATTCTTGTATTCACCATACATGTATTTATCTGACTTTAACATTAATTTTGTATTATTAAAAGCATTTGCTCAAATGTCACCATTTTAAAGCCTTATATTAGTACATGTACTATAAAGTGTGTGCCTAATTCAAAAGTATAAAAGAAGATATTAAGATGAATGTAAAAGCCAGACATACTTTATAGAATTGGGATAAAAAAGATTATTGATCAGTTTGATTTGATTTTGATTAAAATTTTTCATTTTTATCCCTTTTTCTGATAAGATGCTGTTTTAGTCCAGTAGGTTTTTGGGGTACACATTAATCTATATTAATTGTGGTTTTGTGATTGATACCTTTCACCCCTCAGGTGGGCCTCCTTTGTACAGGTATATTTGTCATTCTGGCATCGCTAGGCCTCGTTTATTTCATCACAAGAAAATCAAGTTCTCTGTTTTCATTGGATAATGAAATTGAGATGACACCCCAATAAGCTAAGGTTTGTGATTTGCAGAACTTTGCATGAGGTTGTTTGATAGCTAATGAACTAACAAAGATTAACAGCATGCTTTGCCTTAACACCTCTTATAATTGACATTAATAGATACTTCTACCAAATGAAGTGTTGAACAATGTGCAGTAATACACCTAGATATATGACATATTTGTATCCACTGAAATTCTAGCTTTAAGCTTTAAAATGTTAGTCATTATGTTAAAGCTGAACATGACTCATAAATAGGCCTACACCATGTTTACTTTGCCCATCTCCGATACCAGCACAAGGGTATACATGTATAAATGCTTCAATTTTATTACACCTATTTGCACACCTGGAACTCCTGGCCGACATGTAGTAATCCTTACATTGTCTTATATCCTTCATTATTATTTCCTTCTTTCTATGTGCATTTTTTGTTTGTAATGCATTGACCTGTATAACTGATGTTAATTTTCTTCCGTTTGGAATAAGTGCAAGGAACAAGTAACATGGTGGACAATGCCTTTTATGATTTGTGTTCAGCTTTAAAATATTAGTAGTTGTATGCTTTTCATATTTGTCCACAAACACTTGATAGCAGCAAATGTATGGAAGAATTTGATTAAGGGTTCACAACAGCTTGATGGATATGATAGTATGCCACAAAATGTTAGATTACATTGATCACTTATTGGTTACATCACCAGACTAGTGAACTACAGGTCATTAGTTTGAATCTGGTGGAAGATTTGTTTGATAACCATGTTTTTACACATTATATAAACCAGTTTCCTCCAAACATGGATTTCCATTTTCTTTAAAACTGATTGAGAGATTATCATGTCTGACACTAAGATTAACATGTGCTACATTAAAAATTGCAAGAAAAGACATTGACATCACATAGGCTTATTTAATGATACATGTATATCACTCTCTAGCATGACAATATTATGGAAAATAACCAGTACTTTTCTGTCATTTTTGTAATTTGTCATATGAAAAATTACGCATAATCCAGCTAGTATATTGATTCCTTGAAACAAAGTCATTTAACCTGTATGTTTTTTATTAATTTACTCCCTGTATGCTAGCGGTTTATGAATAATGTAATAAGTCATATGTAACATTTGAAATAGGATGCCTAACCAAGTCTTTGTTTTAACTTAAAAC
>WFKH01011581.1:6479528-6501398 GCA_016163765.1 Magallana hongkongensis | reverse complement strand
TTCTTAAAATGTGTTGATCAAGATGGGCCAATTTAGGATTTATTAACTGTCTCCAAAATCCAATGTCATCTTTTGTTGGAAGTTTGGTACATGTTATATATGAATTAATCTGTGTCGTAAACAAACTACATGTAGTACATTCTGTAGGCACTAGTATATGACCTTCACTGAATTCTGAAAACTGAATTCTCTCTTCATTTTATTTACAGACATCCATTTTGTCAGGGGGAGTAATCCTGACTTTGGTTTCCATGGTGCTGATCTACTTTCTGAACAGAAAGGCAGACATCTTGTTTGCCCACCCGAGACCAAGCAGTCTTTAAGGGAGCCATCCTCTGTTTCCCAGGATATTGGTGCTGTGATAATAATCATGATTGAAATCATTTTGTATCAATTATCTATTTATTCTTCAGACATTAATTAACCTATATGAGTTTCTTTGAACATGTATTTTGTATATATGCTTGTTGAGTCCCACTTTGCTGAAATTCTAAAAATTGTTACTTAAAATTAATATCTTTTGCTTCATACAAAAGTCGTTTCACTTGAAATAAATGTTTCTAGGGAGAAGCCCCATTAATCCTTACAAAAAAAAGACAAACACTGTTAATACATGTAAAACAAAGTACCAGTTACATAAAACAGACAACAGGGCACCTGTTTTGAATTATCTTTTTCACTACAAGTACCTAACATTCTGAGCCAGACAATCTCACTTCCCTAATATTTTTAGACATTTGGCTATATATCCATGTAGTAGGACATGGGAAGGGGATATCATAATATGCCTTCATTGAACACAAGTCCTACTCTGAATTTGGTCCAACTTGGAAGTTATCTCTTTTATGTACAACGTTAAGTTTTTTCTGAACATGTTTCTTATTTGTACATATTGTCTCTTCATTTCATGTGTATGTTTCTTTTTCTGTTGAAGAAAAAATCACTGATCATGAATATTTGTACATAGTAATAAATGCCTATATATGTATTTGAGAATGGAGTTGTGTGAGTTTACAACTTTTGGCAGTATGTGTGTACTGTATTGTAAATGTATGCTTATATCTGATGTGGATGGGTGGAATACAAGAGTGAAGCATCGTATGCTGTAAAGACTGAGTAATTTTATATTTTATTTGGATGGAAGTCTATGGAGAGTCTTTTGTTGTAATGATCAATTTGCAAATTCTTTTATTTTTCTTGTATTTATAAAATGTGTTTGACTGGAATACTCAGCTTATGAGATTGTTTATGATGTATATAACACACTAAATGATTTACAGTATACATGAACAGGCATTCTTTGTCATTGTTATCATTATAAATATTAATCAACCATTGAATTTCAGATCATTTGACAAATATGATTTTCTTAATATGCTAATTTTTAAATGAAAGTATCATCATATAACTGTGCTGTTTGTTGTAAAAATTATTTAAATATAAAGGTAATACATTCCTAAAACTGTTTACTTTTTATTACGTTTATCGAGATGGAAAGACCTCTCACGAAGTTTCATACTCAAGTTACTTAAATAAGTCATTGCTTCGATGTTATAAAAAAAAATTTAAGAGCAGTGATACATAGGCACAATAGTCGGATTACGCGAGACACTTTTTTGTCAGAAATAAAGCATTGACAAATAAATACTGTTATCCTTTGTGTACAGGAAAATTTTGCGAGGTTCCAGGGAACGTTGTCATCGTGAACTTGTTCTTTATGTCTTGTATTGTTAAGGTGGTATGGGGCACTTCCATGTTGTGACGTATTGTTTATCGAAATAAACAATAAAATAAAGTGTAATTACATAAGTAGTTTCTTTCCCAATATGGTCACCTAACAGCGTAGCGCAGTGGGTTAGAGGGTTTACTACGAACCTGTAAGTCATGAGTTCGAATTTCGCTGGGGGTTTTACAATTTTTACCTTTTCAAGTATTTTTTAAAAGCTATTTTTGGTTAAATATTGTAAAATTTGAAAACTCTAAACCGGCGAAAGTATTTCAATTATAAGGTACTTTAATCCACATTAATATCGACAGATGTCCCATACCACCTTAATTATTATTACAGAATCTTGGTGGCAAACATATAATTGAAATAAAAATTAGTATACAGAAGTGTGTTTCCAGTAAATTGATATATTTTTATCGAAGTAATTATCAACAGAATTATCATATGTAATCAGTTAGAAACAATAGATATTTCACATAGAGTTTCTGGTAGGAAAACGACTCTGTTTGCAAAAAAATTGCATCGTTTTGTTGAAATGTGGAAATTCTGGTGCACAATCTTTTATTAAGACAAATTGAGTAAGCTTTCTTCAAAGAACCGCTAGGAATAGTTAATAAGTGTAATGGAATACATACTAAATTTATTGTTGTGTTTAAATATTATTCATTTGAATTTTTTATTCTCCCTTGGTCTCCCGCATTCTCTATTTTTAGGTCACCCGAGACACGCATTTTTGTCGTTGCGTGTCGTCTGTCGTGCGTTAACTTTTAAACAGTTTGAGCTTTTTCTCATAAACTACCTGGATTATCTTTACCAAAGGTGTGTAGCATCTACAGGAAGTGGGAAAAATAACTTTTGAAATCACAAACCTACCCCAAGGGCCTTGGTGTAAAAATTAAATATTTATTTTTAAAATAGTCTTTTTACAACTGGACATGATTTTAATCAGCAAGGAAGCCTCCATCATTTAATGTCAAAGGATCAAGAGTTCTGATAGGGTTTAATTGGTCATAAAGTAAATAAGAATGCACTAATTTTCTGAAAATCTTCTCTAATACTGGGCAGTCAACCCCAGTGCATGGTTAGGATTAGATCTATTTAAAATCCTATTTGGAGCAAACTTGTATATTTTCACTGGTTAATATAGTTTTACTAATCCATTGCACAGAAACTGTTTTGATGTCTGATTACTTATAAATGGTGAATATAAATTCCGACCTACGCTTGGAAGATAAACAATGTAAACAAAGTACCGGTGTAGTATCTAAAAGAATAATTAGTCGTCTGCATCTTTCATAGAAAACACCTCAAACTAAAAGAGAAAAAAATAAAGCAGACTAGTTGATTGTAATAACTCAGATTCTAAACAAAAGAAGTACAAAGTCTCAGACTTAACACTAATAAAACTACTGTAAGTATAACCCCTTTTTAATTGCATCTTTGTGAAGAGTGTCTTAAGTGGATGGTTCAGTAAAATGATCCTAACACACTCCATCTGTAGGGACAGCCAATGGTTGTCAAAAGACAACTGGTCGAATTCACGTAAGAGAGTTCCCCACTGTGTGTGCAACCAATGGTCTTCTAGAAAAAAGCTGTTTCTGTTCCTGGTTGTTTTTCGAAAACTCTTGATAGGAAGTCTTCACCTGTATATAAGACAGGCATCAACACTGGTGTCAGCATCAGGAATCTGATAAAGTAAGTAGATGTTTTCTTGTAGTCTTGCTCGTAATATACCGGTGTACGTTTTGAATTTTAACTAAATTGTTACTTTCTATATGCAATATCATCGTATTATCTTATTACAACTGTATTGTAAAGTATCAACAACAACAGTAATAAAGTTTATCGATTATAAGAACATGTTGATTTCCTTTCAGATTCGAAATGAGGGTATTCTCAGTATTGTCGGTGCTTTTGATTGGCCTTGTTTTGACAGAACAAACTTTGGCGCAGGGCTTTTTAGACAGAATTCGAGAAAGAATCCGTGCGGGGTATGACTTTGCCAGGCAGGCTGGGCAGGGAACGAGAGACATGTACAGAGCGTACAGGTACCGAGAGATTAATCTAATTAATATTATAACACCTTTACACAAGGAGTTAAAATTGTAAGAAATTGTGAGCAAAGATCAAGCTTTAGTATTCTTCACCCTTTTGTCTATAAGCTTTATTTCAGAACGAAACACTATTGAGAAATTATAAATAGGAACCTTATGGTCAAGGTAGAAGGAAAACTACTGATAGAATTCAAGATTATTTACTTTCAAAGTGAAACTGATCATATCGGTTCGTTTCTTCTTGAGGAAATAATTGGTTAAATAATTTCTGTGGTCTCAATAATAATTTTCGGTATCAATGTTCTCAAATTCAGAAAATTTACGGTCCGAGGATACATAACTTGATCAATATCGATCAACCAATAAAACAGCACCATACTCAAAATCCATTAAAATGACGTTCAACAAATAATGAAGAAACCAGAATTTGTACAAATTCAAACTTCGATATTGGAGACTTTATGTTGTCACAACTAACATAATTTAATATTTTATGAACCAGGATCAGTATATTAGAGGTTTCATTCATAATGGGTTACTAGTTTACTCCGGCAGAATAAAACTTTGCTAGTACAGGGAAGAAAAGCTTTCAGAGTAGCTATTTCATTTTTCACCAAATGAACGTTCTACGGTTAATTGTAAATAAGAGTTGTAATGACTTGTTAGTTTAACTCATTATTATATGTAGATTCCGCGATTTTACGCGAACTCGTACTTTATTCGGCGACTCCACCATTTTTTATCAAATGGCGGGCACCAAAATTTTGTTATATTTTTATATAGTTTACAACCGTCAGAAAAATAAAAGCCAGATTTAAAAATCCGCGAGGGTTGCTTTTCGCGATTTTAGGCGAATATTTATAAGATCTTTGCATTGAATTGGGAATTTACAGTATTAAAGAACAATTGATGATACACATTAGTATGTAAACAACTAGTTTACACACATCAGATTGAATATTAAAAAAAAAACCCCACAACAATCCATCACAAAACGCCTGTATGAAATTCATTATTATTTTCTATGCTTTCAACAGTGACATGAGAGAAGCTAACTGGCGTAATTCGGACCAATATTTCCATGCACGTGGTAACTATGACGCCGCCAGACGTGGCCCAGGAGGCCGTTGGGCAGCGGAAGTTATCAGGTACCCGAAAGCTTGATAATAACGGCATTTTCTTGCTGAAAATATTGGGGTTTATTTTCCTTTAAAAAATCAATGTAATAGATCCATGACAACTCCATTGTTTATGTGTTATACTACATTATAGCAATGCACGAGAGGGTTATCAGAGCGGATTGAGTGGACAGGGCCCAGAAGATACCGCTAGGGACCAAGAGGCCAATCGCTGGGGGCGAAATGGAGGGGATCCGAACCGATACAGACCCGACGGGTTACCAGATAGATACCGATGATAACTCTATCGTAATAAATAAATTAATTTTCCACTTTTTGTTTTTCATTCAATTAAAAAGATTTTACTTAAAAAACTTGCTGTACTTCTTTATAAAGGTAAAATTCTTAAAAATGTCCATCATAAAATAATTCACTAAATAACTTATTTACTTTGAACTGACCGATTGGTTTTTTTCACAATTGTCTTGAGTACTGTTCAGTCCAGATTTTAAAAACAATTTGATCTAAAAAAAAAAAAATATACATGATTTATGAAGAGTAACCTGAAGTTTGTTAATCATGATAAAAACCATAACAATAAGAAGTCACGACAAAGCAAATAGAAGCATGCACCCAGAGAACACTACTGCCATCACTACTAAATTATATTGCCTTTATCTAACATTGCTTTTTAAGGACCATAATCTATAGTCTGCCGATAGGCCTATCTCAGATCGAGCCGCTTAGGGGTTCATTTCCTTAAACATTTTACAAGAAGAACATAGAAAAACAAAGGAACATTTATTTTGCAAACGGTTGGATCCGCCCAACAAAGATCTTGCTAGAACATACTGAAAAATAACATACTTGCAAAGAGCACGGACGACATAGTACACAGATTTAAGACAAGGTAATGTTTGCTTAATGCAATGTTTGCATTAATAAATACAAAAAGATTTGTTGAAAAAGAATAACATAAAAAGCAAACCATAACGTAGTACCTGCACAGCAAACTATCCATTTTAATATTTGGTTCTTTTTGGAGTTTATGTTCAACTTATTAATGTGTAAAACTTGATAGAATTTGTTCCACTGAACAAAATTTAGATGGTTGGGAAGTCAAACTTTCGTTCGCCCACACATACCGTTGAAGTCCTCGATTCTCTCCAACTCGGTGCCAGCTCTTCTAGCATTGGTCTCTGAAATTGGTGGGTGTAATTGATGGCTTCACAGTGAGCTTTCCTCAATAGACACTCTTTTTCATGTGTTAACACAAATATTGGCTATAATCATTACCGTGGTAAAACTCCAAACGGTAGTCATGAGTCACACGCTCCGAACGACGTCCAAAGGGAGAGGAGAGGAAGACATAGATAGGCAATTGTGTCATGTAAAGTTTTGAAGAAGAATGATTACAAAAACATAATTTCATTAGTCTATTTTACAATGTGTTCTTTAAAAATTTAACACTGTCCATTATTCAGTAAATGAGAATGATTTAATCTGGATTATTTTGGGATATTGAAAGATTGATGACGTATCCAGATGGTGAATAGCTTTTTTGAGAATACCTAAAAGTTTTCCATTAAAGTGGATGGTCGGCATACGTACAACACTTTTTGTGTTTGGTTTTATCAACACTACCCTGGAAATAGGTTATGGGTTCTAATTACTTAGTTTTTGTGGGAGGGGGCGTATACCAGTAATTATGTATTGTCTCACACATTTGCAGCGCATAAAAGTTTAAAATCTCTACTTGTGACGAAATGTTTTAGATATTATTGATGATAAGATAAATTCAAAAACAAACTATCTTATCATGTCCAACAGGATATAGAATTTCGATGTGTAATTAATTAATTAATTAATTAACAGGTATAACGTTATACAAAATGTAGAATGATTAATTTCATTTTATATTTTATTTAATAGAGACTCCATTCTGACCTCCAACCCCCATTCAAACTGCATTAATTTATACAAACTTCGATATCGATTTTGATACATCAAATTTGTTTCGTATATATATATATATAAAATGAATTTTCATATTTTAGGATAACTCACTAAATCAAGATTATACTTTTTATGACACAAGGATGGCGATTTAAATCAGTTTTGTGAAATTGTTTGTATCGATCGATTTGATTAAGTATTATCAATGCCCAGTGGTTAAAATATCAGGCTTGTGAACCGCAGATCCCGAGTTCAAATCCGGCTTTCGTTCATATTTACGGAACTAGAGTTTAGACAATCATATCCCCCAAATTGCTTATTTTTTTTCACCTATTTGACTTATATACTTCTTATCCATCATGCTTTATTTCATTATCAAATCATTTTCTGCTGATTTGAAAAAATATTTCAATGTATAGTGAGCCACCTTAAACTATCATTAATTTTTCAATTCCAAAACTCCAAAACCCAAGGCTAAGTATTAAAATCAATGTTTCAGTGAACTTGTCTGGTAGTGAAAAGAGTTATGAATAAGTATATTATTTTAAAATTCGCTTCACATATATATATTCTTTGATAGTTATACACGTTTAAGGACATTGCCTCCCCTATTTAACTGAATGGATCACAGCAAAAAGCCACTTATACAATTTACTATTTTTCCAAAGTACCTCTCAAGAAATGTATGATATTTGTTCAGTCTTAACTCTTTATTCTAAGTTTTATTGAAGTCGATTTAAAAACACTTTCTAAATGAAGTTGCGAGAGACAGGAGTGTGTTAAACAACTATAAATGTGATTCAGCTGAGCTAGTTCAAACAAGTAAAACGACTTATTAACTGATGGAGCGTCACCATCAATATATAGAGCTACTTATGAAAAGACAACCAGCGTGGACCAAATAGTTAAGTACATAAAGATATACGCTGCAGATTGTTTGGCTTTCAATTGTTCTTTGATTTGTGTCTTCATGATTTTGTTGATGGAAACAGACTTGACGGCGATACTTAATTGTCACAATAAAAAGATGTTTGCGTGAATTAACTGTTTGTTGCGCTCTTGATGTTTATAGTATCAAGCAAGTCAGGAATGAATAAATTACTTGTACATTATTTAAGCTGTACGGTTAAGTTTAATGAACTATAAGATGAAAGAGAAAAATATACTTGAGGCATATAACTTCAATAAACTGTTATAGAAGAAGTGCATTTTCTTCAAAACATCAAAATAATTTAAAGTTTAATGCAAATTAAAATATTGTTTTGTGTCTCCAATAATTGCAAAGAACTAAATATAGTTTGTAAAGCTATCTGGCAATGCAAAACAATAAACAAAAGAATGAATCAATCAGTCAAGAGATAAATTAGTCTGTGTTTACTTGAAACATGGTCTTCCATAAGATCAAGCATGATTAGTAGTTTGCTTCTAGATGAATCAACCATGCATGTATGGTTGACAGAAAAAGGGCAAAAGTTCGCTTGGAAGTAAACCACCTTCCAAAAAATTAACCTGTTTACTCATCGGTTAAGTATGAAAGTCATAAAACTTAAAGAAACGTGGCCGATTCAAGCGAACATTTATAAATTATTTCTTCATATTTCGTGGCCGTCACCTTGAAAGTCAAGCTGAGAAATTTTCCTCTTTGAGCAACCAATTTCAGACGATTTTGGCAGAAACACCGGTGTTGTATAGCAGTTTTTCCCCCATAGTAGCTTTTCCCCCCGGAAAATCTGCTATATAGTAGCCTTTCCCCCCCGGGGAGAAAAGCTACTATATAGTTGTTTTTCCCCCATAGTAGGGTTTCTCCCTAACGTTTTTGGTTCAAATTTTATAAAAAATATTTATGGAAACCCAGTAAGGATTTAAAATCAATGTTTTTAACTCTCAGTTTGCATATACCTGCATTCATCTATACAGGTTAAGTTTCGTTTTGCCGATTTATTATTTTTTACAGACAATGCTAAAAATTGAACAAATGTATCATGGCATACATGGAACTTATTTAGGTAATTATCTCATAAATTACATGATTTGGCAAGATATACACTCATATGCTTCCCAGCGACGGTCCCGATGACTAGATTAATTGTTTCTCATTAGGTGACCTGGGTTCAATCTTCGAAATAACTAAAATCTCTTTCTCTTAAAATTTATCGTAAAATTGACGAATTGCAATTTTTACGTTTTAATTTTGTCAAAAGAAATAAGTAAACAAATATATTGCGTACCCTTAAATGTTTCTCGGAGAATTTAAAGAAACTTTATACTCTATTTAAAACATTATTTAAACTTTATCTCTAAAGGAAAGAATTGATTTAAACCACTGTTGGACATTCTGTGTTTTACACGAAACTTAAAACTTAAAATTCCACGTAAACAGGACCTCCTATAGAAGATGTTTCTTAGGGAATTTTCTTGTATGTATTCTTGTCTTTATATACATTGTAATACATGTACATATAGTTTCAAGTGATGGTATATATCTGAGAATTTTATTTGTTGAAAAAATTAGAACAAAATACCTTTCTCAGTATATGAAATGTAATGAGTTGTCTAGTTTGAAATACATTTCACAATCTGAAATTTCATTTGATTTAGAACCCCATCAAGCGAAGTAAAAAAATTCAGTTTCTCATCAAATCATTGCACACAGTCTGCCGGTTGATAATTATTTAGAAGCAAATATACTAGTTTATGATTACATTTAAGATCGTCAATTCTAAAGGTATTAACTTAAATCAATAGCCTTTGGGGACAAAGGGGGTAATAAATTTAACCTCCTTGATCCCTCTGCAAAATTTAGTCAAGATTTATCAGTTATTTTCTTAGAAAGGAGCTTATTACATAGAAAATAATACATGGCAAAATATGTATCACACCCTATATCAACCCGCGACTCCAATATCAGCCGGAGGAACGAAGGCCATGGGCTGATATTGGTTGAGAGTTCATTCGAGTGTGATCCAGATTTTGCCAAGTATTGTTGTTTTTTATCATATTTTTGATAAACAACTCGTTTATATTTTCATATGAAAAACTTTATCCAGCTTTATCCTTATTATCCCATCTAAAAACGGCGCATTTTTGACGCTCAAACGTATTGTGACGTCCTCCAAAAAAAATATGTCCATGTTATAACGTCATAGTCCACACCG
Source organism: Magallana hongkongensis (assembly GCA_016163765.1). Classification (NCBI taxonomy): domain Eukaryota; kingdom Metazoa; phylum Mollusca; class Bivalvia; order Ostreida; family Ostreidae; genus Magallana; species Magallana hongkongensis. The sequence continues at coordinate 6,491,386 of WFKH01011581.1, read as the reverse complement.
TAAATATGCATCAAAATAAAGCAAAAATATCCGCGGTATTTCGAAATCTGAATAAAAGGAGCAAAAGTGTTCCAAAAAATCGTAACAAAGGGTGAAATAAAGGGTGATGATACATGGATGTGATAAACGCGTGCTTTCGTTCATAACAGAATGATAAAACCCTGTATTTTATACTTTGTATTAATAAATGCATTTATTACCCTAAATTATGAGTAATCAATATCATCTCAGATATCGCAAACTATTGCAAAGAATGGTCCGCCGTAAACCGGACCGGAATGTAAAACAGGGGGAAATCTACTATATAGTAGGTTTTCCGTGGGGGTAATCTGCTATAAAAAGGGGGAAAACCCACTATATAGCCGGCTTTCCGTGGGGGAAGATCTACTATATAGTCATTTTTCCGGGGGGGAAACTGCTATATAGCCATCTTTCCGGGGGGAAAGATGGCTAGGGGGAAAAGGCACTATATGACACCGGTTTACAGGAGTTAGAAGGAATAAGAACGTATCTTCCTTGAAATGCTCGAAAAAAGGAAAATCATAGCAACAAGAATGTATGTAACTCTTACAAAGAACGACGCCATTCAAACGATTACTAAATACAAACCTTATACATGTACAAAGGATATGCAAACGACGCAATTTGTAGAATAAAAATATATTTACAAACCAGTTATCGGTTAAAGTAAACATAACATTGGCGAATTGACAAGTCAGTCACGGTTACTATGGCTCAAGACCTTTATGATGGTATTCTGTCAAATAATATTTTTTCTCTTTTTTTTCAGAGATAACGCTCATCGAGGGTCACCTGACACTTCTTAAACACATACAGTTAAATCCCAGTAGTCACTGTTATAGTAGTAGGCCTGTTGGGCACTGGGGCACCAATAACACCGGCTTTCGTGATTTCTTGGATAAACGATCCCATGACAACTGGATCCCAGGTTTAAACAGTGTTGTTTACACTCATAAAACCACATCTTTCCAACAAACTTCTCACTTGTGCAATATGAATTTGCACCGAGGTCAAACCTAAAATGGACAGTATAGAGTTCAATTAGTCAGTTGCATTAGTATTGTTATGATTAACTGAAACATGGAGATTTAATACTTAGTTTGACTCATCGTTTTGTATTTAAACAGATTTTTTATTTGTTTTCTGATATCATACAAACAAAAAATGGGATTCCTACGAAATCACACTCTTTATAAATTTGCTGTTGTTCCTAGCCAAAGTTCCTCAGAAAACTGATATGAGTGAATATATTTATTGTATGGGAAAATTAGTTTACGTATAACCATATTAGTTGGGCTTAGTCTCTATCCATGCATGTGCCAGAAAATATAGCTTAACGCATGCATATTACTGTAGCAAACCAGTCGATGAATAATTAGAATTTATCTCATTTTTTCATCTGTAAAACAATATTTCAGTGTTTTATCATATTTTTGATATGTGCGCAAAATTCTTTGGTCAAAATAAAAATGCCAAAAACGAACTTACTAATGCATTGAGTTTTGGCCGTGTTGACACATTGGTAATGGAAGCATTACTTGCAAAACGCTTGCCCGGTTTGGTCTTGGTATTGATTCCCCGTGCAGGCCATGCACTGGGTTTGTTCCTAGAAACCTTGGTGATTCCCTGGTTGACAAGGTTTGCAAGATGACATTCCGACTGTGTCTTGGTAGGATCCAGGAGCGCACGATAAACACGAAGCCTGTCCCGTGCTTGACTGGTAAGTTCCCACACTGCATTGATAACACGCAGTGCTCCCTGCCAATCATTATAGGTATATCAAAGGTTATTTTTATGGCATGAGGTTTACTGATTCCTACTAAAGACGGTTGAACGTATTATTATTTTTAGAATTCTGGAAGATAATATATAGATATAAGAAAATAAGCAACCATTTACATACCATTGTTACTTTGATAAGTTCCGGTGTCACAAGGTATACAGCTACCCTGCCCTGTGTTTGCTTGGTACATCCCCAACGGAGAGAGTTTACACCCTGTCTGTCCAGCTACATTTTGGTACGACCCCACACTGCATTTAGAACAGGTGAGGCTGCCTGCAAATTTAATTAACTAGGCATACAATTGTATTATAAATGAATTATTAAAAATAACTAGATACGAGCTCGTAACGCGTAGGTGTTCCGTCCGATTTTTAAAAAAACTATACGATGCAATATTGATTAAAACAAGACACCCCCAACTTTCAGATAATGTATAAAATCACCAATATCTTTTACAATGCTCAACAAAGCGTTTTTCATTTTTAACATACGGCACAAGGATTAGCGTTTTTAGTGCCCGAATTATCCCTAATTACGTAATAAATAGGTATGACAATGATTTTTCAGATAGTTATTGTTACGATCAACAACTTTGCTTCTGTAATGAAATACAAAATATTAATCGTTTATAAGTTATTTGTTATAGATTTACGAATTATTTGGCCCTTAAATAAAGGGGTCAGCCCCTTTTTTTGATATCATACCAAAGGTCTCCTTAATACTTACATTTGTTGTTCTTGCACCTATCTAAAATTAATGTTCATTTTTGAGATACAAGAGAGAGATGAAATATTTTAGGGTCTAGCCTTGTAAACCCTTAATGAGAACAGTCAGTGGTGTTTCGATTAGTAGAATCGATTATAATCATCAATACAAACATTTTCTTCTCTAAAATACTTAGCAAAATATGTCTCCTTCTCTAGATATTTCGCGGCAAAGTTTGAGGACTTTGGCCCCTAAAAATCCCTAATTACGCAATAAATGGGTGTGGAAATAATTTTTTCAGATACTCAGTTTTACAATCAACAACTTTTCTTCTATAATACATTACGAAATCTTGATCGTTATTAAGGTATTTAAAATCTCTTGGCACCTAGTTAAAGGGGTCAGCCCCTTTTTCTTGATTTCTTGATTTCGTAGGAAAAAACTAGTATTTCTTCTCCACTTTTGTTATATTTGTTTTAACAAAATATCAATTAATAAAAAGATACAGATCAAAATGTATGAAAGCTATTTTGAATAACAATTCGTACCCAATTTTCGTGTCTAGGCGAGCTCCAAGAAATGGCGCCACTGGCATAAAACAACAAATTAAAATAGTGCACAACTTCAAACTATAGTTTACCTATCCTGAAAATACCATTGCCCTATCTAGGGTAGTTTCTGAGATCAGCTCTGCACAAAATGGGTCGGACAAAATTACAAAATCGACAATAAATCGGTATCGAAAGTGGTGTCATCAAAAACTTTTAAAACAAAATAAATTCAGATCACGTCCAATCATCTTTTGAAAAGATTACCCAAATCGATCCAATAGTTTTCGAGAAATCGCGTGCAAAAAATTTGGAATAAAAATAATAATAATAACTAAATACGATCTCGTTACGAGTAACGAGTAGGTCTTCCGTCCAATTTTTTGAAACGATACGATGAAATATTGATAAAATATCAGAATCCACCCTCCTCCTTTCAGATAAAGTATAGGATTGCCAATATCTTTTACAATGCTCAACAAAGTGCCTTTTTTTAACATACGGCACATTAAAGACTAAAGTTTTTAGTCCCTTAAAAATCCCTACGTACGTCATACTGTAAACGTATTATATTTAGCGTGTACGATATTTGGCGGAAATTAGTTTTTGAACAAGTTGGCGTGGATTTGAATTAGCGTATTCCTGAATGTGACCATTCCTATTCATATATGCATGACATTTAGCGATGTATTTGATTTAGCGGAAGGCGCATTCCGCCAAAAGCCCTAAATAGAATACACAGCCAAATGTAGTACGTTTACAGTAATTGGGTGTGGCAATGATTTTCTCAAACAGATATTATTACGATGAACAACTTTGCTTCTATAATGCATTACAAAATCTCGATCGTTTTTAAGTTATTTGTAATAGAATTTACGAGTCTCTTGGCCCCTTATTAAAAGGGCCAGCCCCTTTTTTATATCGTACGAAAGGTCTCAAAAATACTAACATTTTTTATTCGTACACCTATCTAAAATTGTTGTTCATTTTTGAAATAAAAAAGTGTTTCCATCAGTTGAATAGATTAGAATCATCAATGCAAACATTTTCTCTTCTACAATGCTTAACAAAATATGTCTCTTTCTCTAGATATATTGCGCCAAAGTTTGAGGACTTGGCCCCTAAAAATCCCTAATTACGTAATAAATTGGTGTGGGAATGATTTTTTTCAAACTGATATTGTTACGATCAACTACTTCTGTAATGCATAAAAAAATGTTGATCGTTTTTCAGTTATTTGTAATTGAGTTTACGAGTCTTTTGGCCCCTAATTAAAGGGGCCAGCCCATTTGTCATGATATCATACGAAAAGTGTCAAGAATACTTACAATTTTTGTTCTTATGCCAATCTAAAATTGTTGATCATTTTTGAGATACAAGAGCTTGAATATTTTAGGTGCCAATCCTGTGGATTCTTTAAGGGGAAAGACATTGGTGTTTCGATTAGTCGAATCGATTAGAATTTTGAATACAAACATTTCTTTTCAACAATGCTTAACAAAATATGTCTCCTTCTCTAGATATTTTGTGGCAAAGTTTGAGGACTTTGGCCCCTGTAAATCTCTAATTACATAATAAATGGGTGTGATAATGAATTTTAAAAAGATATTGTAACGATCTACAACTTTGATTCGATAATGCATTACAAAATCTTTATCGTTTTTCGGTTATTTGTAATTGAGTTTATCTTTTGGCCAACAATTAAAGAGACAAACCCCTTTTTCTTGACTTAGAAAAGAACTTTTATTCCTCCGCCACTGTTGTTATATGTCTTTACAAAATCAGCGATAAATTGATACCGGAAGTGACGTCATCAAAGATTTCACAAACATATAAGATTTACATCACTTATAATCATCTGTGAAAAAAATGATCGAGAATGGTCTAATAGTTTTTGAGAAGTCGCGTGCACAAAATTTGGAAAAAAAATAATAAGAAGAAGCAGTATGAAAGCAATAAGGTCTTCCGTAGGAAACGGAATACCTTAATAAACAGTACGAAAACAAAAAGGTCTTCTGTTGGAGTCAGAAGACCTTAAAAATGTTGACTTAATGGTTTAAGATAAAAAAAAAATTTAGTAAACGAATCAAGAACACCACAAAATATTAAATCGATGATATTGTTGACAACTTACAAGCATTTATATATACTCCGCTGTAATTGCCATAGGTACAAGATCTGGTGGTGGAAAAAATCAATTATAAATTATGGTTTAGAAAAGTCTGCCGAATAGATCGATATATGGGAAAAAACGTTTTAGGGGCCGACCCTGTATCCCTTATCTCCTTATCGGGACCGTTTATTGAAATTTATATGGCTGAATGTTGTTCAGAACATCATTCTAATCATCTTCTTTTCTTTATTGCTTTTCAAAATATTTATCCTTTTTGAGATATAAGTGATAGAAGTTTCGAATTTCTGGCCCCTTTAAAACCCCTAATTACGTAACGCATGAGAAAGTTTTTATTATGTATGATTAAACAACTGTACGATGAACATTTTTGCCTCTATAACATATTACAAAATATTTCTCAGTAAAGGGCTCTGGAAGCAAGAATAAAGAGCCCTTTTGGCCCCTAATTTGAGGGATCAGCCCCTTTTTCTTGATATCAAATGAAAGGTTTATTGATACTTAATACATTTTGTACAACATGTGTTTAGAAATTTGTTACCGTTCTTGAGCTAATTGGGAAAGAACGTTTTAGGGGCCGACCCCTTATCTTCTTATGGGGGCCCTTTAACGAAATTTTAATGGTTGAATATTATTTAAAACATCATTCTAAGCATCTTCTTCTCTATTTTGCTTTCAATATATTTGTCCTTTTTGAGAAATGAGTGATCACAAGTTTTGGAGTTCTGGCCCCTTAAAAGCCCTTATTACGTAATGCGTGAGAAAGTTTTTATTATGTATGGTTGAATAACTGTACGATGATCATTTCTGCTTCTATAACATGTTACAAAATATTTCTCAATAAAGTGCTATGGAAGAAAAACGTAAGAGCCCTTTTGCCCCCTAATTTGAGAGACCAGCCCCTTTTTTCTTGATTCAAATGAAAGGTCTTTGGATATTAAACACATTTTGTTCAGGAAGTGTTTAGAAATTTGTTACCGTTCTTGGGCTATTTTGGAAAGAACGCTTAAGGGGCCAACACCCTATCTCCTTATCGGGGCCAGTTAACGAAATTTCGATGGTTGCATATTGTTATAAACATTATTTTAAGCATCTTCTTCTTTATATTCCTTTTCAAAATAATTATATTTTTGAGTTAATATTGATAGAAGTTTTGGACTTCTGACCCCTTAAAACCCCTTATTACGCAACACATGACAAAATCATTATGTTGATTAGGTACATTACTGTAAGATAAACATTTTTGCTTCTATAATTTATTACAAAATATTTCTCAGTAAAGTGATATGGATGAAAGACTTTAGATCCCTCTCAGCCCCTTAGAACTGGGTACGGTAACAGGCAAAATCGGCCCTGTAACCGAAATTAATAAAATTTGATATGGGATATCTTGACAATACGCTTGTTGTAAAACAGTTTGTTTTTTTAAAATATCTTCTATCGTTTTCATTTTATAGTCCCTCAAACATAGCGTCATTTATAGTTTTCCGATGACGTTATGACGTACTTTCAGAATTAATCTTGACGTCATAAATGAATTCAAGAAAAACAATAATTATCATTATCGGTTTCTTTATTTATTTCATTTTGTTTCTGTTAAATTACATTTTCAATATCATTTTCATAAATTTGAGTATTATAAGTGAAACGTTAAGTGGGAAGAACTTTTTTTATACTATCGGTCATTAAATCTGTGGGTTGTTTACTTTGCTGTTTTTCTTATCTAATATTTTTTTTTCTTTTTGTCGTCAATTATTGGAATAGGCGTTTTTAAAAGTAAAGAGGGTTTCACATTTTATAACATTCACATCCACCCGACCCTCCCACCCACAAGAAAAAGACAATTTACAAAATTAAAGCGAACTTTAATACATTATTTATGATAGGGAAACATGCACAATTAAGCGAATTAGAAATAAATCTGTTGCTCTTTTCTTTAGGGTAAAATATTGATTTAAACCATTAAAAATTTCTGAAAATCAATTAAGAAATGCACAAATTGATAACATACATTCATGTTTAACAGACCCAAATCGTTCACCGTGTCACAGAGCATGTCTCAAATGATGAAGTAATGATTTAAAAGATGCACTGAAATGAAGTCAAGAAATAAAGTTAAAGACGTTCAATGGTATATGTCAATTAAAAAAAACATGCATTAATGCAAGCATACTTGAAAAAATAATCATAAAAATATATAATTAATGATAATGAATTTAGAAACAAAGTTGCAGAAATGATTGGATGCATTATAAAATTGTTATTCCTCTGGATCATCACTGTCCGATTCGTCAATTGTTGGAATCCTTGAAGCATCCTCGATTGTATCTGCCCAGTTTGGAGTGCCCTTGAGCGGGCTGGTTTCATGTCGCATAAAAGAAAGATACCATATCACACTTGTGAGCACACATGCCCACCACTCTACTTCCGTTTTTACATGAGCAATACCACCCTTCAACGATAATGTCGTTGTACTTGATCCAGCTTGAGCTTGTAGCTTTTGTCAGAGAAGTGGCGACTCTGTATTTTTGCAGAAAGGATCATTGGTACGTCACTGCTTACAAGAATGCCATAACTTCCATCATGACTACAATGTTCTTGGGTGTAAGAGCGGGCCAATTTAACCTGGTATACGCCAAGAGTCAGCTCCCGGATTTCACCCTCACTCAGTCGAGGGAATGACGGACATGCCTCTGATGCATCCAATGGAGTCCATTTATATGATCTCCGATCTAGTCCTGTAATATTCAAAAATTGTATAATTGAACTATATTTGAAGGACAAAATTGAAATTGCAGATTAAATATCACATAGTATGATGTCTGAAAATACTTACCTTAGTCATTTATGAGCGTTTGAAGTTCATTTGATGACCTTGCCAAAACTTTCATTTTTGCGGCTACCTCAATATCTTTTTCAAAAGTTCCGCTGCTAAGATGTGGCCTGAATTTGTTGCATAACGCACAAATGATTTGAGCATAATCCCCAATATTTGGGATGTGTGTGTTTGGGAGGGTTTTATCAAGCAGTCGCCAGGTCTTCAGTCTGCTGTTCGCCGATTCGACTACCCACCTGATCTGTCAACAATTTATTGATGATGATATTAAAACAAGTTATTTTTTTAAATTCATATTAAGTAAAAAAATGATTACCATTAAGTTTTAATTACCTTTGTTACAAGCCTCGAGCAATTGGCATCTTTGGTCTGCAGTTGCGTGGCCCCTTTAGGTAGGAACATGGGCATCTCCATAATTATACCAAGGCCGTTTAGTATTTCACCCTAGTCCCTGAAACCCCTGTCCACAACGAAGATATCCCCTTCTCTGACCCACTCTTTCATTTGTTCAGCATTTGACCTGATCAGGTATTTGAGTATGTTTGCTTCGCTGTTCTTCCAATCGGCTAGATACGGGCCTAGCACCGAAACAATGTACCCAGTGGTTGTATCGACCAGCATAAGCTTCACCAAAGGTCTGTGTTTGTGTAGGCTGTAGGATCGTCTCTAAAATAAAAATTCCCACTTTTCTGCACATAGATATTTATGTTCCATCGAGAACAAGTATGGCGGGGTTCTCTGTCATGGTCCTGGTAAACAGTTCCTTGGTCAGCGGTCGAGTGTGACTCTCTATCATCTCCTCTCTATCAATGTGGGAAATCCTAAACATTCTGGGACGAATCTTGACTTCAAGGCTTGGCTTCAATGCTTTTGTAGCCGATTTAAGTGCTCTTCTTACCTATTGAAGTTAGAAAAGCAGTTCAATAAATCAAAGTTGAAATAAACAGTTTATCAAAAAGACATTTAAAAAACTTTCTTATTTAACACATGGATATGAATAATACTTTAAGTCAATACCTGATGTTTTTTTTCATTGCAAAAAGCGTTGCAAGAAGGTTGTTGCTCAATCCGCATCGAAGTTTAATCAAGAGAATGGCTACACATGTCCTTACATTTCTTGTTGCTCTGTTAAAGCATGTGTGTGGTCAAAATCAAGTCTATAATTTGTTCTTTCAATCACAAAAGTCCTGCCATTTTCCAACAAAAGTTTGATGTTTGTCTTGCTCAAGTTGACTTCATTGCTGACTGGTTTTATTTTATCTAATGCATCGTCCGTAAACTGTTCGCCGTCTAAATGGACAGGGCAGCACCTAACTCCCGCTGGAACAAAAATGCCCTTACGTATATAAACGTCGAAACGTGAAGTTGGTGGAACAACGATGATTTTCGGCCAAGGCCTTTTACACACAAAGCAATATGCATGGCTTTTGCTGGTCGTTGGTAAATCAAGGGAACAGATGAAGGACTAGAGAAGGACTGCTGTGTGGTTCTGGCGGTTTTGATAGGAGGTTCGTAATCATCTTGAGTCTTATACACTGCATTGCAATCCAAATTTTTCAACTTGTTTTCATCTCTGTAGCATTTTAATCTACATTTAGAACATAGAAAATCGCCATCTTGTGCCGATACACAAAAGCGTCTCTCTAAAAGTCTTAAATGTTCTGCTTTAATAGCAACTCTTTTAGAAGGAATCGTGCGACGCTTGCAAAGACAACATATATATGACTTTGGACCATCTCCAGGCATTTTGCATCTAAAATTGATTAGTTTATATACTAAATAAAGTTTTTTTTATAAACATGATATATATGAGCATTGTTCAGGTGAACGGTGTGGCCCATGGGCCTCCGATTCGATAAATAAAGGATTCATCTGAATCATCCTTATAATATCACTGACCTACATGTATGTTTATTTTAATGAATTGGTATTGGTGTTTATATATCACAAGATAGATAGGAAATAATGACAAATACCCGCGAAGCATTCTCTACGTTAGCAAAGATACTGTTGAAGTCCGGAACTCCCTCCAACTCGATGTCATCAGCCTCTCTAGAGTTGATTCCACACTGGAAATGTTGGGTGTTGTAATTGATGGATTGACAGTGAGGTTTACGAAGAAGACACTCTTTTATACATGTGTGGACGCCAGTATTAGATATAATCTCTGTGGTGAAGCTGTCTAAACGATAGCCATGAGTCAAACGCTCAAAACAACTCGCAGCGCTAGAAGAAAAAAAGAAAAAGTAGAAAACGAAATGAAACTTGCTCATGTTGCAAAATTAAGAAAATCCGCAAAATATCAAAACAGCATTATATAGTTGTCACAATAAAAAAATGGGGGTTAAATAACTCGGCTTAAACAGTTTAAAAGCACTCAAAGGAAATTTACGTCCTCTAAAATGAAGTATCTCCATGAGGTAAATGAGAAAGGATCGACTTATATTGATTCTTGTAAATACATGTATCCTCGGTGAATATAGTTCTAAAAAATATATCTATTGCTTAGATAGTATATCCTGTTCATTAGAGTGTTTTTTATGAATACTTAATTGATTTATATAAAAAAAGACTTAGAATGAGAAACAGCAGAAGTACGTCATTGATGTTCTTAACTTAAAGTACCATGTTGATAATCTTTGTTAGAAGTAATGTGCAAAACATGAGAATAAGGTGCATGTTTATACTTTTGTAACAACAGCAACACGGTCCATACGTTAATTTGATCTCAGAATAAGAAAAGTTAACAATGTGTGTTTGCATATGACCAGAAGATATGTTATTAATGATTTTGATTAGATTGCAGTCTATATTCCTGCTTGTGTCACTGAAGAGCGGGCACATGTATCTCTAAACATTTTTTGTGAACCGCTGTGGAAAAGATAGACTACTTCTCTCGGAAAACACAATACGGTTCACTAAGAGTGAATAACCAAGCATGCAAGCTACTAGTATGCCAAAGTACGTTTAAACAAACGTTAATTGAAAAAAAAAGTGATAGGGTGTAGTATTGATTGTGACTGTTAAGAGTTTATTGAACCCGATTAGAATAGCCTTTTGTAAGACTGCATGCACAAAGTGTGTTGGTCAACTAATTTTGGATATAGTTTGTTTGAACAAGTAAATTGATCGCTAAGCCATGTTGCTTCAATATGAATATACATAATACTTATGCAAAGATGGCTAGTGTAACTAAATAAAGTGCCAAGTGTAGTTTGTTTGGGTTTTAATTGTGCTTTAACGATGGGCCTGATATTTATTGATGGATAAAGATTTGAATGCATCTTCATGAGGACAAACAACTGTAGGCGTACATTGCGAGGTTATTGATACCAAATGATTTTGAGCTAACCGATAAGTCAGAAATTGGTGAACAAATTGTATTTTATAATCAATAATAAAATTTTTAATGCCGTGATTGGATTAATATTTTATAAAGCTGGACAGTCAAAATATTACCCATCAGATCTAGCTGAAATTTTTTAAAAAGATGTTTTTGGCCATAAACTGCAATTTACTAGTAGTACAGGAAAAATCCAAATAATTTAGTTTTTGAATTTGAACATTTTCCTATATCTTTATACAGAGCTCTTCATCTCGAGGCGATTATGATAGTCTTAAAAATGGTCCCGACCTTCCAGCCAATCTCGTACTCTTCAGCATTTGCTAATAGTAGGATCTTTTTAAATTAGTCTTATATGAAGACTTAAAACTTACTCAGTCTTTGACACTATAAATTCTAAATGTGAATTACTGAGTACGAGGAAATTATCTTTAAAATGAAATAAAATCTTTGATATAACGGATAATTAAATCTTTGATATAACGGATAAT
>WFKH01011581.1:6452300-6479518 GCA_016163765.1 Magallana hongkongensis | reverse complement strand
TTGATATAACGGATAATTAAATCTTTGATATAACGGATAATTAAATCCGTTTGTTTTACGAAAACTCATGCATACAGGTTGATTTTAGGTGGTATAAGGCTGTTTGAGATTTTTATTGTGATGAGAGTACATCATATTTGAAATATAAAAACTGTTTTTAAATTATGATTAAAATTTATATAAAAAAAGAAAATTTTAAAAATAAGAATATAAAGTTGTAGTGAAATTTATATTAATTTTAGAAGACAGTTGTTCACAAAATGAAGATAGCTCCTTACAACACAAAAACAAATGCAAATTAATGTAATTATTTTGACATACTGTTAACGTTTTGTATTTTACGTGTATGATGTTTGACGGAAATTGATTTTTCAACAAGTTTGGTTATATGTTCTTTAGCGGTACATAGCACAAATGTTGCTTTTCGTAAAAAAAAAAACCATACGACGTATTGTCGTACGTCTACAATATCAAACAGAAACATATTCCAGATATGTAGGACTGTATCTGCAAAAGACAGTTTTATTCTTGCAGCAAAATGTTGTTGCCTTGTACAGCAATAACATATTACATCAGTTGTTATCAGCGTTTAGACCATGGTATGGTTGTCAGAGTGTACTGCTAAAAATTGTCGAAGATTGGACAGCTCTTGGTCATAAAAAAATATACTGCAGCCACTATGATGGACCTATCAAAAGCCTTTGACTGTATTCCGCATGATCTTATTTTAGCAAAATTAAATGCATATGGTTTTACAAATGCAGCCACAAGTCTAATAGCAAGCTATTTAACCATTAGAAAACAGTATGTGAAACTGGGAAATGTTTGTAGTGATTTTTAGAATTGTACAAATGTGTTCCACAAGGTTCTATACTTGGTCCTTTATTTTTAATATTTTTATCAATGATAATTTTTATTTCGTAACAGATTGTGACCTTTATAACTACGCCGATGATAACACCCTTTCTATTTCTAGCAATGATATTAACTCGCTGAAAAACACTTTAGAATCAAACTCCTCAATCATTGTTCAGTGGTTCAAAGACAACCAAATGCAAGCCAATCCTGATAAATTTCAAGCCATATGTATAGGGAAAAAAATAAAAGAAGAAAATGTCTATTTCGAAATAGACGGAATTAAGATTAAACCAGAAAATGAAGTAAAATTACTTGGTGTTACCATAGATTTCGAACTTAAATTTAGCTCTCACATTTCAAATATATGTAAGTAAGCCTCTCAGCAGTTGAATGTCCTTAAAAGGATAGAGGTACACCTGACCAGATAAGGAAAACTTACTATTTATCATACTTTCATAATGTCAAATTTCAACTACTGGCCATTAGTTTGGCATTTCTGTGGTGAGAGAGAAAGGAGAAAAATGTAAAAAATACAGCAAAGGGCATTGAGATTTGTCTACGACGATTACATTAATTCATATAGTTATCTTCTTCAAAAATCAAAAGTACCATGTCTTAAACCCCGGCGTATCAGAACAATTGCAATAGAGTGTTTTAAGATTTTAAATAAACAAAGTCCTTCTTACCTGCAGGATTTTATCCAAACTAAAGAAATGCCATATTCTTTTAGATATGCAAATACAGCTGTTTTACCGAAAGTAAGATCAACAACATATGGTCTAAAATCTTTTAGATTTGAATCTGCAAAAATCTGGAATTCTCTACCATAGTCATTTAGAAGTATTACTACTTTTAATCAATTTAAATCAAACATAAGCAGTTGGTATGGAACCTGCTGTAACTTGCGCTTGTCGCTAAATTTCCTAAACAATTTTAATTCAGTATGTCAGAATTATTGTGGTAATTTCTGTCTTAAATTATCCTTGCGGTATTATTTGTAGTTTTGTTTTTCGTAGTGTGATATTGATATTGTATCTTTTATGTTGTATTTATATGTAATGGTATTATGCAGTCGGAAAACAGCTCCTCAGAGCTAATGTTTATTGTTGTATAACCCGACTTTAAATAAATATTATCCTATCCTACATATCATATTTCCTTAAAACTGATAATTTCTAGTTTATTATTAATCTCAGAGCTAGTTTCTTGAATCTTTGACATAGAAACAATTGTTCAAACATTCTATTATTTTTAAAACTCATGTTACATTTCAAAACATGGACACTGCAGCACTTTATTAAATGTTGAAAGTCAAAGTGTATCAATATCTGTTTTAACGATCGATCATTGTACAATATTCCAGCTTGACATTTTCCACTTATTCTTGCAGAAATAAAACATAATATAAATACAAATTTCTATTACGATACTCTGTGAAAGTTTTTAAAAGTAAAAGTTAAATAAGTAATGATAATAGGGATATTTGATATTTGTTATTGGTCTCCAAAGCAATTCAGTACTTTTAGTACTTTGATTTTGAAAAGTAGTTGTACTTGTACCCTAAATTCTGACATAGATTGATAAGAATATTGTCAAAAATATTAAATTCTTCTTAGAATAAGGTGGTTTTTACACTGACATTTTAGTCAATGAGTTCAGTACTTTAATTCACATACACGCAGTCAACTCCCAGTAATTACTGGTTTTATAATAGTCTTGGACGGTATTAGGGCACCAGTAACACCACGTTTCACTGTTCATCGGATATACTACTCCGAAACAACTGGGTCCCATGTCCAAACAGTACTGTTTACAAGCCTGGAACGTCTTATATCCAACAAACTTTTCTTTTGTACAATACGAGTATTGAATAGGAGCCAAATCTAAAATTGAAAAATTTGAGTTATTTTTGATGACATTTAGTTTTACTTCTGTTTGAAAAACTAATTAAAGCTTTAAAAAGATAGATAAAAGTTAGATCTATGATATTGTAACGTTATATAAAAGTGATTGTCTTGATTTAAAATTTATTTGCTAGATATATAAATAGTTTAGATGTTAAACCGTTTATTTTGAAAAGATATCATCAATTAATTCATGTAGTCATTAAAAAAATCAATATAAAAATAATCAAATCGAAATTAAAGAGTGAAAAAAATGTATGCATATAGCATATTGGTAAAACAAACGAGGTACACGAGAATTTCTTTACATCAAAGTCGACTTATTCGGTATTATTTGTTCACATCAAATTGTTCACATTTACAGCAAGTAAATCAAAGCATAGTATATAGAAAACCTACTGATACACGCTGTTTGTGCCGAGTTGATACACTTAGTTTCTCCAGAGCACAGCTTGCAAGTCGATTGCCCGGTTTGATCTTGGTACTGATTCGTCGGACAGGACACACAACTAGTTTGTTTCCATTTACTTTGATAGGTTCCAAGTTGACAGGATTTGCACGTCACCTTCCCGACAGCATCTTGGTATGACCCGGGAGCGCACGATGTGCATGACGTCTGTCCCTTGGACGATGAGTACGTCCCCACTGAACAAGGGTTGCAGCTTGTCTGGCCACTGTTAGGTTGATATGTTCCCGTGCTGCATTTTGGACAAGTAACGCCACCTGTAAATTATCATAGGAAAGAATTCAGGAACAATTTACCACTTTCAAATGAATATCATATCTTGAATTAAAGAAAATTCATAACCAAGAACATAATAAAGGATATCATTTACATATTCAATTTGACTTATTATGTAAAGTGACATTAAACAGACGCACTCTAAACAGGGATTAACACGTCCGAAATCATGTTTAGTTTAAATGTCTCTTCAAAGTACACTGGGTAAAATATTTAGAAAGTTACTTAACAACTAAACTTTTGCACTTTTAATGTATGTGAAATTTCGTGAAAATTTTACTTCTAATATAATTCAAACTGAATAATAAAAATAGATTTAAATAAGAAAATTGTTTTACATAAAATGATTGTTTGTATCATGCAAATAAATTTGTACTAAATAGTTATTTTTAAAAAAAAACATATTCCACTGGCTTAAAACAGAACTTTTCTGTAATCGAGCTTAGATGATTGACAGAAAAAAGAATTCCTACCTGTAGTGCTTTGATAGGTTCCTGCTTCACAGGCTATACAACCAGACTGCCCTGTGTTTGATTGGTACTTCCCAACTGGACAGAGTTTACAGGCGGTTCGTCCTGTGTTATCTTGGTACGACCCCGCACTGCATTCTGGACAGGTTTTGCTACCTGCAGGGATATAAAATAACACATCTTTACAAGATGTAATGTTCATATCTTCTGGTTTTTGTGAAAAAATTCGATGTGTTCTGCCCATTCTGCCCACTCGACATAATGTATATCCATTCTTAGCTTTCATTATCTATATCTGTGTTAGAATATTCCTTTGGATTTCAAACATTGGTGACCTTTGACATGGTCAACACTCTTGATTCATGCCTTAATAGTCTATTCACCTGTTGATTGGTTGATTACTAAATTTCATCATGTGTAATTTCTTATTTTACAATGGGTCTTTTATGATTGTATTCGTCTTCTTACGATGTTGTTTTTCGGGTTTTTTTTGTTTTTGTTTTTGTTTGTTTTTTGGTTAGATCATTAACACATGAAGATATTCCCAAAATGATGCTATAAGTTTTAAGTATTTATTTACTGATTAAAATGTTCTTAGTTTTAAAAACTAGTAACCATTCTGTCATTAGCTTTATACGTTTATATTCTAAATTCTATTAAAACAACCTATATGGGTGGGTCTTTATGTCTATTTGTTTGCATCCCGATAGAAACTTAAATCAATTTTCTAAATAAAAATTCTAAAAGGGTCTGTCAAGGATTTCAGTGATATTTTGGCAAGTATCCTGTACCACATTTTATATTTGTTTTTCTCTCAAAACGATATTGAACAAATTATATTGATCTGATGACAGTATGGTAGTAAGTATGTAAATAATCAACAAACCTTCAGCGCTCTGAGATGTTCCAACAGGACAAATTTGACAAGAAGTTTGTCCTGTATCTGACTGGTATTTCCCTGCCGGACACGGTATACACGCCGTCTGTCCTGTTTTATCTTGGTATGAACCTGCATTACATGGAGGACAAATTTCTCCGCCTACAAAGTCAAAAATGTAAAAATTGATTTTCTATAGGGTTTTAACAAGAGACCCAGGGGCCACATCGCTCACCTGAGCAACAAAAGCCAACAAAAGCTAAAGGTATAGACTGTCTTTAGAGCATCAAACACGAAATATCTAGACAAATTTAATAGAAGAGTATATATCTTGATTTTTAAAGATTTTCAAATTTTTCTCAACATATTCTTTAGTTAAACATTGAGCTCCTTTTGTTGTTTCAGTTTTGGAGAATAATATTTCTAGAGATTTTTCTCTATTTATTCCAATGTAAAAATTCACCCTAATTGTGGCCACACCTTACCCCTGAGGATCATGATTTGAACAAACTTAAATCTACACTACCTGGGGATGCTTCCACACAAGTTACAGCTTTCAGGCCAATTGGTTTTTGAGAAGAGGATTTTTATTAATGGCTTTTCTCTATGCAAGAATATTCCTATGTTAAAATTTGATCCCCCCCCCCCCAAAAAAAAAACAATCGCCTCCCCATCCCCTAGGATCATGATTTAAACAAACGTGAATTTACACTATTGAGGACCTCAGGATGCTTTTAAACATGTTACAGCTTTTCTGGCCAATTGGTTTTTGAGAAGAAGATTTTTTTAAAGATTTTCTCTATTTATACCTATGTAAAAATTTGCCCCCCCCCCCCACAATTGTGGTCCCCCCATCCCCCCAGGAATCATTATTGAAACAAACTTGTGTCTACTCTACCTAAATATGCTTCCACACAAGATTTAGCTTTTCTGGCCAATTGGTTTTTGAGATGAAAATTTTTAACGATTTTTCTCTATATATTCCAATAAAATTCGACCCCATATTTTAACCCCAATCTAGCCCTGGGGATCATAATTTGAACTAACTTAAATCTACACTACCGAAGGATGCTTCCACCAAAGATACAACTTTTCTGGCCAAATTGGTTTTGAGAAGATTTATTAAAGATTTTTCTCTATATATTCTTATGTAAAAATTCACCCCCCCCTTCCCTCGTTGTGGCCCCACCCTATCCCCGTGGATGATGATTTAAACAAACTTGAATCTACATTTACTGATGATGCTTCCACACAAGTTTCAGCTTTTCTGGCCAATGGCTTTAGAGAGGATTTTTTTAAAAATACCAACAAATATTCAATAATTCAAAATTATCTCCCCTTTTAAGAGGATGTAGCCCTTCATTTAAACAAACTTGAATCCCCTTCAACCAATAATGCTTTGTGCTAAGTTTGGTTGAAATCAGTGGTTTTGAAGAAGATGAAATTGTGAAATGTTTACGACAACGACGACACGACCCCGACAACGACCACGACAATGACAGACAACGGGCAAATTTTGATCAGAAAAGCCCACTTGAGCGTTCGGGTCAGGTAAGCTAAAAACGATTGGAGAAAATCTGATGTTACACTATATCAACAATACACTGCTTGCAAACGGTGTTGACCCGTTTTGGATTCGCCCAGACACAGTTGTGTTAAAAGAGAGATAATTAGAGACATTTCAATTCGCCCAGTCTTAAACGACAAGCTATTTGTTTAAGCTATTGTTTTGATAAAGAAAAAATATATTTTATCTTTATAATTTGAAAACTGTCCTATATCTTTAATGAAAAGCTCCCCTCTAAGATATTGATATAATCAAAAAATGGTCACGACAATTCAGCTTTCTTAAGCCCGATGTCTAGTCAATACCGAGTACAAAAAACCCGTCATGACTCATGATACCAATCTTTGCCCATATGCATACACATAACTTATAATATTTTTAAAACACGCACTGTGATATATTACCATTGCTTTAAAAAATTACAAGCTTATTCCAAATATTTCAAAATAAAAATACAGTTTGTGATATGAAATAATAGTTTCCAAATAAATAGAACTTCGCTGCGTATCGGACATATTTAAAGCTAATTCGCTTATTGGTCATCATTGTACGTTGATGCTCACGTGAGCGATATGGTTTCAGGGTTTCCTATTGCGTATATTTTAATCTATAAACTAAATATACATATGTTTTTAGATTACTTCATTATCGACAAGTAAAATTGTAAGATAATAAAAAGCTAAAAACTAAAACGAATGTCCATTAAAAAGTCCGAAATAGCGTGATTTATAATATTCACTCAAACTAAGCACTATGGGACTAAATAAGCACTAAATGAGACTACCTTCGGCATTCTGTGAGGTTCCCACGGGGCAAATTTGACAGGATGTCTTTCCGGTAGCAGACTGGTACTTCCCTTTCGGACAAAGTATACATGTGGTTTGTCCTGTTTTGTCTTGGTATGATCCAGCATTACATGGAGAGCATGTCTCTCCGCCTACAGAATAAAAAAAAATTATTTTTTTTTTTGGGGGGGGGGTTATTTTTTTTATTAACAAAAATGTTTTTATTTTAACACCCCCCCCTTTCACAAAAAGAAAAGTACGAAATATAAGCACTATCAGCTCTCTATAATGAAAAAACCCCCCAAAAATCTTAATTGACTTTGTGATAATACTTTAAATATATTTTTGATACGTTTCAACGCCGCAAATTTCGCAAGAAGTATGTGCTTGATTTGATCGGAACCATCCTTTCGGACATAAAATACAAGTACATTGTCCTATTTTATCTAGATATGACCCTGCACTACATGGGGGAAAGTCTGACCACCTTCAGAGTATACAACATTTATAAAACACACTAAATTAAAGGCTGTAGAAATATCATTTTTGGTACTTAAATACTTTGAAAAAAAAGAAATGCTGTAAAAAATACATTTGTAATACCGTATATTGATAATAAATTTGGCTATGTTTCACCTTCGGTATTTTGAGATGTTCCAACGGCGCAGATCTCACAAGAGGTTTGTCCTTTATTTGACTGGAACATTCCTTTCGGACATAAGATGCAATTGTGTTGGCCTGTTTTATCCTGATATGACCCTGGACCACACGGGGGACAAGTTGCACCTCCTTCAAAATAACAACATATAAATCATATTAAACAATATGGTTAAAAAACAAATTGAAGCAGCTTAGTAATTATCTAATAGTTATTAATATTTATTCTCAATATATAATTTTCAATTTAATTTTGACATGTTACCCTCGGCACTTTGAGACGTTCCAACGGCGCAAATTTCACAAGATGTTTGTCCTGAATTTGATTGGAACCATCCTTTCGGACATAAAATACAAGTATATTGTCCTGTTTTATCTTGATATGACCCTGGATTACAGGGGGGACAAGTTGCACCGCCTATGTATCAAAATAAATAAAGTGAACATGTTTTATCTTGGTAGTTGAAACTATTATCTTTTGTAAATAACACAGACAAATCTAAAAACCGGATTCTTGCATGGGAATAAAACATAACGTCGTCTTCCGAAAAATTGTTTTTCTCATGGTTACTACCGTGATGTCTCCTTTTCTTATTCCATATCATAATTAAAACATAAAATAAGCAAGGCCATGCCATTTGCAGGAGATATTTTTTAAAATTTGATAATATGAAATTAGTAACCTTCGCTGTTTTGAGAAGTCCCTACTGCGCAGCTTTCACAAGAGGTCTGTCCGGTGTTTGACTGGTAGTTCCCTTTTGGACAGAGGACGCAATTTGCCTGTCCTGTTTTGTCTTGATATGATCCTGAACTGCAAGGGGGACAACTCGAACCACCTGAAAAAAACCCGGTTAATTTAAAGAGAATATACATGCAACACTGTGCCGGATAATTATGCCAGTGCATTTTTGCACCCGTCTAAGCTGCATGTATCGAAAAATACAAATATGCCATATGATAGACCATTGTTTAAAGAGTTTACAACCACCTTTGTTTTCATTGTTTCTCACCTGTCAGGTGAGATATTTACCTTTCAAAACTGAATTCCTACAGGAAAATAATTTTTCCCATAGGAAAAACACTATTCCTATAGGAAATTTGAAATTTCCGATCGGAATACAAGAACTTCCTATAGGAATTTCAATTCCGATAGGATTTGATAAAATCCGATAGGAAATTTTACTTTCCTATAGGAAAAATACCTGTCTGAGTCAAATTCCTATAGGAAATTGCTTTCTCCTATAGGAAATATGATTCCTATAGAATTTTTATAAAAAATCCTTTAGGATTGTAAATATTTCCTGTAGGAGAATCGTTTCTCCTATGGGAATTATAATTTTCCTATGGGATATTAATTTTTAAATGTATATATCTCACCTGTCAGGTGAAACACACTAAAAACAAAAGTGGTTATAAACTCCATAGACAATGGTCTATCATTTGGTATATATGGATTTTTCCGAAACTGCATTTTAAGCGGGTGCAAAAATGCCACCTTGGCACTGGCATAATTATCCGGCACAGTGTTATGTACACTGGATGGAATCAGACACTCTGGAATGCGGAGCTAATACTATTTACTCAGTACTGTTGTTTCAATAGACATTTTAACACACTTCCGGGTAACACAGACCCCATTGATTATTGTAAGAAATATATTTATTAAGAAAAAAGTAAAAAAAAAAGAAAAGATTCCGTACTCTTGATTGAAAAAAAATCAAAAGTCTGTTGAAAATTATGCAGTCTAATTAAGGACTGCCTTTACCAAGGGTTTCAGTTTTCAAAATATATTTAACAAAATTAGTTATCTGGGGTCAAAATTAATTTTAAAAACATATAATAACAAAGTCATAAACAAATATCGATTCTGATATCCATATTTTTATTTGAGAAAGGTATGCAATTACAAAGGCAGATTTATATTGGAAAGAGGAAATTCAAACTAAAATTTTCATTTCCTTTTTTTGTTTGAAAAATTTATGGCAATATATTTGCGAAAGTAAATTTGTTATGTGATTTGATGTACCATTTTACATATTTTGTGTTTGTATAAACTCATGTTCAGCTGAATGACTAACACGCAGTAGGTAAATCTTTAACAAAATAGACAAACTCAATTCCAGAAAGCCTGTTTAAATTTTTTTTATATTTGACCTCGTATAAATTCAATACCAACAAAATACTGACAATATAAGTAGGTTTAGACAATCAATAGTTTAGAGCACTCATTAGTAAGTGTTTTGGTAATATTAAATAAAAAATATGTAGAATTTTTAAAAAATGACGGAGGAATTTCAGATTATATATCATATTTAATCTTTGATGTTCAAATAGTTTGCTGATACATACGATAAGTAAAACTTTCCATTATTCACAGTTTCCCACCCTCCAAATCGCTTTTTTAAAGTAATGATTTAAAAAAAAGACGAAAATTTAGATTAGGATTATGACGGATTTTTCGATAAACATTTAGAGGTCACTAGTATGAAAATGGTCATGGTCATGACCTAATTATTTAAAAGTAAATAATGGCAGGGCTACAATGTACACTTGGTAGTTTTTTGTTCTAAAATGGACCTTTCGCGCCCCTGTGCCAACGTAATCCTGAACATCGCCCCTATCGTGAATGAGCTGAAATATAAGTCAAATTCTAATTAAATTGAATTTAAACATTAAAACTGCAATAACCCAGGCTAATATCAACGTTACCTGATGAGGGCTGGTGGTGTCCTACACTACAGGGTATACAAACGAGAGCCGCCACCCCAGAGTAATGACCAGGTGAGCAGGCGGGGCAGGAGGATTGGCCAATCTTGTCCTGGTAGGTTCCGGCCACGCAGTTTGTGCAAGCAGTCCTCCCAGGGGCGTCAGCAAACATTCTCTTATCACAAGGCTTGCATGAAGCTTATAGATAAAAGAAAAATAATTAAAATCAGGTTATTATTTAGCATGGATTTGTTAAGCTTAATTTTATTTGAAACAATAAAGTTCGCCCGATTATATTTAGATATTTGGTGAAATAAGGGTTTAAGTGACAAAAAATCTGCATACAAAGATATCAACTAGAATAAAATATGAAATATAACTCTGCATGACAAAAAACCTATGAATATGTCTGTCTTCTTTAAATTACAATTCTATTTGTACTACAAATACAAAATACATTTCTCAAATTAATGTTCAATGAAAGTTTGCTCACATTTTTTCGACCTAAAATACTATCTCAAATTTCTATTTTGATAGAACACTTTATTTATTAAAAAATTCAGGCATGATCTATAAAGTCAAAAGTTTCTGGTAGCCTATAATACCGGTGGTGAAAATAGGATAGTTAATTGGTGATTTGGATTAGAATTAACAGTGCTTTATACAGGTAGAACACCATAACTCATGGGTACCATTTTGACTGATGTTTTTACTGGTATCATTTCTATAAAATCTGCACCATTTTTTAATCTACTCACTCTGTCCGACCTTGTCCTGATAGTGTCCTATACTGCACGGTTTACAGACAGTGGCCCCCGACAGGTCCTGGTAGGATCCCGCGGGACAGAGGGCACACCATTGTTTTCCAGACCCCACGTTGAATTGTCCCGGAAGACAGGGAAGACATTGTCCGTCCCTACCGTAAGTTCCGGCCGGGCATTCTTAAAAAATAAAATCACGAAATAAACTCTTTCAGGTATCTTCTTTTATTTTTTCCTTATCCTTATATACTTTCAGATTTTCGAATTATGTAAACCCCATCGTTTGTTATTGATAAATAGGAAAGAAAATAAATTAATTGAAGAATCCAGTACCTGTAGCAATACAGACTGCCTGTCTATCAGTTTCTTCACACTTGAAAAACTCTGAACAAGAAGTGTTTTGACATTTTCCCAATGAACCCTGAATAAGATAAAACAAAGATAGAAAAAATTGCGTAGAATTTAGCAACTATATATATATCACAAAGTGTTTATGGGCCTAATATGACACAGCGGTATCTATGTACCATATATTGGTTAGTCATTTGGATGTAGGCAGATGCTTTCTTTTCTGTACCATCCACGGTGACATCAACTGCTTCACTATTTAATTCACAAATAAAATGTTCTCTATCAAAGTTAACAGACATGCAATGGTTAGGACGCGACAAACACTCCTTGATACAAGTATTGGGACCGACATCTCCTAATGTGGCCACTAAATAACCGTCAAGTTTGTATCCATCCACATAATCTTCATAGCACACTTCAAATCCTAACAAACTACTTAAGAGGGAACACCAAAATACAGCTTGGTAAAGAACGTCCATATTCCTGTCCACTTCTGGCTATTTTTACTCTTTTTGGACTACTTATTGCATCTGTATATTGATGGCTAAGTATCATAGCTGAGTAAACAAAGTAAAGTATTCAAACAAACGATGTCCATTAACAAAACGCCATTTAAAATCCGATTCACTAGAACTTTTCGAGGAGACTTTTTCAGATTTAACTGAATTGACTTTCAAATTGACAAATCTATCAATAAAGGTTTGTTTAGAAGTACTTTGACCAAGCTTGATTGATATTCTGTTTGTAAAATAAATACCTACCGAGCCGATCAAACAAGGTTTTCTAATACACCTGACTTGTTTGGCACAAATATTACAATTAAAAGTACTTTAGTATCCCTAAAATACAATTTAATGATTGTTTTCTTTGATCCGTATTTTATCTGGTTGACATTGAAAGTAGAATTACCCTATGTCATTTCGACTTGTTTAATATATTGCATAGGACTTGCTTCAGCTCATTTAATACAGCTCTTTGTAAAGATATGGTAAACCTTTATTTTATAAATCTATTATATAAGGTAATTTTCGTTGTTTAATAATAGTAAATCTCTTTATTTAAAACCACGCGTAACATTAACTGACTCTTGTATACCAGCTAAGGTTCGTGAATATTTATCGTCTGGTTATTTTGAAGTATCTTATTCGTTTACTATAGGATTATTAATGAAATTCTAATGTGATTCGTAATGTTATTTATACCTTTATACCTAATATGTAACAATCACATAATTTTTGAGTCTTGTTTTAAAAAGGGTTCATCTCAAGATATCAAAATGCACCAATTTTGTTATTATTGTGTAGCATGAAAATGTGAATTGATACAAAGGAATCATTCACAAACTAAGAAAAATAACCCTGAAGGAAGCCTATCTCATTGTAAATATCTTTTGAGGCCTGCACTTTTTATATTTTCCTTTATGTTAATTATAATTGCATACTCCTACAAAACTTCAGTTAATCATAACGTCATAAATACACAATGGACCCGTTCACCAACCGATCAGCAGAGAAATTGTTAAAAAATAAATATTCCTTAAAAATATTAGTTATTTGTTTATGGTTTTCAGTTTCATAAATGGTATCAAAAAAATTCTTAGAATGTGTAAATACACTGTATTTTACAAGAATATGCAAAAGCATGCGCAACGAAAAGTAAAGTAAGACCATAACTATTTACACTAATAAAAAGACGTACATTGGGAGCCATATCAAATTAAAAAAAAACCTTCTTCTCTTTACGAAATTCTTCAGATTTCTTGGGTTTGTTTGTTGTCATTGATTTACCTATATTTGTACTTCAAAAGTTAAAAAAAACCTAATGCCCCTTCTCGTATTTTAAAAAATCAAAGAATCCATCACAATTTGTGAGCTTTTTCATCACAGACCGAAGGAAATTTCAATATGAAAAAAAATCCCAATAAAGGGAATATCATGAAAAGTATAGATTTTTTATGATAATATTTGATGTTCTCAGCCAACAGATAAATAACCAAACAGAATTGGGGAGAAAACCCTTAACATCATTCGTTTAATTGATCCAATGGTAGAGAGTGTGAAAGCATTTAATGATTTTAGAATGTAAAAAAAAAAACCCAGAGAACTGATTGTCATCAATTTTGAACAAAAATAAACATTTTGGTACTTCTAATTTGCCAATATTATCCTTGATTAAGTACATTTTGTATTCTTTAAGGTTGACAAATATGTTTCAATGTTTAATATTGCTTTTTCTGAGTGTCGTGTGAAGTAGGTGCACTTCCTGGAACCAATTTAATATTCCATAATACCGGTTTGTTTACTTTAATGAAAAGAAGTTCCTTTTTAATGGATAGAGAATAACT
This sequence comes from Magallana hongkongensis, assembly GCA_016163765.1. Lineage (NCBI taxonomy): Eukaryota > Metazoa > Mollusca > Bivalvia > Ostreida > Ostreidae > Magallana > Magallana hongkongensis. Next base: position 6,465,496 of record WFKH01011581.1, on the reverse strand, counting down.
TAAAAAAGATTACGTCTCGTTTAAGAGGCTGATATAAATTCGGTATCTGATTCATAGAAACCACTCATTTTTTTTTCAAGTCCACAGAATGAGAAATATCTGTCTCTGGTTTTGTTTCTTTGCTCCTTCTGTCGCTGCAAATTGCTTTATTAATTTGACAAATGGCTATCGTTTGGACAACTTCACCACAGAAATTACATCAAATATTGGCGTCCACTCATGTATAAAGGAATGTCTTCTGAGGAAATCTCACTGTCAATCCATCAATTACAACACCCAACATTTCCAGTGTGGATTCAACTCCAGAGGGGCTAATGACATCGAGTTAGAGGGAGTTCCGGACTCCAACAGTATCTTCGTAAACGTATTGAATTTTTCACGGGTATTTATTCCTACTTAAAAATTTTTTTTTTTAACATGCATTTGATACTGTTTTCTTTTTTTTTTTAATTCTGAATATCCTTTTTTCCAAGGAAAATTTAGGAACCTGCAAAGATGCGCTCTGTCCAGTTCTTCACAAATGCGTGCCTGCGAAAAACACCAATTTTTGTATTTCAACAGGTATGTGCTGTTTTTACTGCTTAAAAAAGCAGTTTCTTCGATGTCGTATTTCAATTTGTTTTTTGAATTGGAAAAAGTGATCAAGTGATAGGAGAATGATATTTTACACTTAATATAAGCTGTTGAAAATATTCTAAAGAAAGATTTACACTGTGTGAAATTAATTAACTGCGATAAATTTTGCCAGAAACTAGTTTTAGAAAAACGATATATTTTCGTATTATTATTTATTGATTGCATTGAAATAATAATAATAAAAATAGTTTTGTTCATTACACACTTAGGTTTTGTTGAAAAATAGCCTAAAAAATGTTTTTTATCCCGCGATTTTTCCTATTTTTATCTTATCTTTAATAAACAACCATAATTGGAGTGTGAGTTGTATAGTTATAAGCGAGATAAAACCCCGAGGCTGTTTTTGTTTGCATATTGAGGACTTAAAAAAAAAAATTACAGGCGAAAACAGATCTTAATGTGGCAAACACTACACACTGTTAATTTGTGTTCATAGTAAACTAGCAAATAAATTACTTTTATTTTAAAATATTTCATCAAATTTAACAAAAATATAGTATGAGCCTTGTTTAAATAAAAAAGAACCGTGAGCGCAAACAGGTAATAAAAACATGTCTTCTTCACAATTCTCCAACAAAATATAAACAACAAGTACTATTTAACTATCCTTACAATTCTGAATAAATAATATGTACTCAAGATTGCACAGAATTAACCATATTATGTAGTCAATAGATAGAGTACAAAAATGTTTTTAAATTCCTGCAATTTATTCACTATTTATCTTTAAGTGAAAATTCAGTTGTCTGAATAACAGATTCATCTTTTAATTTGGTAATAGAGCATCTGTTTGACTGCGTAAATTTTCTTTATCATATTGTTGACATAATTACAGGAGTCACTTTACATATTTTTGCCCTTTTCATCAACATATTATAATCAGAATATATTGCAGATACCTTTGCCTTTTCTCTCTAATTTATAGCTTGCAAAGCAGGAACCTACGGTAAGGAGGACCAGTGTCTGCCTTGTCCTGAGGGTCAGTACAACGATGGCTCCAAGCAATGGTGTTCTTCTTGCCCTCCTGGAAGTTACAATGGCCAAACGGGGTCAAGTTCCTGCAAACTCTGTCCCCCGGGAACTTATATGGACCATTTATTATACGGACAGATCACAATAGGTAAAGTCACTGTATAAATCTAGCAAAAAATATATATGATTAAACTACATGGCTTTCCCTCTCCGGTTTGTTTACTATGCGTTTTTAATCTTTGATAACTTCTATGCTATATTTCTTTATAATTCAGTCCTACTTGCTATGTTTTTGTCATTGAATTTTGTAAATATTGAACAAGGTTGCCTTGGTACCACATAAAAAAACAATCGTCGTTAGTAGAAAGTCTTTTTTCATGATCAAAAATGTTTAATCGATTAAATTATAGCATAACTTATGTAAAACCACTTTCTTCCGATTTGAAAAATTACTAACACTTTGAATCTCTCCGCCTAAAATAGGTCAAATAAGGTTTTTTGTTTTTTTTTACTATTTATAACAATGGAAATTACACCCTAAAATATACAGCTAGTGAAAGAAAGGAGCCTACATATCTCAGAAATTTGAGATAATATTTTTTTCCATGATGCTTCATAACAATAGCTCGGTTTTATAAGGTGGATCAGACTAAATTATTTAAAAAAAACGATTAAAATATCGAGCAAATTTTAAATTTTAAAGATATATAAACTTTGGCAATGCGCGTTAATTAAAATCCACACATTGTTAAAAGTTCAATATTTAAATGAAAATACAAGTATTTTCCCTCAATATTATTAATGTATTATTTATTTATTTATTTATCATTTATTTTATTTTTTTTGCACAAAATAAGCCATGAAAGCTTTAGATTCTGAAAAAATTGAATGTTTGTTATTTTTATTACCGGCCTTCAGAAGGCGGTCTGTTATATTATATGAACGTAAAAAGCAGCGATGCGTTTTTTTTACCTTTAAGTCAATTTTCTTGAATACGTTATACAAGAAAGTTGTAAAGGTGTACTGTTTAAGAATTCTTTTATTTTTAACAGCTTCTTGCAAACCTTGCCCAGCTGGACACTATCAATCTATTTCAGGTAACGTACATTTGTAGTGTACTCAAATGCTATTTTGTAATTATTAATCCAAGATGCAAATTTTGCCAATTAATCAACATTTTACATTTGATCTACTTTATCTGTGCAAATTGTACAAATCTCATCTCATCCCAGTAATGCATTCTCTGAAAATGTAATGATAAAAAATATTTTTACGACTTAACGTTTTTGTGTTCATGTGTGAAAGAGTATAATTAAATTTTGCAGTTTTAGTATCCGACTAACATTTTGATATGTTAAATATCAACGTTATGAAGTTTAGTTTTTGTAAAGAGTATAATTAAATTTTGCAGTTTTAGTATCCGACTAACATTTTGATATGTTAAATATCAACGTTATGAAGTTTATTTTTTGTTGCAGGAAAAACGGTTTGTTTGCAATGTCCCATTGGTTCATATCAAGATCTAGAAGGACAACATTTCTGTAAGTTTTATTACGAGTTTGTATCGCTGAGTTTTTGCCACAGACAATTTTCATTACGACCCTTTTGCTAGTATTGCTATCAAGCTATTTCCCTATAAATACTTCATCGTTCATTGATTCCTATGCACTTATTGTGTGGCATAACGTAGTCCCGTTCTTTAAAAACTTCACTTTTTAACTATTTGATTGTTAGAATATTTTATTTTAAGAAAATGTAACAGAAGATAATTGAACAATGAATTTCTAAACAACGCAATCAGAAAATTGGTAGGCCTATATTTAGGGTCTTCCGTTTCCAACGGAAGACCCTATTGTTTTCGTTAGGTTTCTTTTTCTCTATTTTTCACTATTATTATTATTATTCTTTTTTATCTAAACCTTTTCCTTCAAACTCAAATCTCTCGGACATGGTACAACGAATTTTTATGAAATTTTCACAAAAAATACAAAATATCAAGATCTTTTCTCACATTTAACTTTGTCGATGACGTCACTTTCGGTCGTCCATTCTATTCGTTTTTCTTTTTTTAAAAAGTGATTTTGTCCACCCTTTTTCTCAAAAACGATTAAAGATAGAAAATTGAAATTTTTTAGGAATAATAGATTAATGAATTGTTAGGTGCAATCAGGTATAACCATGATCGTTCGTCACTTCCTGTCCGCTCAAACAGCATATTTGGAAAATTGTGTTTTAAAAAAAATTTTCAAATTAAAAATTTTACAATTTTTTTTCCATCAGAATATGATTCAAACTAATCAAACTTTAATATAAGCAGGTCGTCCGTCACTTCCGGTCGTCACCGGAAGTGATTAAAAAATTTCGATTTTTAGAATTTTAAAGCATATACGTTTTGTAGACATTTTTGTACTGAATACAAAACTAAAAACCGTTTTAAAATCTGACAACGCATTGCCGAGATATTGAAGTTTAAATATGACCTTTTCTGGAAATCTTAATTTTACAGTGTAGGTCAAAATTAGTTTAAAAGGAAGTTAATATAGTTACTCGTACCAAATGTCATCATTTTAATTTAACCCTGTCATTAATTCATAATCAAGCGGAAGACCCACTCGTTGCTCTCAACAAGATCGTGTCTAGTTAATAATACAATCTGTCTTTTATGATTGGAAACATCGGATGATTAAACAAACCTGTTCCTGTTTTATATTTATCCTTGTATTATCAATAAATTCATTCCCTAATTGAGCTTTTTTTGAAGGTGTCTCTATTTACTTCTATATTATTTAATAGATTTATAAAGTTTTGAAGTAAGTTTTCACAAATAATAACGTAGTCCCATTTTTTAAAAAAAATTCACTGTTTACATGTAACTATTTGATTATTGGAATATTTAATTTTAAGAAAACGCTACCGAAGATAAATTAACAGTGAATTTTTAAACTGAATAGTGACAAGTTGGTGCAAACGCAATCAGAATTGCAAAGTTTTAAAACTTTTTTTAAAGGTGGTTCGAATTACTAATCTATATATTTAATAGACTGATAAAGTTTTAAAGTATATTTTCACAAATAAGATACCTGCTCTTAGTTATTTTACTTTAAAATGTAATTTGTTAGATAAATTTAAAAAAAAGTTTCTTCTTAAAACAAGATGTTTTCACGCCTAAGATTTAATATATATTAATACGTGATATAATTATCTAACATTTCAAAGGCGATTAGATAATATTTTATTTTATTTTTAATCAAAACAAAGATGTAATTAAATAAAAATTAAAATCGTAAATTGCTGACATTGTTTTAAGGTATGGATAAAATTAAGTAATTAATTGTCATTCACATTAGACAATAATCAAGTAATCATATTTCAAAAAGAAATTGAAACGATATTGCGACATTTTAGAAAAAAAAATGCATTTTTAAAATTTTGAACCGATCCTGATTGTAACGAAACTGATCCGAACTGATCCCGAACAAAGGTATATAAAGTTGGGTTATATAACACTTTTTCAAGATTTCTAGGCTGTTTTAGCCATATGTTTTATAAATAAATTAATTTTTTAATGCATATTGATTTCTAGATGGGAAAAGCAGTATCTTTGTTTATGTTCAATTTTGGAATGATTTTAATTGTTATCAGTTTCATTTAAATAGGGATCAATTCAATTTTGAACATGAGAGTATTCTAAGATTTGCGATTCGTTTAATTTCTTTCTTAAATATATTTGTTTAATTATTGCAATGTTGCATTAATGGATTTTTGGTTATGAATTAGATTTTATCCATAGATTTAAAAGATATCAACAAATATCGATTTTTATTTTGCGAAATACATGTACTTTTTTATTTAAAAAATTAAAACGTTTGTTTGACCGATCTTGTCATATAAATTAAATAATCATATCATGCATAAAGAAGGACCTAGTGTTAAGCTTTAAGATATGTTGTATGCAGCTAATATATTTTTTCCAGTGTCTTTAAAAAAATACCAAATTTCATGTAATATAATGAGGCCATATCGGTCTCATATATGAATATATTCATTAGATAAAATTTTTCTGTGTCGAGCTATCTATTTTTTTGAACAATAAACATGGTTCTTAAGGGTTTATTTAGGCAGAGTGCCTGTTGCCCGATCAATTTTTTTTTAAAATACAGATAAAAAAAAATTGTCAAAGTTAACACGATTTTTTTCTATTCGGCTAATACACATGGTAACAAAGAATATTGTTTAATGGTTTATTAATTAACACTAGAACTTAACGGCCTTTATGATTGGTATTGTATGTGATCAATATATAAATGTGTAGATTAAACAGTCTTTATTTTTGTTTAACAGGTAAAAACTGTTCACAGGGATCATTTCAGTCTTATATAGGTAACGAGTTTATTCACAGGGATCATTTCAGTCTAACATAGATAGCGAGTTTATTAACAGGGATCATTTCAGTCTAATATAGGTAACGAGTTTAATTACAAGTCAGGGATGATGCTCAACTAGGTTTCAAAAATTACAAACGACTATACATGATAAGAGAAGAGTCAAATTTTGCCCCCATAATTCACCATTTTAAAAAGTGTATGCAGAAATCAAAAGGTTTTGTTATTTCGTAGAAAAGTTGGTATACGATATAATTTCCACTTGTTTATAGCAGTTTATTTAACTCACTGTTAGTATATGATGTCAGAAGTGACGCTGTATTTAAAATTCAATCAAATCAGTCAAATATGTGCACTTTTCGTACCTTTTTCGTATGAAAAAATAAAGCACAACGTTGAACAAGTCAAGTTTTTTCTGTCAGTTATTAGTCTTGAATAGATAAATCTTTGTTAAAAATATCTTGTTAAGTCAAGCCTGCGCTCATTGTTTTCTAAAAGAAAAACTGTCTTAAAATAAGCTGTTTTAGGCAACAACAACAAAAAATAAATGCAAAAATGGCGGGAAAAGGTTAATTTTATGATGTCATATTCCGGAATTGAAGGCATCTGGATCCAATAAAAGATCATGAAAAAACTTTACATGTACATGTGTACAAAGAAAACTTATAAGTACAGTAAATTGATGATGTTTATTTTAGAGTGCCATTTTAGACCTTTATCATATATATAGTTCTTTGTACAAGCATGCGCAACTGCATTACTTTACTTGTTTTAATAAACGGTTAACTATTTGTAAAGTACATGTAATTGCTTACAGTCTGTATCGATTTCATTTATTTAAAGTGACTTTAAATTGTCTTGTATCAATTTTATTAAGATAAGAAGTCTGGGAACGACACGCGTTTATGGTTTAACATATTTCGTTTGCTTTACTGTATTTATAAAACATGATAGCGGTTATTTTTTATAATCGAGGTAGATTGGTAGTCATGTATTGTTTGTTTTTCTGTTTCTAAAGCTTTTTTGAATGTCAAAAAATATGTTACATGTAACAAAATTTTATCTTCTGCCAAAGTCACAACTACGTGCGCATGAAACGTATTCATCATCTACGTTTACATTTTATACCATTTATTGTAATCGAAATTTATTCCTGCACTGTTTTATAATAATGTACGTTCATTCATTAATTGTTTGCTGTAGGACAAACCGATTGTCAGCAATGTCCTGTGGGAACACATCAAGATGAAGAAGGACAATTTTCTTGTAAGAATTGTACCGTGGATACCTATCAAGATCAAGAAGGACAATTCTCTTGTAAGAGTTGTTCCGATTACAAACAATGCACGAATCCAAGCAGAACAAAATGTCACAGTAAGTTGTATCCAAATTGTTTTTAACATGTTAATTATAGTAGCAAGCTTAAGCATATAAATTTTAAAAAAATATGCATAAAAAATGACATCTCAATCTTCTTCTTCTTGTATTCAATAAATTGTTGGGTTTTTTTATTAACTAACCTACAAAAAATGCATTTACACGTACCAATAATGCTTGAATTTCAGACCTGAAAATACATAATGAACAGCGCGGTAAGGAGGGAATCTACCAAGGGGAATTAGGTTTAAATGATTGCAAGGGAGAATGTCAGAGGAACCCAGTCTGTAGGGGATTCAGTGTTTCTCGTTATAAATACTATAATTCATGTCACATCCACAGACGAAAGGAGCACGATTCAGATGACGGGAAAGATTTCTATGAATATCCACCTGATTGCCATCCATAACGTCTCTCCTTCAGAGAGAGTGTTAATAATTTGTTTTAAAATATCAATGGTAGCAAATGTTTATGAAGCAAAGAGGAAAACCCCCCCAGAAAAACTTGATCTGTATATCTATTATCACTGTGTATTTTAAATATTAAATATGCACATCATATTTCATTCCTGCAGATAGATAGGAATTAAAACTTGAAAAATATATCATCATTAAGTTTTAAATGTTTTAAGGATAATTATCAGTATCAAAATTTTCTTTATTATTTTATGCATTATTAATGCAACTGGTAGTTTCAAAATTGATTCTTGAATAAATTTTCAGAGTGAGCAGCCTCGTATTAAAAAATTAAAATAGTCATGCATAGTACAAGTATCTAAACTTGATTATGTGAAAGTTTGATATTTTACTTCAAACCAAAATCGTGGGACAATCCTAAACTTATTTTATTGTATAAATGATTTTACAATTACTTGAAAACAAAGACTCAGTTGCTTTATAACATGATGATCCTTACGTGTTCTACATGGAGCGTTGCATTAAAGTAGAAAATGTCATTACACAAACTGTTCATAAACAACTATAATTTATCAAAACAAGAGAATACTCTCATTCGGGGCTTAAAGAGGTAAAGGCATTGCAGAAAAAATACATAACCCGCGTTAAGCTAGTTATGAAGTTATACCCCCGCTCCGAAGGAGAGGGGGTATACTGTTTAACCCTTGTGTGTCTGTGTGTCTGTGTGCGTCTGTCTGTCTGTCTGTCTGTCTGTCTGTCTGAAATTTTCTGTCGCATTTTTCTCAGCAACTCTTCATCGCAGATGCTTGAAATTTTAACACAGTCTTTGTTTAGGCATGCCATATCGTGGGATTAATTTTTGTACCAATCGGATGTCAACGTCCTGTTAAATGTCGATTTTGCTTATTTTGTATATTCACATCAGAGCGGGGTTTCACTAGTGAGCATTGGTTCACATATATCTTGTTTTTTCTGCAATGATTGCTACCTTCATAGCCAGTATGAAACACCATAGGAAACATTTAAGTGAAATTATTTGAAATATTTTTTTCAATTACACAAAATAATAGCTTAATATTTTGAAGAAGTTATTTTTCATCTATTGTCTTAAGAAAAAAAAAATATAAATCATACCCTTCATTTACTCGAACCAGAAAAAATCGAGGTACAGCGTATTTTGATAATTTCGGAACCAACATTTGAATTATATTCATTTGATCTTTATGCAATTTAAAAATGTGTAACTTTTGTTTCTTTTACAGTAAAGTCCTGATATTTGGACTTAATCATCACAAGTGTTTAAGCTTTATGCACAATAAGTTTCAAGGTCATATTAAAAGGGCAAAGGTCAAATTTCACCTCTGTAAAATATTTTTGAATCGTAATTAATCTTAAACCCACGGGCAAATTTTTACTCTTTTTGATATATGTTAAAAATGGGTCATGACAATCATACAGTTAAATCCGATAGAAATTTGAATTACAGAATTTATTTATAGAGACATTGAAGTGTTGCACATTTTCGTCTAAAAAGATCATTTACAATTGCTATTTTTACATTATATTACATCAGAACTTACTTAAAGTTAGAAGTTAGAATAAATATCAATGTCTTAAAATAACAGAAAGGTATCCTCCTGTATAAATAGCAGCACAAATCTTCAAAATTAACTTGTTGGTGAAGAACAAATTAATCCAATGACAAATTTTATAGAATATGCAAATATAAGAACTGCTGTAATAACCAGATTGCATACACAAGATTTATACTTGCCAAACTTACAAACCATAAAAGAAGACCAGTTATTCTTAATCATTTCCTACTGTTTACTAATAGTTAATTAGAAAAATTAATCAATTATTAGATAAAAAGAGAAACACGTACATTTATATCAAAATGGAGAGAAAAGGGTCATAACTGTGCACAAGAAGCCTGGAACAACAATTTTGAACTCCCTTTTAAATCCACACATGAAGCAAAACTACATTGGTTACAGTTTCTAATTCTTCATAGAATTGTTCCGACAAATAAATATCTTTTCAAAATAAAAAAAAGCAGAGTCTCCTGTATGCACCTTTTGTAAAAAAGATGAAGAAAGTATTCGTCATTTGTTTTATGAATCTACTGTAGTAAAAGAAATTATGTAGTGATGTTGAAGAATGGATTTTGAGACAGTTTGAATTGTTAATAGCATTTGATAAGCAATCAGTTCTTTTTGGAAAATATAAAAATAGAGAAATTTATAAATTTTTCAACTTGGTAGTTCTTATTGTGAAGCTATATATTTTTATTGTAAATATAAAAGTTACACAAATCCAAATATACTTGCATTGAAAAATGTTATAATATAAAGACTTTTGACCGAAAAATATGTGCTAATGAAAAAATGTAGATATAAGGAGTATGAAAGCCATTAGGAGATAATATTTGATAAGCTGTAGTATACATGGTTAAGTTGCTTCTTTATTATGTTTCTTCTCTTTTCTTATATTGCGATGTTATTTATTTCTTTATCCTCGTTCAAGCATCCTTGTAAAACAGTTACCTGTCTCGTGAATATGGTTTATAGTTTAAATTCATATGTAAACAATGCCCCTCTCTCTCTCTCTCTCTCTCTCTCTCTCTCTCTCTCTCTCTCTCTCTCCCAAAATTTACTTTCATTACGTCAGGATTGTGCCGGGTAACATATTTAACTAGTCAAATGTTTTCCAATATGATGATTGTATAAACTAATTTATAAGAAATGTCATGTATGTACATATGTTGTGAACGTGGAAAATCAATTTTAAAAAAATCATAGAAATTTGAATTACAGAATTTCGGTATAGGAACATTAAAGTGTTGCAAATTTTCGTCTTAAAAGATCATTTACAATTGCTATTTTTATATTATATTTACATCAGAATTTAGTTAAAGTGACTAGTTAGAATAAATTTTATTATTTCCTATGTCGCTGGTAACGCGAGATCTGATTGGTTAGCAAACGGGTGTAAATTTCCGTACCACCTGCTGAAGCCGGGTGTAAATAAAATGTGACGTCACAATGCAATTCTTCTTTAAAAGTGCACCTATATATTTTTGAGCAAAATAATGTAACGTTAAATGAAGTAAATGAATAAATAATTTGTCAAAATCCCTATTTCTTGGTATTCTATTGGTATGAATAAATGATTTTCAGCACAATTTCAATTAATATTAATTTTTTTATTCTGAGTTATCTGAAACCAGTTTTCAAGTTGCAAAACACTGGTAAAACAATATAATTTTAAAATTTGTATATCATAGGAAATAAATTCGTCATCCAGGTCCAATCAAGTGTGTACGGGGATTTACCCCGGGTGTAATTCCATACACCCTTCGGCCTGCGGCCTTAGAGTGTATGGAGTACAACCCGGGGTAAATCCCCGTACACCTTTAATTGGACCTGGATAACTAATAATGTCTTAAAGTAACAGAAAGGTCTCCTCCTGTTTAAATAGCAGAACAAACATTTGTAAACTCTTTACAATTAACTTGTTGGCAAAGAAAATTCTAACAATGTTTCATTTTACGCTCTACTGAAAGTAGGTTAAAATTGTACATTTGATGCGACGAGGGCAAAAATTGGTATGGCGGATTTCTGTCAGATATTTACAGGTTTCCTGCCAAGGAGCAAAATGTTAAATTTTCAGAAAAATTGAAGCATAGGAAAATGTTTGCTGTTTTGTACTACCTTAAGTGTTTATAATATTATCCATCTCTGAATTGTTTAATCAATTATCAATAAAAAGTGAATATATGTACGTAATGTTTTTTTATCGTAAAATATAGAACGTTACGTTGAAAGAACAGTCGATGTTTAATATACATTATGGCTATCATAAATTTAACATCTAAAACTACTATGAAATCTAAGGTTATCCCGTGCAATTTTAAAGAATTTGTGCTCTAAATGTAGTTTCAATTTTGATTATTACACAGACTGCTTATGAACAACTCAAGTTTGATTCATTTAAATGATCAACATACTTTTTTGGGGTTTTCCGTGTAAATATGAAGGTATCATTGCGGTTAATTTTTTGCTAGTAATGAATTAGCAATCATTAAGTTGTCATACTTTTCAGCAATCCATAAAGTAAGATCGGTAGAGTATTCATGTTTTCCTCATTTAGAAGTTAAATCTTACAGACACTAAACATGGTGACAATCAGTAAGTTTTGTTTTGATGAGTTTATTTTGATTAGGACAGTTTAAAAAGTATTTTGATTACATTGTCGGATATAAACAAAAGATAAAAAAGACTGTTTATTTTGAACAAAGTAATCTTTATAAAAATACAAAAAAAAAACATTTATGCCACATTAAATAATATTGATAGCAACTAATTTGGCAGAGAGTTATCTCCATTGTAAGGAAAATATCGGACAAAAATAAAAATTGATCGTCGCAGACAAACGTTACAAAATTGTTAAATAATCCTCTATCTGGTCATCATTTCTTCATTCATTAACTTGACCAACACTTGATTTCACCTTCATCAAGATGTACTGAAATTATGAATGAGATACTTATGAAAGATTTTAATTAATTATGACATATAGAAAATATCTGGACAATGTAGTAGAAGAGATCCCGTATAAAGATTTTAAAAATTTTCTATAGATATTCTTATGTAAAACATTGAGCCCCTTTTGTATCAAGATGATTTTATAGTAATGTCACATATTGAGCATTGTTTTTACACAAATAAAATATTAAGTTTATTTTATTTTTTATATATTTTTTTTTTAATTTTTTATATATCTCACTCACAGGGAATTCCACTATATTGGAGCTCCACCTCCGCCCCGGTCGTTGCTTGAACTCACGACTTATGGAACCCACTCTCCTAGCAGTTAGCGGCCACCGCGCTAACCTCTCGGCCATCTAGGCGGAGCTCCAATATAGTGGAATTTCCTGTGCTGTATGTAAATCTATATCCTTAACTATGGGCAGGTATATGTCAATTGAGAGTTGTTGCAAAGTTTGTGCTTGTATATATATATATATATATATAATGCAACAATACGTTATACATACATGGCTGTGCTGCTTCAGCAGTTCGTATTTTACACACAAGAACAGTTTAAGCAATTTATTGTATAGCAATGACACCCTGGTTGTCTTCTCCCTCCATTTACATAGACGTCTAGATGATGACATGTTTTTTTTCATTCCGTAACCTGTGATTCATTTAGACAATGTATAACAAGAGGCCGAAGTGCCACATTGCTCACCTGAGCAACAATAGCAAACAAAAGCTTTAGACAGTCTTTAGAGTATCAAATACACAAGTGCTTGAGGACAAGACCCCCTCCTCCACCCCCTTCACCCCACATATTTACCACTGAAGTAGTTGATTCTCTTTTTGATAGAAATTCCTTTAAAGTCATG
>WFKH01011581.1:6441669-6452200 GCA_016163765.1 Magallana hongkongensis | reverse complement strand
GTTAATAAATCCTAAATTGGCCCATCTTGATCAACACATTTTAAGAAACTTTCATTTGTAGATTATTCATAAAATATGAAAAAGAATTTCACAAAAAGTTTTAAGTTAAAACAAAGACTTGGTTAGGGATATGATATGTATTCCTACAGCAACATGAGTTTTCAATGAACATTGTAATTATTTCATATGTATTTCTAAAAATCTGTGAAGATTTGTAAATTTTATGCTAAAACATGATCAAATGAGTTTCGTTACCTATACGCCCTAAACATGTCTCCAGCGCCCTCAAAAGCTTGCTTGATAAAGTTAAGCCCTGAACGAGTTTTGTTTCTGAAATCACCTTGTGCCAGAGTTTCTTTTGTCAAGACAAAACTTATAAAAAGCACCGATAAAAATATCTTCATCTCAACTCTGAAAGAATAAATTATAGACATATATATTATTATTTCGAGCAAACATATTGTTCAAGATGTACAGTTGCATAACGACTGATTGTATTTTACCACGATACTAAAGCTACCGTACGTATGAAATAATTATTCATATTTAATACATAAAGAAACAATTTAGTTAATTTAAATGTTCTGTGTACAAGTATACTTACTTAGGTTTTGGGGTTTTACCCGTTTGTTACAACAGCGGATGTTGAAACCAGTTTTGATACATGGATTATATACTAGTATATATATATGCGGGGAATCGTTCTCAAGTATTCGAAAAACAACCAAAAATATTAAAATTATAAAAGCTCAATGATTGCTCATACTGCATGTGTTGCAAAAGTGAGTTTTTGTTCAGTACAGGGCATTAATCAACCCAACACTCTGAACAACACTCTGAGCTATAAAAAAGTACACGTCAGTTTGGCAGTTAAAAAGAAATGTCACACCAAAATCTTTAAAATATATCTTATGAATTAATTATGACGATCCTCCTCACCTACGGTCCACCTATTAGGTCTTGAATTTTGCAAACGTGACTGATTTATTATTCCGTCTATGTTTTTATGTTTACTGTAGGTGATATCTTGTTTGTTTATTTAAAAAAATCATTACAAATTGCGTTGTTTGCAGACTCTTGACATACGACTTGTGTATAGTAATCATAATAACTGGGACATATGGTTGACATTGTTGATTTAAGAGCTTCAAGCATTCATGCAAAATTAATTCGTTTTGCACGTTTAAAGGATACTACGATACGACTGTAATACTCGTAGGTTCCTATTCCTAATCAGAACAGCGCTCCTTGACAAAGTAGTAAACAAGAAAAGATCTCGCAGGAACGATATATTCATGTCGTACGTTATAACAAGATTGTTTTACACGGAGAATTCCCATCAATTAGTAATTCATCAAACTTGACAGTATAGCTTAAATGAATAAGATTATAATGTACATGTTGTTAATATCTTCCTGGATTGCCAAATGCTTCAAAAATCATGATATTTTAACTTGTACAATTCATTCAATTGTATAAATAATTGCTAGAAGAGTTTGAAATAACAGTATAATTATCATCTAACTTATGGAAGACTTTGATCCTTTGTTCTAATTCAGATTATATTGGCTTAACGATATAGTTCATGTGACATATATGTATACTATTTTTTATATTTGGTAGTTGACAATGTATTTCAAATATTAAAAGGATATATTTCTGTTGCAAATTATAAATTAATTAAGTGTTCAGTTTTTTCTGTAAGAAATTATTGTATAATTGTCCTTTAACAGGTCATACCAGGATCATGGTTTTGATACGAGTTGTTAGTTACAACAGATCATACCAGGATCATGCATGGTTTTGATACGAGTTGTTAGTTACAACAGATCATACCAGGACCATGGTTTTGATACGAGTTGTTAGTTACAACAGATCATACCAGGACCATGGTTTTCTTGCAATTTGTTTAGTTTAACAGATCATCCGAGAATCATGATCCATTAACTCATTTGCATGTGAAATTTTCCTATATCGAAATCATCTCAAGACCATGATTTACACACAAGTCATTGATATGATCCCGTGGGCTAATTTTTCTGTTTGGGTATGTATACATCGCTTCATCTATAAAACGTTCGACCCGTTTAACGAATTCTTCATAAAATAAATTATTCGAATTTAAAAATAATTATTTCAAACATACAAAATGAAACGTCGATTTTCAAAACTTAGCTTGGAGTTTTGGAGTTTAGGGGTTGCTGGACGACCAGAAAAGTTAAAGTGGCACGGTGACTCAAAATAGATGTTTTACTTTTTGATTATGACAACGGAAATAAGAAGAGTTATTCGAAATTTCATCATACGGAAGGTTTCACGCATAATAAGTCATCACTTATCAATTTACAAGTCATTAAAACTCATCCGGAAATTGCACATGTAAACAAACCGAGTTGTGTTGGACATTGGTTTAGTGTCACGTGATTGCGATTTCTGTCTAAAAATAGTTACAGTGGGATTGACACACAGAAAAAAGAATTTGAATTTGAAGCTATTCGATGTCTGTGGTAAGAAATATGCATTAATAGAGAATGCATCTTAATAAATATATAGTTCTTGAAGACATCGTGTTTCAATGAGAGGCTTCTGGCTCATGATGTATGCCACGCTGCAGTATTTACATTCCCCTGCGCTTGCGTGGCTATGAAGCGGAAGAAAAACTCAATATTTTCGTGTTGGCCCAACGCTTAATTCTATTTTTCTCTTTTTAATTTGATTTATTTACTTTTGAACACCTTAATTTTTCAAAAGTTAATCTTTTCATATGATATATAAAATATGTGGAAATCGTGTAAAAATTCGATATTTGCTAAATCATGGGTTTGTGCGTCACAATGTCTCTTTAATGAAACGTCGATTTTCAAAATTTAGCTTGGAGTTTTGGAGTTCATGGGTTGCAAAATGTATCATAACTTAAAATATGAACATTTCGTAATTCTAATAAGAATTAAGTATAATGTATATGATTTAATAAACATTTTCTTTGATATACCTAAGTCATAATTCTACGAGAAGCTTTAGGCTTCAAAGTAAAAACCTCTAATGTCATCAATGATATCAAAAACAGTTCGCCACAAGCAGACTTATTCCCAAGGTAGTGTTTATAAAACCAAACACAAAAAGTGTTGTACGTATGCCAACCATCCACTTTATTAATAGAAGTCTTTTATATATTCTCAAAAAAGTTATTCTTTATCTGGTCACGTCATCACTCTTTCAATTTTCCAAATGAATCAAGTTTCGATTCTTGTCATTTATTGGGTAAGGTAATGGCATATGCTAAATTTTTAAAGGATACAATGTAAATATAGACAGATGATATGATGTTTTTGTAATCATTCTTCTTCAAAATTTTACATGACAGTTGTCTTACGTATGTCTTGCTCTCCTCCCGCCATATCTCCGACCCTTTTGAAGTCGTTCGAGGCGTTTGACTCATGACTACCGTTTGGAGAGTTTTACCACGGTAATGATTATAGCCAATATTTGTGTTAACACATGACACCCCTGCGAATGTGTTCGGAATGTTTTCTTTATCGTTGCTAAGTATGCAATAAATCCAGAGGTGCTCGAATGAAAGTTCACGAGACTTCCCCGAGATTTGTTCAGTTCCTGTGAAATTTCGAGCGGAAGTGTAAGTGTTCGGATAATATTCTCAAAATACGTAAGTACTGGTCGTTTTTCATATTATATCCTTCTTTGATTTATGTTAAAACACGAAAATCTATTAAGATGTATGTCTTATTTCATCATCTAGCAGTTATTTAAATTAAACGGTGATATTCAGAACAGAGTTATCGTTCGTGTTCAACCACTCTACACGTGGTTGAAAATATAAACATTGGGTTGCTTAATAAAATCATAGCCATGTTTGATGCTTGTGGCGTGCAATACCATGCTTTTTAAAAAAAGAATGGGTGTCTGTTTTGTATAAAAACTTAGTATATCGAGCCACTTTCAAGGAACATTCTGCATAAAATAGTATAGTCTGTTTCACTATTGATGCTATTACTAGGTCAGGCGCGGATCAAAAATTAATCCTTAGGAGGGATCGCTTCTAAACATGTTAATTGTTGCAACAGCAGAATAAAAAACTATTTTTTCTATTGTCACATTTATTTCCAGAACTCATTTTATCCACCAATTAATGAAGATAAAGTTTGAAATCAATAAACGTCTAGATTTTATATTTGATAACAAGTACCTAGATTCTATGAAATAGACTATAAACACGAGGCACGATTTTTACTGCGAAACTGAAAGGGTCAAATAAAACCACGTGATCTAAAATTTAAATGACAATAACATTCGCAGGGGTGCATGAAAAAGGGTGTCTTTTGAGTGAAGCTCATTGTCAATCAATCAATTACTTCCACCAATTTTAGAGACCAATGCTAGAGGAGCTAAAACCGAGTTGGAGAAATCCAGGACTTAAACGGCATGTGGACCATATGAATTTTGTTCAGTGGAACAAGTTCCAAAAACCAACACAGTTTTACACAGTAAAAAGTTGAAAAAGTTGAACATGAATACCCCCCCCCCCAAACAAAAAAAACCTCCGATATTAAAATGTATAGTATGCTGTGTAGGTAATGGCCTGCTTTTTATGTTGTTATTATTTTTCAACAAATCTTTTTTTTTTTATTGATGCAAAAATTTCATCCAGTAAAAAATACATTGTTTTAAAAATTGGACCCCTAAGCGGCTCTGAGATAGGCCTTTTTGCAGACTTTAGATTATGGTCCTTAGAAGCAATGTTAAATAAAGGCAATATAATTTAGTAGTGATAAAAATATTGTTCCCTAGTTGTATCTGAATCGTCGTGACTTCTTATTGTTATGATTTTTAACATTAACAGAGTTCAGTTTATTATTCATAATACATGCATATATTTTCAGACCCGATTGTTTTCAAATTCTTGACTGCAAAGTACCCATGTCAATTGTGGGAAAACAATGGGTCCAAAATAAAGGCGATCAATAAGAAAATTATTTATGTTGGACCACTTATGGTAATGATTATAGCCAATATTTGTGTTAACGATCTCCGATCCTCAGCAATGTTCGATAACTCTAAATTATCCGGATTTTTTTTAAATTTGTACCATACATTTACCCTTTATATAGACAAATTTAATTAATCTTGATGTGTTAATATTACGCTAAGCCATTAAACGAACTGCTTGGCTTAGTGGCTTCACGGAGACCTGCTACCTAGAGGGAAAAGGGTTCGAGCCACCGATGCATCGGTAAATTTTCTTTTTCTAATTTGATCTCAACTTTTATACGTTATTTATTCCATTATATTCATCGTAGTCAAAATTGCAATAACTTCGTAAAATGCATGGATACCACCAAAACAAATCTTTTTATTTTATCTCATTTATAAAGTTTAACGGATAAATAACATTTTTATGATGAAAAAAAATACTCTGAGGCTGAGGATTGGAGAACCTTAAAACATGAAAAAGAGTGTCTTTTGAGGAAAGCTCGCCATAAATCAATTAATTACACCCACCAATTTCAGAGGCCAATGCTAGTAGAGCTGATACCAAGATGAGAGAAACAAGGACTTCAACGTACGGTTTGTGTGGACGAACGAAAGTTTGACTTCATAACCATCTGAATTTTCTTCAGTGGAACAAATTCAATCAAGTTGTACACATTATTAATAAGTTGAACATGAATTACCTCCAACACCCCCACCCCCCCCCCCCCCCAAAAAAAACTAACAACAAAAACCAACCATTTAAATGAATAGTATGCTGTGCAAGTACTACGTAAAGGCTTGCTTTTTATGTCGTTATTCTTTTTGAACAAATCTTTTAATTAATTTTCTATGACCTTTTCGAAAAATCTTTTAGGGAAAGGACATCTGAGCCGCTCTTATATAGACCTATGGGCAGACTTTAGATTATGGTCCTTAAAAAACAATGTTAGATAAAGGCATATATTAAATGTTTGATTTGTCGTGACTTCTTATTGTTATGGTTTTTACCATTAACAGACTTCAGATTATTCTTCATAAATCATGTATATATTTTCAGTTCAAATTGCTTTTATAATCTGGACTGAAAAGTACTCAAGCCAATTGTGAGAAAACAATCAGTCCGTTCAAAGTAAAGGAGTTAACTTAATAAATTATTTCATGATAGACCACTTTAAGAATTTTGACTTTATCATTAAGAAATACAGCAAGTTTTATCAATAATATCTTTTGTATTTGAATGAAAACAACAAGTTGAAAATTGATTTATTTATTGTTATAGAAAATTAAACAACAGTTATCATCGGTATCTATCTGGTAACCCGTCGGGTCTGTATCGGTTCGGGTCCCCTCCATTTCGCCCCCAGCGATTGGCCTCTTGGTCCCTAGCGGTATCTTCTGGGCCCTGTCCACTCAATCCGCTCTGATAACCCTCTCGTGCGTTGCTATAATGTAATATAAAACATATACAATGAAGTTGTCACGGATCCATTACATTGATTTTTTTAAAGGAAAATATAAACCCCAATATTTTCAGCCAGAAAATGCGGTTATTTTCAAGCTTTCGACTACCTGATAACTCTTGCTGCCCAACGGCCTCCCGGACCCCGACTGGCGGCGTCATAGTTACCACGTGCATGGAAATACTGGTCCGAATTACGCCAGTTAGCTTCCTTCATATCACTGTTGAATTAGCATGAAAAATAATAATGGATTTCACACAGGCGTTTAATGATGGATTGATGTGGGTTTTTTTAATATACAATCTGATGTGTGTAAACTAGTTGTTTACATACAACTGTGTTTCAGCAATTGTTCTTTGAATATTGTAAATTCCCAATTCAACGCAAGGATATATTCGCCTAAAATCCCGAAAAGAAAAGCAACTCTCGCTCATTTTTGAATCTCGCTTTTATTTTTCTGACAGTTGTAAACTATATAAAACTATAACAAAATTTTGATGCTCCCGATTGGTAGATTGGATATAAAATAGCGGAAACGCCGAATAAAGTACGAGTTCACGTAAAATAAGGAAAATAATGAGTAAAATAATGAGTAAAACTAACAAGTCATTACAACTCTTATTTTCAATTAACCGCAGAACGTTCATTCTGGTGAAAAATGAACTTTTCTTCCCTGTACCAGCTAAGCATAATTTTTTCTACCAGAGTAAAATAGTAACCTATTATAAATGAAACCTCTAATATACTGATCCTGGTTCATAAAAATATTAAATTATGTTAGCTGTAACTACGTAAAGTCTCCAATATCGAAGTTTGCATTTGTACAAATACTGGTTTCTTCATTATTTGTTGAACGTCATTTTAGTGGATGTAGTTGTTACTTAGTCAACTCGCAAAATAAATTGTTCATCAAAGTATGGTACTGTTTTATTGGTTGATCGATACTGATCATGAAATTATGTATCCTCGGACAGTAAATTTAGTGAATGTGGGAACATTGATACCGAAAATTATTATTGAGACCACAGAAATTATTTCCTCCAGTAGAAACGAACTGATATGATCAGTTTCACTTAAAAAATGAATAACCTTGAACCTTTATCAGTAATTTTCCTTCTGCATTGACCTTAAGGTTCCTATTTATAATTTCTCAATACCGTTTCGTTCTGAAATAAAGCTTATAGACAAAAGGGTGAAAAAATACTAAAGCTCGAGCTTCTATCTTTGCTCACAATTTCTTACAATTTTAACTCCTTGTGTAAAGGTGTTATAATATTAATTAGATTAATCCCTCGGTACCTGTAAGCTCTGTACATGTCTCTCGTTCCCTGCCCAGCCTGCCTGGCAAAGTCATACCCCGCACGGATTCTCTCTCGAATTCTGCTTAAAAAGCCCTGCGCCAAAGTTTGTTCTGTCAAAACAAGGCCAATGAAAAGCACCGACAATACTGAGAATACCCTCATTTCGAATCTGAAAGGAAATCAACATGTTCTTATAATCGATAAACTTCATTACTGTTGTTGTTGATACTTTACAATAAAGTTGTAATAAGATAATACGATGATATTACATATTAACATCGAAAGCAGCAATTTAAAACGTACACCGGTATATTACGAGCAAAACTACAAGAAAACATCTACTTACTTTATCAGATTCCTGATGCTGACACCAGTGTTGATGCCTGTCTTATATACAAGTTAAGATTTCCTATCAAGAGTTTTCGAAAAACAACCAGGAACAGAAACAGCTTTATTTCTAGAAGACCATTGGTTGCACACACAGTGGGGAACTCTCTTACGTGTACTACTGTTCTCGACCTGTTGTGTTGACCGAAAGATCTTTTGACAACCATTGGCTGTCCCTACAGACGGAGTGTGTAAGGATCATTTTACTGAATCATCCACTTAAGACACTCTTCAAACAGATGCAATTAAAAAGGGGTTATACTTACAGTAGTTTTATTACTGTTAAATCTTTGATTTTGTACTTCTTTTTTTTTTTAGAATCTGAGTTATTAAAATACAACTAGTCTGCTTTATTTTTTCTCTTTTGGTTTCAAGTGTTTTCAATGAAAGATGCAGAGGACTAATTATTCTTTTAAATATTACACCGGTACTTTGTTTACATTGATTATCCTACAAGCGTAGGTCAGAATCTATATACACCATTTATAAGTAATCAGACAAAGAAACAGTTTCTGTGCAACGGATTAGTAAAACTATATTAACTAGTGAAAATATACATTCAAGTTTGCTCCAAATAGGATTTTAAACAGATCTAATCCTAACCATGCACTAGGGTTGACTGCCCAGTAGTTGAGAAGATTTTCAAAAAATTAAGGTGGTATGGGACATCTGTCGATATTAATGTGAATTAAAGTACATTATAATTAAAATACTTTCATCGGTTTAGAATTTTCAAATTTTACAATATTTAATTAAATAAAAATAATTCTTTTCAAAATTTTTGAGAAAGGTAAAAATTTTAAAATCCCCAGCGGGATTCGAACTCATGAGTTACAGATTCGTAGTGAACCCTCTAACCCACTGCGCTACGATGTTAGGTGACAATATTGAGAAAGAAACTATTTATAAAATAACACTTGATTTGTTTATTTCAAAAAATAGTTCGTCACAACATGGAAGTGTCCCATTCCACCTAAATGCATTCTTATTTACTATAGGACCAATTAAACCCTATCAGAACCCTTGATCCTTTGACATTAAATGATGGAGGCTTCCTTGCTGATTAAAATCATGTCCAGTTGTAAAAAGACTTTTTTAAAAATAAATATCTAGTTTTTACACCAAGGCCCTTGGGGTAGGTTTGTGATTTCAAAAGTTATTTTTCCCACTTCCTGTAGATGCTACACACCTTTGGTAAAAATAACCCAGGTAGTTTATGAGAAGAAGCTCAAAGTGTTTAGAAGTTAACGCACGACAATCGACACGCAACGACAAAAATGCGTGTCTCGGGTGACCTAAAAATAGAGAATGCGGGAGACCAAGGGAAGATAAAACATAGGTAATCACAGATTACAAAGCTCACCGAGACGAGACATCACCTTTATGAGGCATCACCATTATGAGACCACCTTTATCATATGATATGAAAATCATAGTTAATGATCTTGGATATTCATGGAAACTGTTTTGACACAATATCGTATATCATGTGTTAAAAAAATGGTATGAAAATCATATGCTCATTTCATACGGTATAATAAGATACAATGTTTATCAATACCATAATATATTATACGATATTGCATCCTATGATACTTACAATATAGTATCATATAATACAATATAATACTGTAATAAATAATTATGCAATATAATATTGTAACATATGATATGACATTGTATTGTGTCATACATTATTGTATTTGATCACATAATACAATATCATTATACAATATATGATACAATATAGTATTATAATACAATATCATATCACATAAAACATCACAATATTGTAACATATGATATTATATTGTATAATATAGTTTGATATTGTATTGTATGATATTGTATCATATTTGATACATAATATGATATTGTATCATATGATTTGATACAACATTGCATCATATCATATGATAAAATATCATGTGATATAGTAATATATTATATAATACAATATCATATTATACAATATCGTATCATATAATACAATATTATATATTACAATATCATATAATACAATTCATGTGATATAATAATATATTATATAAACAAAATATCATATTATACAATATCATATTATACGATATTATATATTATACGATATCGTATCATATGATACAATATTACATATTGCAATATCATATGAAACAATATCATGTGATAAAATATTAAATATATAATACAATATCATATTATACAATATTGTATCATAATACACAACACTATACATAACAATTACATGACACAATATCATATCATAATGTACAAAAAAATTGATACAATATCATATCGTATCATATAACTTTTTACAATATGATATAATATTGTATCATATAAAACAATAGTGTATCATATCATATACATGTAATACTATATCATAGGAATCATGTT
>WFKH01011581.1:6409785-6428443 GCA_016163765.1 Magallana hongkongensis | reverse complement strand
GATGTAATTATATGAAAATTTAAATTGTAAATTGCTGAC
The DNA here is from genome assembly GCA_016163765.1 of Magallana hongkongensis. NCBI lineage: Eukaryota > Metazoa > Mollusca > Bivalvia > Ostreida > Ostreidae > Magallana > Magallana hongkongensis. The sequence continues at coordinate 6,428,404 of WFKH01011581.1, read as the reverse complement.
ATTGTTTGAAGATATGAATAAAATTTAGTAATTAATTGTCATTCACATTAGACAATAATCAAGAAATCATATTTCGAAAAGAAATTGAAAACGATATTGCGACATTTCAGAAAAAAATGCATTTTTAAAATTTTGAACCGATCCTGATTGTAACGAAACTGATCCCGAACAAAGGTATATGAAGTTGGATTATATAACATTTTTTCAAGAGTTCTAGGCTGTTTTAGCCATATGGTTTGTAAATTAATTAATTTTATAATGCATATTGATTTCTAGATGGGAAAAGCATTATTTTTGTTTATGTTCAATTTTGTAATGATTTTAATTGTGTTCAGTTTCATTTAAATAGGGATCAATTCAATTTTGAACATGAGAGTTTTCTTTTCTAAGATTTGGCGATTCGTTTAATTTCTGTGTTAAATATATTTGTTTAAGTATTGCAATGTTGCATGATGCGATTTTTGGTTATGAATTAGATTTTATCCATAGATTTAAAAGATATCAACAAATATCGATTTTTATTTTGCGAAATACATGTACTTTTTTATTTAAAAAATTAAAACGTTTGCTTGACCGATCTTGTCATATAAATTAAATAATCATATCATGCATAAAATAGGACCTAGTGTTAAGCTGTAAGATATGTTGTATGCAGCTAATATATTTTTTCCAGTTTCTTTAAAAAAAATACCAAATTTTTATGTAAAATAATGAGGAGGCCATATCGGTCTCTTATATAATTTATTGAATATTCATTAGATAAAACTTTGGTGTGTCGAGCCATCTTTTTTTCTAACAATAAACATGGTTCTAAAGGGCTTAGATAGGCAGTGTGCCTGTTGCCCGATCCAATTATTTTAAATTACAGATAAAAAAAATTGTCAAAGTTAACACGATTTTTTTCTATTCGGCTAAATATGCATGATAACAAAGAATATTGTTTAATGGTTTATAAATAAACACTAGAACTTAACGGCCTTTATGATTGGTATTGTATGTGATCAATATATAAATGTGTAGATTAAACAGTCTTTATTTTTGTTTAACAGGTAAAAACTGTTCACAGGGATCATTTCAGTCTAATATAGGTAATGAATTTAATTACAAGTCAGGGATGATGCTCAGCTAGGTTTCAATAATTACAAAGGACTATACATGATAAGAGTCAAATTTTGCCCCCATAATTCACCATTTTAAAAAGTGTATAAAGAAGATCAAAAGGTTTTGTTATTTCGTAGAAAAGTTGGTATACGATATAATTTCCATTTATTTATCTCAGTTTATTTAACTCACTGTTAGTATATGATGTCAGAAGTGGCGCTGTATTTAAAATTCAATCAAAATCAGTCAAATATGTGCACTTTTCGTACCTGTTTCGTATGGAAAAAATAAAGCACAAAGTTGAACAAGTGAAGTTTTTTCTGTCAGTTATTAGTCTTGAATAGATAAATCTTTGTTAAAAATACCTTGTTTCGTCAAGCCTGCGCTTCTTGTAACAAAAACTGTCTTAAAATAAGCTGTTTTAGGCAACAACAACAAAAAATAAATGCAAAAATGGCGGTAAAAGGTTAATTTTATGTCATATTCCGGAATTGAAGGCATCTGGATCTCTAAAAAAGATTGTGAAAAAACTTTACATGTACATATGTACAAAGAAAACTTAGTACAGTAAATTGATGATGTTTATTTTAGGGTGCCATTTTAGGCCTTTATCGTATATATAGTTCTTTGCACAGGCATGTGCTACTGCATTACTTTACTTGTATAAATAAGCGGTTGACTATTTGAAAAGTACATGCAATTGCTTACAGTCTGTATCGATTTTAATTCATTTAAAGTGACTTTAAATTGTATTGCTTTAATTTTTCTAAGACAAGATGTCCGGGAACAACACGCGTTTATGGTTTAACATGTTTGAAATCCAGTCAGATTTTCGTTTGAATAGCAAAAAATATGTTAACAAAAATTTATCTTCTGCCAAAGTCATAACTACGTGCCCTGAAACGTATTCATCATCTACGTTTAAATTTTATACCATTTATTGTAAACGAAATTTATTCCTACACTGTTTCTAATAATGTACGTTCATTCATTAATTGTTTGCTGTAGGACAAACCGATTGTCTGCAATGTCCTGTGGGAACATATCAAGATGAAGAAGGACAAATTTCTTGTAAGAATTGTACTGTGGATACATATCAAGATCTGGAAGGACAATTCTCTTGTAAGAGTTGTTCCGATTACAAACAATGCACGAATCCAAGCAGAACAAAATGCCACAGTAAGTTGTATCCAAATTGTTTTTAACATGTAAAAATTCAATCAAATGTAGCAAGCATATAAATTTTGAGAAATATGCATAACAAAATGATACTTCCCAATCTTCTTCTTCTTGTATTAAATAAATTGTTGGGTTTTTTAAAACTAACTAACCAACAAAAAATGCATTTACATGTATCAATAATGCTTAAATTCCAGACCTGAAAAGACATGATAAACAGCGCGGTAGGGACGACGGAATCTTCCAAGCTGCATTCGGTCTTAATGATTGCAAGCAAAAATGTCAGATGAACCCCTTCTGTAGGGGATTCACTGTTTCTCGTCCTTATTACTATAATTCATGTCACATCCACAGACGAAAGGAGCACGATTCACATGACGGAAAAGATTTCTATGAATATCCACCTGATTGCCATCCATAACGTCTCTCCTCCAGAGAGAGTGTTAATAATTTGTTTTATAATATCAGTGCTAGCAGATGTTCATAAAGCAGAGGGAAAAAAAACAAGAAAAACTTGATTTCTATATCTATTATCACTGTGTGTTGCGGATATTAGATATGAACATCATAATTCTTTCCTGCAGACCGGAATTAAAAGGTGAAGAATATAAAGTCATTAGGTTATGAATGTTTTAAGGAAAATTATCATTATCAAAATTTTATTTATTATTTTATGCATCAATTTTACAACTGGTAGTTTCAAAATTGATTCTTGAATTAATTTTCAGAGTGATCAGATTCTTTTTAAAAAATTTAAATAGCCATGCATAGTACTAGTATTTAAAATTGATTTCGTGAAAGTTTGATATTTTACTGCAAGCCAAAATCGTGGGACAATCCTAAACTTATTTTAATGTATAAATGATTTTACTAGAACTTGAAAACAGAGACTCAATTTCTTTATAACATGATGATCCTTACGTGTTCTACCTGGAGTGTTGATTTTAAGTAGAAAATGTTATCACACAAAGTGTTCTTTAACAAGTATAATTTATCAAAACAAGAGAATAATCTCCTTCGGGGTATAAAGAGGTAGTTAGCATTGCAGACAAAATACATAACCCGCCTTAGCTAGTTATGTAGTTATACCCCCGCTCCGAAGGAGAGGGGGTTATACTGTTTTACCCTTGTGTGTCTGTCTGTCTGTCCGTAACAAAAATTTCTGTCGCATTTTTCTCAGCAACTATTCATCGCAGATGCTTGAAATTTTAACACACTCTTTGTTTAGGCATGTCATATGGTGGGATCCATTTTTGTTCCAATCGGAAAGCAACTTTCTGTTAAATCACGAATTTGTTTACTTTTAGCCTAAATTTTCAAACAAATTTTCGTCAAAGATTTCTCAGCAGCTATTCTTCACTGATGTTTGAAATTTAACACACTCTTTGTTTTGGCATGCCATATCGTGGGATCCATTTTTGTACCAATCGGATGTCAACTTCCTGTTAAATGTCGATTTTACTTATTTTGTATATTCACATCAAAGCGGGGTATCACTAGTGAGCATTGGCTCACATATATCTTGTTTTTTCTGAATTGATAGCTACCTTCATAGCCAGTATGAAACACTATAGGAAACATTTCAGGTAGTACAGAACCCTCGTGAAATTATTTGAAATATTTTTTTCAAGTACACCAAATAATAGCTTAAGGTATCTCACTCCTCACGAAAGATTATTTTTTCATAATTACACAATATTCATAAAGAAAATTCATTTGAGTTCAAGAAACAAACAAGTTTTTGGGAGAACCATTTTTTCGTGCGGAAGGTTTTTTAGACGAAAATGACAAAAACAAGCAATTTTATGAATTTTCAATCTACTTTTCTTTTTATTATACTTTATTAATTATTCACATTTTTAACATTTGATAGGTTTGTAACATATTCTATAGGTTCTGTGTGACATGTACGAAATTAAATCTTGAGAGAAAGATAGACGTTTAGCATAAAGTCGTGCCAATATATAGAAAATGTCTGAATTTTTTAAGCCAAATTTTGCGAGAATTTTACCTTTGAAGCCCAATATCTAAAATTTGACACTACTGATCCACATGTTTTATTATGTCAAAATGATACTGAATACATATCTAGGCAAACTGGATTAATCTTATAAAATTCTTGATATTCAAAAAGTTTTTATTTCACATCAAATTGTAACTATTATAGAAATTGTCTATTGTAAGTGGAAAAAGGTCACACAAAAATTTATGCAGCTTCGTACAAATTTGTTTTCGTAATCCCTCTATTCAGTGTGACCATTATGCATGATTAAAAACAATATTTGAAGAAATAAGTTTGCTTAATCAAAAATACTGACAATAAATCCTAATCAGGCTGAAATTGCATTTTAGGTGTAGAAAGGTCAAATTAAATGGGCCATAACTCAGAGGGATGAATACTGACCCCCCATTTTCTTTGTATTTTTAAAGTATGTTTTGTCTACAGATTTCAATGATATACTTCTCAAGAAATTCTTGATACAACAACATTGAGGAGTGGAATACCTTAATATTTTGTAGAAGTTATTTTTAATCCATTATCTTAAGAAAAAAATTATATTTTACCCTTCATTTACTCGAACCAGAAAAAATCGAGGTACATCGTATTTTGATAATTTCGGAACCTACATTTGAATAATATTCATTTGATCTTTATGCAATTTAAAAATGTGGAACTTTTGTTTCTTTTATAGTAAAGTCCTGATATTTGGACTTAATCATCACAAGTGTTTTAGCTTTATGCACATCAAGTTTCAAGGTCATATTAAAAGGTCAAAGGTCAAATTTCACCTCTGTCAAATATTTTTGAATCGTAATCAATCTGAAACCCACGGTCAAATTTTTACTCTTTTTGATATATGTTAAAAATGTGTCATGACAATCATACAGTTAATTGTTATAGAAATTTGAATTACAGAATTTCTGTATAGAGACATTGAAGTGTTGCACATTTTCGTCTTAAAAGATCATTTACAATTGCTATTTTTACATTATATTACATCAGAATTTACTTAAAGTTACAAGTTAGAATAAATTTCAATTTCAATGTCTTAGAGTAACAGAAATGTCTCCTCCTAAATAGCAGCACAAACATTTATAAAATCTTCAAAATTAACTTGTTTGCAAAGAACAAATTAATCCAATGACAAAGGAACACTTGTATAAAACAAAAGAATTGACCTATAGGGGAGATTGATTTCCCGGAAAAAATCACTTTTAAAAATCCAAGTTCATTTGGTATTTTCTATCGTACATATCTCTAAATATTTTGAATTTGCATTTTGAACCTATCATGTTGCTCTTGCAATTTTATTATTAATCTTCAAAGTTGGTTAAAACAGCATTTTCTCAGTAAAATAGTATATATCTGCATGGTTTTTGGCCTAGATATCCTTCAGGACCGGCCTGCCTCTAAAAAAATCTTAGATATTTTTATAGGTTTTGTTCAAAGGAATAAATTAAGATAGAATTTTTTTAGGGGCGCCCCGGCCCTGGGGGCGAATTTTGCAAAAACCCGACAAAAATTTCGGAAACTGATTTCTATTATAGTGGTCTATATTTACATCGAAAAGTGTAAGTTCTGGATAGATCAGTGGGCTAAACCGCTGGCTATGTCACACATGATGTTTTTTGTGCCCTGGTTCGATTCCATCTGTGGGTATACTTTTTCTTTTTTCAAATTAACAGCGTTTAAACACACCATTTTATTTCTTTTTTATGCAGAATTGTGCATTTTTGTGATCGGCTTCGGCCGATCACAGTTGTGTCCATATGAGGCATCCGGCATATTTAACTATTTGCGCACGCATTGCGCCTTGCACTACTTTATTTACTATGCAGTGACAGCTTCATGTAAATATTTATTTACATGTAAATTACTTTTAAAAAATCAGTATTCTAATGTGTTTGCCTTGATAGTAAAACATCTACACACTTACAGGATGATAAAATCCTCTTTTTCTTTACATGCGTAAGAATATTAACCGGAAGTACATTTCGCTTACTAAGAGTAAAGTTTATTCATGCCTTGCTATTTCGGAAATCAACAAAACGGTGGGATAAATCCTATTTATTGTGTTTATTGCATGTACCATAATGCTTCCGATTTACATTTAGAAAGCTGTCCAATGATATATTACATGCCGATCATTCCTTTAAAAGGAATGTTTGTGTATATTTAACTTTGATCTTCTTCCTTAAACGCACATTTGCTCTTTGAATTAAAGATATCAATGGAAAAAGTATATACGCGTATACATAACTACATGTAAAAGCAATCAACCGGAACTATACCTTAGTGTAAGCACGCTTTGTTTGTGGACAAGAATCATTCACTCTGTGTTACTCGAGACAGGTACCACGTAAAAAAATCATGCCGAGCAATAACTGTTGCGTTTGCCTTTCCAGAACATCTATAGGAAATGGTACAATTGTGGGAGAAGTACTGCAGTTGTAAAAGGACGTATACACACTAACGGGATTAGCAACTTCTTTACCGCCATGTTTACATTTACTTCCGGAAATATTATGCACGTTTTGAAAAAATTCGCAAATTTTGCGTTATCCTCCCACACTTAGAACCACATCGCGTAAAACATCTGTACCAACGAGAGACATTAATATAAGAACTTGCTTGTCAATCGTTGTAAAATAAATAAGTTCAAATAAAAAAAAATCTTGTAAAAACATTGCTTTTGATTAAAGCAAATGAATGTGTTCTTCTTGTTGATACGGATCTGTTTCATAAATTTTGAATAATCATGTTCAAAACTGAATGAGATATAAAGAAAATAAATACCCGATTTTAACGTCATTGTGGACACGGCATATGTGAGAATTTAATCATCGTAAATATGATCCTATACGGGAAAGAAGTAAAATAAAACATTCTTTATTTTTTAAAGGATATTGTGTTAATGTTTTCAATAGAATAAAAGAAAATTGATGCATAAAACGACCTTTGAAATTGCGTCACGCGAGACTTCCGATAGTTGCTAATATGTCCCTGGTTGTAAATAAACGCATAAAAAGTACATGTATCGTATTATAGAAAGTGAACGGAAAATTAAGTTTAAAGATAAAGTAAAAAAGCGTCCATAACTCATACTGCTCGGACAACGACTGTGAAACTTTTTTCAATCACTTTACATTATGAGAACTAGAACCTAAGAGTTTACTGTGTATGGCCTAAAATCAAGAAGTGGAACGGAAATCGATATGCTTTTTGTGAAGACAGAAACCAATACCGGCCCTATAGGTCAATTCTTTTGTTATATACAATTTATCATTCTATAGAATATGCAAATATAAGAACTGCTGTAATAACCAGATTGAATACACAAGATTTATAATTGCCAAACCTACAAACCATAAAAGAATATGGATTAGTTATCCCTAATCATTTCCTACTTTTTACTAACAGTTAATTAGAAAAAATTAATCAATTATTAGATTAAAAGAGAAACACGTACATTTATATCAAAATGGAGAGAAAGGGGTCATAACTGTGCACAAGAAGCCTGGAACATAAATTTTGAACTCCCTTTTAAATCCACACATGAATCAAAACTACATTGGTTAAAGTTTCTAATTCTTTATAGAATTGTTCCGACAAATAAATATCTTTTCAAAATAAAAAAGCAGAGTCTCCTGTATGCACCTTTTGTAAAAAAGATGAAAAAATTATTCGTCATTTGTTTTATGAATCTACTGTAGTAAAAGAAATTATGTAGTGATGTTGAAGAATGGATTTTGAGACAGTTTGAATTGTTAATAGCATTTGATAAACAATCAGTTCTTTTTGGAAAATATAAAAATAGAGAAATTTATAAATTTTTTAACTTGGTAGTTCTTATTGTGAAGCAATATATTTTCCTTGTAACTATAAAAGTAACACAAATCCAGATATACATGCACTGGAAAATGTTATAATAGAAAGACTTTTGACCGAAAAATATGTGCTAATGAAAAAATGTAGATATAAGGAGTATGAAAGCCATTAGGAGATAATATGTGATAAGCTGTAGTATACATGGTTAAATTGCTTCTTTATTGTGTTTCTTTTCTTTTTTTATATTGCGATGTTATTTATTTCTTTATCCTCTTTCGATCATCCTTGTAAAACAGTTACCTGTCTCGTGAATATGGTTTATAGTTTATATTCATATGTAAACAATGCCTCTCTCTCTCTCTCTCTCTCTCTCTCTCTCTCTCTCTCTCTCTCCCCCCCCCCCCTAAAATTTACTATCATTACGGAAGGATTGTGCCGGATAAAATATGTTTTCCAATATGATGATTGTATAAACTAATTTATGAGAAATGTCATGTATGTACATATATTGTGAACGTGGAAAATCAATTTTAAAAAAAATCATAGAAATTTGAAATACAGAATTTCGGTATAGAAACATTAAAGTGTTGCAAATTTCGTCTTAAAAGATTATTAACGATTGCTATTTTTATATTATATTTACATCAGAATTTAGTTAAAAGTTCCTAGTCAGAATAAATTTTACTATTTCCTATGTCGCTTGTAACGAGATCTGATTGGTTAGCGAACGGGTGTAAATTTACGTACCACCTGCTGAAGCCGGGTGCAAATAAAATGTGACATCACAATGCAATTCTTCTTTACAAGTGCACCTATATATTATTGCGCAAAATAATGTAACGTTTAATGAAGTTAATGAATTAATGATTTGTCAAAATCCCTATTTCTTGATATTCTATTGGTATGAATATATGATTTTCAGCACAATTTCAATTAATGTTAATTTTTTATTCTGAGTGATCTGAAACCAGTTTTCAAGTTGCAAAACACTAGTAAAACAATATAATTTTAAAATTTGTATAACATAGGAAATAAATTCGTTATCCAGGTTCAATCAAGGGTGTACGGGGATATACCCCGGGTTGAATTCCATACACCCTTTGGCCTTCGGCCTTAGAATGTATGGAATACAACCCGGGGTAAATCCCCGTACACCCTTAATTGGACCTGGATAACTAATATTGTCTAAAAGTAACAGAAAGGTCTCCTCCTGTATAAATAGCAGCACAAACATTTGTAAAATCTTCAAAATTAACTTGTTGGCAAAGAAAAAATTTTAACAATGTTTCATATTACGCTCTACTGAAAGGAGGTTAAGATTGTACATTTGATGCGACGAGGGTAAGAATTGGTATGGTGGATTTCTGTTAAATGTCTGATATTTACAGGTTTCTTGCCAAGGAGCAAAATATTAAATTTTTAGAAAAAATTAAACCATAGGAAAATGTCTGCTGTTTTGTACTACCTTAAGTGTTTATAATATTATCCATCTCTGAATTGTTTAATCAATTATCGATAAAAAGTGAATAAAAGTACGTAATGTTTTTTTATCGTAAAATATAGAGCGTTACGTTGAAGGAACAGTCGATTTTTAATATACATTATGGCTACCTTAACATCTAAACTACTATGAAATCTGAGGTTATCCCGTGCAATTTTGAAGAATTTGTGCTCTAAATGTAGTTTAAATTTTAATTATTACACAGACTGTTTATGAACAACTCAAGTTTGATTCATTTAAACGATCAAAATACTTTTTTTTTTTGGTTTTCCGTGTGAATATAAAGGTATCACTGCGAAGTATTTTTGTTAGTAATGAATTAGCAATCATTAAGTTGTCATACTTTTCAGCAATCCATAAAGGAAGATCGGTAGATTATTCATGTTTTCCTCATTTAGAAGTTAAATCTTACAGACACTAAACATGGTGACAATCAGTAAGTTTTGTTTTGATTAGTTTATTTTGATTAGGACAGTTTAAAAGGTATTTTGATTACATTGTCGGATATAAACAAAAGATAAAAAAGACTGTTTATTTTGAACAAAGTAATCTTTGCAAAAATAAAAAAAAATATCGGACAAAAATAAAAATTGATCGTTGCAAACAAACGTTACAAAATTGTTAAATATTCCTCTATCTGGTCATCATTTCTTTATTCATTAACTTGACTAACACTTGATTTCACCTTCATCAAGATGTACTAAAATTGTGAATGAGAACTTATGAGAGATTTTAATTAACTATGATTTTAGGCAATATGAAATTAGATGAAGTATAGATATCTTTTAAAATCAAGTCCAATAGCAAAATCAAAAAGCTGATTGCTATTTACAAGAGACCCATGGGACACATCGCTCACCTGAGCAACAAAAGTCATAATAAAATCAGCTTTATAGAGTCATATACAAAATATCTGCACAATGTAGTAGAAGAGATTCTGTATAAAAAGTTTTTCAAAATATTTTGTAGATATTCTTATGTATAACATTGAGCCCCTTTTGTATCAAGATGATTTTTTAGTAATGTCACATATTGAGCATTGTAGTTCTCAAATAAGATCGACTTTGATTTGTAAAATATTTGTAAAATATGAACATGTTTCAAAAATAAATACACTTGTTAATGAAATAAATACTTTCGTATACTGCTTTGATTTGCTTAAAAATGTTATATAACATATATTACATGTTTTCTCAGGCGACAATACCAGAATATTTGTCCCTCGATAACAGGAAAGCGCTGGAGTGCTATGTCGCTCTCTGCCTTCGGCATTGCGCGACATAACACTCCAGGGATTTCCTGTCACCTCGGGGCAAATGTTCTGGTATGTCGCCCTCGAACCATGTAATATATGTATCATATCATATCATATTAAAACATTTGAGTTTTTGAAAATAATATCATATAATATCATCATATCATATCATATCATATCATATCATATCATATCATATCATATCATATCATATCATATCATTTAAAATTTTGAAAAAAAAAATTAAAGTTTTTTTTCTATGTAAAAAATTCCCAATGTGGCACCACCTTACCCCCAGAGATCATGATTTGAACAAACCTCAATCTACACTACCTTAGAAGGCTTCCACTAAAGTTACAGCTTTTCTGGCCAATTGGTTTTTTAAGAAGAAGATTTTATAAGATTTTTCTTTATATATTACTATGTAAAATTGCCCTCCCCCCGTTGTGGGACCACCTTACCCCCGGAGATCATGGGTTTAACATGACAGAATTTACACTACTAAAGTAACAGCTTTCCTGGTCAATTGGTTTTTGAGAAGAAGATTTTAAAAGATATTATTCTATATTTTCCTATGTGAAAATTCAACCCTCCATTGTGCTTCCACCCTTACCTCCGTGGATTTATGATTTTAACAAACTTAAATCTAACCTACTTGAGGATACTTCCACTAAAGTTTCAGCTTCCCTGGTCAATATGTTTTTAAAAAGAATATCTTAAAATATTTCTCTATATATATTCCTATCTAAAAATTTGACTTCCCCCATAGTGACCCCACCCTAGTACCGGGGGGGGGGGGATTTACAAACTTGAATATACACTACATGAGAATGCTTCTACACAAGATACAACTTTTCTGGCCAAATGCTTTTGAGAAGAAGATTTTTCTCTATATGTTCCTATGTAAAAATTCGACCCTCAATTGTGGCCCACCTACTTCCGGGGATCATGATTTGAACATACTATAATTACCTACTTGAGGACACTTCCACCTATCTAAAAATTTGACCCCCCCCCCCCCAAAGTGCCCCCCCCCCACCCCCGGGGGGGTGATTTACAAACTTGAATCTACGCTACCTGAGGATGCTTCCACACAAGTTACAGCTTTTCGGGCCAATTGGGTTTTGAGGAGAATATTTTTTAAAGATACCAACAAATTTTCAATAACTCTTAATCACCTCTCTTTGAATGAGGGCGTGACCCTTCATTTTAACAAACTTGAATCCCCTTTACGTAAAAATGCTATGTGTTAAGTTTGGTTTAAATTGGCGCAGTGGTCCTGGAGAAGATGTGGAAAATGTAAAAGTTTACAGAAGACAGACAGACAGACGGACGCCGGACAAAAAGTGATCAGAATAGCTCACTTGAGCTTTCAGCTCAGGTGAACTTAAATGAAAAGACCAATCGCAAAAACTATCTAAAATTATTATAGAATTTTTCCGATTCTGTTTACCAATTTTTAAACTACAATTAAAATTTTTGATGTTTATAGTCCAATAAAAAATAAATATTAGTTCTGAACATATTGGGTAGTTTATATTTGTATGCTGACTTTTCTCAAACATGTAAGATCGACTGCTGTTTAAAAAAGCTACAATAAAAAGTATGTATCCTTACTAGTATTTCAATACAAGGAAAAAAACTGACGCAAGCGTCAAAAGAACGACCGCAAACCTGTTATTCAGATTAAAAAATATTTAACATGAAAAAGATCGAAAGTTTGCATTACATGAAAGACTCACATATTAAAACACAACAAATTAAACACTTCAATATGTTAATGAATCTCCTTTGATCCGAATTTTATCTGGCTAACATTTAAATTCGAATTATCCTATATTTTTTTGTTCGATAAATTGCACTAGATATTGTTTTTCTTTTATTATAACATATGTTAAAAGATTTTGGAAAGGTAAAAATTGTAAAAGCACTTGCGGGATTCGAACTTATGACTTACAGATTTGTATTTAACGCTCTTACTCATTGCGCTACGCTGTTAGACAACAGTTTTTGAAAAGAAAAAGAAATATAAAATTATCCTTGACTTTATTGTTTATTTCGATAGGAAAATGAAATTCACACTCTTATATAATTATGTATCTTTTAAACAAGCTAGCATGTGTTGTTTTTGTTGATTTTTTGCGTAAAACATATAACATAAACACTTTTTTTTTATTTAAACCATGTGGAACATTAATCGTTTCTAGTATACCTGCTAAGTTTTATGAATGTGGATCGACTGGTTATTTTAAGTTTCGTCGTGAAATATACCTACATTTACTATATGATTATATAGTAAATTGAACGTATTTTGCACTTCCAAGCAGATTATAAAAATACTACAATAAACATTTTACTCGAATTTTAACGTGAATAGTAATATAAATTTTTACCTTTAACATTGTATATAACAAACTCTTGTTCACGAAGCTATCTTAGGACTATGGTACGTCCTAAGTAGGTCTTATGATACGTCTTCGTCTTAAGAAAGTTCACGAGAGTTCCCCGAAATTTGTTTCAGTTCCTGTGAAATTTTGAGCGGAAGTATAAGTGTTCGGATATTATTCTCAAAATGCGTAGGTACTGGTCGTTTTTCATATAATATCCTACTTTGATTTATGTTAAAATACGAAAATCTATTAAGATATATGTCTTATTTCATCATCTAGCGGTTATTTAAACCAAACGATGATATTCAGAACAGAGTTATAGTTCGTGTTCATCCACTGTACACGTGGTTAAAAATATAGACAATACAATGCCGACCTGTAACTTTTTTGGCCTTCGGCAACAGAATTTGTACGGCCATAGCATCGCATGAGAAGAATATACAATAAAGAATCTTTTTGTGTGTATGGTTCTTTTGGCAACTACAGACTTTCTATCGTGTTTAGTTAGCCATATTTTGTTTTCAACTTTTCTGACTGGTTGGAAATAGTGATCCCATATTTCGCCACAAATAACAATATTTGCAAATTGTCTGATTAAATTTGGGAAACATTTTTTTTATCAATGGCTTAGCGGTTTGTACTCGTAACCGTTTTTGATCAGCTGTCAATATATGCGTTATCCATCTGGAAAAAATATTTCGTACTTTCAAAAGACGCTTCAAAAATTTATGCACCCGCGGTAGCAATACGCCAACTGTATCAAGAATCGTGTATCTGCCATCACTTTCAATTATTTCCCTGACTTTTGAAACATTTGCCTTGCCTGTTACAGTCACACGTCGGCCAGATTTTGCTCTATCTTTGGCGGACTCTGTGACAGTCAGAAATATCTTTCTCCAACTACGAACAGTCTCTTAAGATACTTCATCAGACACATAAACTTCCTCAAATTCAGTAAAAATCTGCATCACCGAATGAGTTTTGTGCAAACTTTTATATAAACTCTATTTTTTTTCAATATTCTCAACACGTTTCCACAACATTTTTACAACATGGTCAACGATTGGCTATCATGATTTGAAGGCTCGTGTTTATAACTTTGGAAAGGTATTGAATAGAGCTATTCAAGTATATCATCATATACTGAATCGTGCAAAGCGTTATCGCGCTGTGCTACAATACACATTACATATCAATCAGCCCTCGTATGTCACAAGATGGCAATTTGAACATGTTGGTAAATTGTTTGTATCAATCGATTTGTTAGAATATCATCATACCTCAGTGGTTAAAGTATCGGACTTGTGATCACAAATCATTTTTTGGAAATCATGATTTTTATCCAAAATTGCATATTTTTTCGCCTATTTGACTTCTTACTCATCATGCTATCTTTCATAATCAAGTAATTTTCTGCTGATATGAAAAACTTTTTCAAGATGTAATAAGCAACCGTAATTCCTTCATATCCATATTGTCTATTGTACCATAGTTCACCTTCTCAATTCAATTTAATACATTTATTACAAGTGCAGGGACAGGGTCACACACCAGAACGAAATCACTGTTACAGGGTATACAAAATCATCGATAATGCATTAATATTTACAATTTTAAAAATCCAATCTATTAACTCTAATCAGAATTTGTCTCTTTTCAACCCCTTTTTTATAAATTATCAAGATCATGGTAGATTTTCTATAATATATTGTATAAAAAAGGGACCGCTTACAAATATTTAGGGATATCATACTTTCGTTTTTCGAAATTCATGAAAATTTCTGGATCTGTTCTTTGCTATTGATTATCCTATCTAAGAACGTCAAAAGTTTAGTTTGAAAAATCAAAGACTCTGTCACAACTAAAGAGCTTTCTCATTATAGACCAAAGAAATTTATGATATAAAAAGGTTCAAATAGAATATTTTATAAGGTATCGATTGTTAAAAGATAATATTTTATGTTCTCGACAAAATGATAAATAATTAAAACAGAATTAGTTTGAAAACCAATATCATTATTCGTTAAATTGATCCGATGACAAAAAGTGTGAAAGTCTAAATGTCCTTCAAAGTAGATGCACTTCTTCCTGGAGTCGATTTAAGATTTCATATTATGTTTATTCAAATGAAGAAAATAACTTCCAAAGAAGAATCAATATTTTTTTTTCCAGCAAAGTGATTAATTCTCGTTTGAGAGACTTATATAAATTAGGTATCTGATTCATAGAAATTACTCAGTTTTATCAAGTTTACAGAATGAGAAATATCTGTCTCTGGTTTTGCTTCTTTGCTCCTTCTGTCGCTGCAGATTGCTCTGAATAATTGAAGAATGGCTATCGATTGGACAACTCCACCACAGAAATAATGTCCGATATTGGCGTCCACACCTGCATAAAAGAATGCCTTCTTCGTAAACCTCACTGTCGATCCATCAATTACAACACCCAACATTTCCAGTGTGGACTCAACTCCAGAGGGGCTCATGACATCGAGTTGGAGGAAGTTCTGGACTCCAACAGTATCTACGTTAACATATTGACTTCTTCACGGGTATTTATTTCTACTTTAAAATGTATGTTTTACATGCATTTGATACTGTTTTGTTTTTAAAATTCTGAATAATATTTATTTTTCCAAAGAACATTAAGGAACCTGCGAAAATGGGCTCTGTCCAGTTCTTCACAAATGCGTGCCTGCGAAAAACACCAATTTTTGTATTTCAACAGGTATATGCTGTTTTTATTTGATTTTCAAATTGTAAATAGTGATCACGTGATATTAGAATGATAATTTTCAATAAATTTAAGCTGTTGAAAACATTCTAAAGAAAGATTAACTCTGTATGTAATTAATGCGACAAGTTTTAATAGAAACTAGTTATAGAAGAACGATATTTTTTCTTTTAGCATTTATTGATTGCATTGAAATAATCATAAGAAAAATTGTTTTGTTCAGATTTGATTGAAAAATAAACTAAAAATGTTATTTATCTAACGATTATTCCTTTTATATAATCAGTACTTTTTTTTAATAATTTTCGTACGTATAGTTAAGGAACGTGGTCACGATTTGAGCTAAAAAAAAATCCAAATTTAAAACTTTATTTTTGATGCAAGGTATTTTTCAGGTATTTTTAATAAGCAACCGTAATTGGAGTGTGAGTTGTTTAATTATAAGCGAGATAAAAACCCCAGACTATGTTTTTGTTTGCATATTGGGGACTAAAAAAAAATAACAGGCTAAACAGATCTTAATGTGGAAACACTACATACTGTTTGATTGCGTTCATAACAAACTAACAAATATTTTAGTATATTTAATCAATTCTAACAAAAATATGGCATGAGCTAAAAAACTACGCATATTTGCGCTCAATTTCATTTTTTTAATTTTTGCTCATGCTTTGGATTCCCAAAAATCTGCAAGTATGTTATTTTTTGATACGTTATACAAGTAAGTTGTCAAAGTGTACTGACTAAGAATTATTTCATTTTTTAACAGCTTTTTGCAAACCTTTCCAGGCTGGACACTATCAATCTATTTCAGGTAACGTACATTTGTAGTGAATTTGAATGCTATCGTGTGAATTTTTATGCAAGATGCAAATTTTGCAGTTCATCAACAATTGACTGTAAAAGTGGTTTTAAGTGATTGTAAGTGGTTGTAAAGCGCTATTTGTATGGCTAAAAATGCAAATATTAACATTTCGCCGACGTCATATTATCTTATATTATCGCCTAAAACGTATCCATCATCTTGAATTTGCGTTGAAATTTTATACTATTTATTGTAATCGAAATTTATTTCTATACTGTTTTATAATTATGTACGTTACAATTAGTAATTGTTTGCTGTAGGACAAACCGATTGTCTGCAATGTCCTGTGGGAACATATCAAGATGAAGAAGGACAAATTTCCTGTAAGAGTTGTACTGAGGATACATATCAAGATCTAGAAGCACAACTCTCTTGTAAGGATTGTTCCGATTAGAAACAATGCACGAATCCCGACAGAACAGAATGTCACAGTAAGTTGTATTAAAACTATGTTTACTTTTAATAATTCAAGCAGAAGTAGCAATTAAAAAACGCATAACAAAATGATTTAAATTTCCCAGTATCATCATCTTCTTCTTCTTTTTCTTCTTGTATTAACTTTTTTTTCTTTTGTATTCACGACCTATTAACTAAATAAAAGCATTTACATGTCCCAATAATGCTCATATTTTAGACCTGAAAAAAACACGACAAACAGCGCGGTTACAACGGAACCTACGAAGGGGAATATGATTCATCTGGATGCATGTGGAGATGTCAGAAGAATCCTCACTGTAGGGGATTCACTATATTTCGTACTGACTAAAAGTCCTGTCACACCTATCAACAAAAGGAGCATTATGAATGGGAACGGACACATTTCTTTGAATATCCACCTGATTGTCATCCGTAAAGTCTCAATTTGAAGAAGAATTAAAAAAAAGTGTGCCAACAAATGTTGATATCAATGCTCTCAAATGCACCTAAAGCAGAGAAAAAAAATGTAAAACCAAAATTGATTTATATTTCTATCATCACTGATAACTGTGTCATATGTGTATCATATGACAACATGTTTTATTCATGGAGAGCAGAATTAAAAGGTTAAGAACTAATAAGATTATGAACTTGAAATTGTTTCAAGTAGAATATCATTTTGTTGTGGTCCCTATAGATATCAATGTCGAAAACAAGAATATTTAAGTTTCCATTAAACTTAAACTTCCACATTGGAAGTTTTGCAATAATTTTTAATATTTGTATTCTGCCAACCACTACGTCGCGGAATCTTTAACTTATGTTAATGTATCAAGAAGTTTAAAGATATTTATAAATGCTGTAAAAAAATTATGATTTTGAACTTCAGTGTTTAATCAGAGACATAAATAACAGAGATTGGCAACTGGTCGAAATCTCGCGAAATCTCGCGAAATCTCGCGGTCCCTATTGTAAAGTGTTCCCAGTTTAAATAAGTATATCTTTCCAATAAACAATTATATCGAAATATGAACAGCTAAAACCTAGTACCAAAACATTCAAAGTATTATATTTTCATGAGTTTATGTCATATAAACAATATTAAATGAGGAGTTTTAGGAGGCAGTTGGCTACCCGTCGTCCGAGATATTGCCGATGTTTCATAGCTGGCCAATATATTATCTATATATTTATCTTATTTTTCAATTTTTTGTTTCAAAAATGTCTAAAACCCATGCACACTTTCCATTAAAACAATATACTTTTGGTTTAAGATCATTTTCTCAGTTTACTTAAATGTAGTTTTCAAAGTAAGGTTGGTCCCGTACCATTTTTCAACAACAAAACA
>WFKH01011581.1:6376729-6409685 GCA_016163765.1 Magallana hongkongensis | reverse complement strand
TATTAATCTTATTTTTCAATTTTTTTGTTTCAAAAATGTCTAAAACCCATGCACACTTTCCATTAAAACAATATACTTTTGGTTTAAGATCATTTTCTCAGTTTACTTAAATGTAGTTTTCAAAGTAAGGTTGGTCCCGTACCATTTTTCAACAACAAAACACGCTAATGGCGGAGTTGCCAATCTCTGTTATTTATGTCTCTGGTTTTATTCATGGAAAAATGCGAGGAATTTTTTTTTACACAAAATGTACATATACAAATGTTATTTTTTAAAAATGTTACTTAAAATCATGAAAGAGGCGGGAGGGGGAGAAATAGAGAATTTAATGAATCAATAAATTCAAGCGGGTTCATTGTGCATTAAATCTTTAGCCAAACTTCGTTATCTCGAACTAGATGGGACTGTTTAAAAACTTGGAGATATCCAAGCATTCGAGATATCGAGGGTAAAATACTTTAAAAAGAAGTGGTTGGGACTTACAAATCACTTCGACATATCCATTGTATTTGAGATATCAGTGTTCGAGATATCGATGTTCAACTGTATTTCAATTAAAAAAAAAAAATTAACACGTATTTTTCCCCATAGCTTATTTGTTTTGATATTTCAAAAGCCAGTTTTCGTCCTTATATTTATAGAAATGCCTAATAAAAACTAATATTGTCAAATTCCCATTACACGTGTTTAATGTTTTTTCCTTTTCAATGACAGAATGTACAATTGATTTTTTTTTATCTTAAAGGGACATGGTGACGCACAAACCCATGATTTAGCAAATATCGAATTTTGACACGATTTCCACATATTTTATATATCATATGAAAAGATGAACTTTTGAAAAATTACGGTGTTCAAAAGTAAATAAATCAAATTAAAAAGAGAAAAATAGAATTAAGCGTTGGGCCAACACGAAAATATTGAGTTTTCCTTCCGCTTCATCGCCACGCAAGCGCAATGGAATGTAAATACTGCAGCGTGGCATACATTATGAGCCAGAAGCCTCTCATTGAAACATGATGTCTTCGAGAACTATATATTTATTAAGATGCATTCTCTATTAATGCATATTTCTTACCACAGACATCGAATAGCTTCAAATTCAAATTCTTTTTTTAGTGTGTCAATCCCACTGTAACTATTTTTAGACAGAAATCGCAATCACGTGACACTAAACCAATGTCCAAAACAACTCGGTTTGTTTACGTGTGCAATTTCCGGATGAGGGTTAATGACTTGTAAATTGATAGGTGATGACTTATGATGCGTGAAACCTTCCGTATGATGAAATTTCAAGAAGCTCTTCTTATTTCCGTTGTCATAATCGAAAAGTAAAACATCTATTCTGAGCCACCGTGCCACTTTAAATACAAATGACTTATTAAAAAGTGTATTTTTTTTGGTTTTGCTAATAACTCGGCACTGAAATTATTTGTTTTGAATTTTTCGTCATTTCAGAGTGAATATAAGAAAAACAATCTTCAATATCTATAATACCAATATCTTCGTTTCAGCATAGCTGTCCCCTCGAAACATCCGTGTTTCTGTTATGTGTGTTATAAAATTGGTAGGACTTTTTGCTATTTCTGATTTTCAACTATCCAAATTTTAAAAACAGCAGAGTATTCATTTTTACTCATTTTGGAAATGGATTTTATCGAGAACTGTGACAATTGTTCTTGAGACAATTTCAGTAGTATTTTAATTAATTAGATTGTCGTTATCAACAGAATAAAAAAAGCCTGAACGTATCAATCAAATATTTTTACCAATTATTCTCTTTTGAAAATTAAATAAATAATGCAACAATAAAAAATATATGTAAACAAAAATTGTAAAAAAAAAAAAAAAAAAAAAAAAAAAAAAATTGAATTACAACATTAAAATTCTTACGACATATAGAACTAATATGATGCTTAGGTGAATATAATATTAATCTTTTAGCCTTTTAAAAATGTTCAAACAAAAAGGTTGAAAATGAACTAAACTCAACTTCCCTCATTTTTTAGAGTCAGTAAATAGTTCATTAAAAAACAATGAATCATTATGTTTGCATAAAATAATTGTTCAGTTCTTTAAATGAATTCCAAAATTCGACGTTTAACAACGTTTTCTAGGAAAACATCTCTAGCTAAAGTTTTTCGGTCCACTCTGCTTCCCACAAACCCGGAGATGCATTTTTTGCCGCATGTATCATTTGTGTATGCACATTGTTATTTTGGAATTAAGGCGCTATTTCCTACGTGTCCGCCTCTCTTCTGCAGCATACAGTTTCTCTTCCCTTGTCTTGATCAGCTCAGTCATGATGGCCCTCAACCTCCATTGTTCTGCAAGATCTTCCGAAGACCGTATATCAATGCAATATGCGTACATGTATATGTATCTTAGTCAGTAACTTTGTTTATCTTGAAACTTTAACGTAGTCACTGGGGGTTTTTTTATGCTATTTCTTACTGGTTAGATAATATCAACGGTACTCTGACCAAAGTCCAAAAGTTCACCTAATATAATGTTTTACCTATATGGTATAAAAACATTTGTTTGTCTTGTCGTTAGGCTAACTGATTTCATCTAACTTTCGAGTGGTTAAGAACAATGTAGCGATCTTGACTTCTGGTTGCGACCCGATACCTTGACCTTTGATGGATATCTCGAACACTTTCGGTTTGGTTGAATTTTGGATTGTTTAAGCTTGCCAATAGAAATAACGGTACACTTATGAAAGAGAATAATTATGTTAAATCAACGTTTTATTGCCTAATATTTAAAACAATGTCGAGGACGAAATGAACAGCTAGTAGATTTAAAGTGACTAAAACCTGTCGTAGGAACAATCCGAACACCAAGATTCTAACGGCGCTGCCTCTTTCCTCTATGATCATTCTATTCATTTCAGGTGTTTTACTTTTGAAAATGTTACTTAAGACTAATTTCAATCGCAAAAAATTGACATTTATATTAGCACGCTCAGAAAAATACAAATTTCATGTTTTGAGCTTTCGTACCGGGTATTTGCATGCACGTAGCATCGTTTTTGAAAGTTGGGGGAGGCAGAACTTCCCGAAATATCTTGACAAGCAAAAAAAAATTATAATAATAAACATATTCGCCAAATCTTTAATTTCCTAGTCTCATTCTTGGGGAGGTAATGCCAAGTACATAAAACCTCTATATTTTGTTAATTTCCCTACGGGCCTTATTTTTTTCCCCCAATGTCTCTTGCGAGAAAAAGTTCGGGGGGGGGGGGGCAGGCCCCCTAGCTCCCCTGCCCTCCCCCTTGTGAAGCTACGTGCCTGAATTGATTTGATCGGCATTGTCATATTTTATCTTTGCAATAGATGAGAAGACATATCGGTTACAAAATGTCACATTATTCTGTTTATCAGATTATTATGTTTATTATGTTTGTTTGAACAATTTGTTAAGGATGCTGTGTTTACTTAGGGTTTGAGTTGTCAAATTCGGATTGTTATAAAAGATCAATGCCAAGAGTAAAATTTGTTCGATGCACAAAAAGTATTTTTAAAATAAATCATTATTGACATAACATTCGATATTTATACTATATTATGGCTTAACGAAAATAGACTAGTACTTATAGCAAAACAGAGGAAATGCGGACTAAATTTTTGGATTTTATTTTCCACTTAAACATTTTTGGCAGTGCTGCAATAATAAAAGTTAAGATTTAATTTGTTAGTCAATATAATTTTGCATATTTTCTGTTGGTTTTATTTCACTTATTCATTAAAATAATCGAATGGCACGCAATTTAAAAAGATTGAAAAATGCTTAAAAACATAAACGACACCATATTTCAAAAATTTGATCATTGATCTCATATAAATTTTATACCAGCAAAATAAGATCAATATAAGAAGTTTAATACTATAAATGTTTTAGTGTTATCCTCATTCAGTTTTTTGTTATATTGAATCAAAAATGGGTAGGTATTTGAAAACTGTATCTATTTAGCTACACTGCCATTCATAAATTGTATTCATTTTTTAAAAGAGTTTAATTATTTGTAATATTATCACAATATCTCAATCATGGTGTAAAATTTTGATGGATTTTTCTTGATTTTTCCAAAAAAAAAATGATCAATGGCATCAACCCAAAAAGTAAGTCATTGACCTAATTTTTTGAAATTGAAAAATAACACTACAATCAGAGGTCTATAACATACAATAGATGTTTTTTCATTATCATCAGTGGAATTTTTTAATAAACGTCGTCCTTAAGTGTAACTGCAAACGCATTTTATTGATCCGTTGCACTGATCATGTATTAATAAAAATAGACGTAAATGATGAAGTTATTTTTATGATATTTAAAACATATTTGGACTTCATTCTTTTGATGAGCATTGCGAAAACATTATTGAACTGAAGTTGGATTAAAATTGAAATATTGTAACTTAAACCAATATTTAATATTTCATCAATGTATTCAATTTTTCTAATATTTTTTGTTTATATTGTTTCACTAATGGAAAATTCTCTTTAAGAAGAATGTACTATATCGTGGGAATGCTACATAAGGACAACAGTTGCATATCCAAAATAATTAAGCATATTTAAGCATATCCATCAGATCTGTCTTTTGTTCTGTTTCATTATTTCTCCGGTTTTTAAATTCTGGTTTGATCGTTTGATGCATGGCTACTACTTAGACAACTTTATCACCCAATACCCAAAATTGGTGTTCAATCCTGCATAAAAGAATGTCTCTTGCGAAAGCCCCATTGACAATCCATCAATTACAATACCCAACAGTTTCGGTGTGAGGTCAATTCTAAAGGGGCTGACATTTTGTTTGAAGGAACGCCGGATGTTAACAGCATATTTGCTAACTTAGTCAATGTTTCCAAAGTATTATGTACTTTTGTTATCTTAATGTAGATGACGTTATGTTTTTACACTTTTTTACACTATAAAATTTCGCCTGTGATAATTATTACACATTTTTCTATCTACAGAGGATTTGAAAAAAAACTGCAAGAACTTCTTCATAAATGTGTAGTGATACAAATTACCCATGTGTTTATTACAATAGGTATGTTATCTACTTCATTGTAACATGGTTCACATCAGGATTTATAGTTATTGATACAAATGGCTTAAAACAAAATAGGATTAACATTACCTCTGTTTATTCCCATTTGTTTTAGTCTTTAAGTTATTGAATGGTCAAAAAGGCTTGAAACCAGCTAATCAGTTTTAACTAATTAACGAATGATTGAAATGCCAAAACTGCAACACTGCATTAAATATTTACAAATTCAATCGTTTGCATAAACTCACAGATTTCACTACATACTAACTTTTTTGCCAGGTTTTAATGTGGGGGTTTTTTGTAAATAAATTACAATTCACACAAAATAAACATACATTTATCAAAAGTCTTACAGTCGATGTTAATCATCAGATTTTTGAATGGAAATTAATCTTAGTTCAGCATCAAGTTTTTTAAAGACACAGTACGGCTGAAAAAACATGTATGTTTAACTTCAGATTTACCCATTGTATCGTTAGGAAATAAGAAATAACGTTGATTGTGACAGTTGAAGTATATAAAAATCCCTTTTAC
Source organism: Magallana hongkongensis (assembly GCA_016163765.1). Taxonomy (NCBI): domain Eukaryota; kingdom Metazoa; phylum Mollusca; class Bivalvia; order Ostreida; family Ostreidae; genus Magallana; species Magallana hongkongensis. The sequence continues at coordinate 6,404,093 of WFKH01011581.1, read as the reverse complement.
ATGCCTAATTAATGTAATTATGCGCTTCCGAAAATTATAGGGTCGTACAAACCGGATTAATCTTATATCGTTTATTTGTACCACGGGGATTTTGATTGACAGTAATTGACACGTGATGAATACTACAAGATCTCCGCCCGACTACGGTCATCATGGAATACGAGGTAAAAAGGACTCTCTAAACGGAACACATCATCACTTTCACGATAATCTATAAATGGTTTACCAATTTTGGTTCATTTTAAAATGAACATGCATAAATATGTCAAATAACCCCTCAAGGGACCTGACTTACAAAATGAATTTAGTTTATAGCGACTCCTGTGATAAAAACGCAAAATACATGCTTACCAAAATAATAATTCTGGTTATTTTAAAAAACTTTAAACAATTATTACCTAGGAGAAGTAGAAAAGACATATCTCTATCAACAAACCTGTCCAGGAGAATCTTCGCGAGCCCTGCATGTGTTTTGTTTATAGTAAATACACATGCGAAATAGTATAGAAGGCGGAACACCGTAACACGTTGCGATGTATATATTTGTGGGTTATAAATACTTATTAATTTTAATGAAATAATTAGAGTGATTTCATGGAGAAATTTGTAATTTTCTGAAAGTTGATACATTTATGAGTAGTACAAAAATACCGAAGTCGATCGGAAAATTTTTTCAAGTCGGTTTTTTAATCAGATGCGCCGCACTGTCTCTTTAAACTGTTGATAATTTAATATGTCTTAAGAATTAAGGTTACCAAATCCTGACAAAATGACAGATATATTTTATTATATTCATCATCGATAAAAGTTAAACCAAAAGCTTTAAATCATTATATCGTTTAATTTGTTAATTAATCTTTTTTGATCCGTATTTTATCTGGCTAATATTTAAATTCGAATTATCTTATGTCGTTTCGATTTGTTCGATATATTGTACTTGATAGTTTTTTTTCCTGTTTTGTAATTAAAAGCTGACTCTACCCATTATACACTGACAGTAAACAAAAGTTAATTATCAAGGTAGCTTTGTCCTCATGCTTTGATCTTCCTCTGTGTACCTTTGTGTAAGGAATTTCACAACTACAGCATCAAATTTGTTTTTTTTTTAATTTCAAATGGAAGCATTTTGCGAAAGCTGAAAGCAGAACTAAGGACGTAAAGTATGATTCTTTGCGATATTAATAGGGATAAAATACAACATCATATATTTAATGTTTATTAAAGACAAGATTGCTAATATAACACTATGAAGAGAGAATGGTTATTTTTATTATCTATTTTGATAGAATGAGAGGGTCACATAAGAGAAGCTTTTCCTTAAGATGGCTGGATGGTCGAGATTATTTCAAGACTCTCTAAAGAAACTCTGTTTAAAGATATTGGGAAAATTTTAATGTTTATTTTTTTAATAAAAAATTTAATAGTATTTACTTTAGTAATAGTGAATCGCTTAAAATTGTATCTAACAGTTTAATGTAGGTCTGATTGATGACATGCTAACCTTTGCCTTTTTAACTAAAATACAGTTTGATTTTGAAAATTAATTTGATATAAATTTGATATACATGTTGGTAAAGAGGCCGACATGATTTTTGTTTTGCGAAAAATATGCATTAGAAAACTCTTTAATTTAAACAATTTGTCAAATTTACCGACTCTTGTATACCTGCTAAGTTTCTTGACTTTCGATCGTCTGATAAGATTTAGTACCATCTGAAAATATACGTACATTTACTATGGGATTATATAGGATATTGAATTTATTTTGAACTTCCAAGCGGATTATAAAAATACTCAATTTATCGTTTTCCTCAAATTCTAACGTGATTAGTAATAACATTTTCGAACTTATTTGTAACAACCACCTAATTCTACAATCTTATTTTAAAACGAGTCCATATTAAGATATCAAAATGCACCAACTATTGTTGTTTTTGTGTAATGTGAGATTTTTTGTGTAAAATTTCCGAAGCATATACTTTTTACTATTTCTCATACTTTAATTATAATTGCTTTCTCCTACAAGAGAACAGTATTTCGTAGCGTCATAAATGCAGTGTCGACACTCAGCTATCGATTAGAAGAGAAAAAGTTTAAAAAAAAAAATATTCTTCAAAAATTTGGTAATTTGTTTCTTGTATTTAGTGTCTTGAATTGTGTAATTCCACTGTATTTTACAAGAATGTGCAAAAACATACGCAACGAAAACTAAAGTCATACATGTACCTTATTATTTAAACGATCTCAAATACCGTTCATGAGCAATGAAAAAAACATAATGTTTTAAGTAAGTTATAAGCCTCAAACTGCCCGTTCAGTCAGAAAGTGAACTTTCCTCGGCGCTAACGCGCCTCGGACTGTACAATATCTAACAGAATGGACAGTTTTCGGCTTCTAACCATTACAGAATGTGTCATATTTATTTACTCTTAATTGTTTTTTAATTATCAAGATCATGGCATGGTAGATTTTCTTGTAATTTATTGTATAAAAAGGGACCGCTTACATATGTTTAGGGATATCATACTTTCGTTTTTTGAAATTCCTGAAATTTTCTTTGCTGTCGATTATCCTATCTAATAACGTCAAAAGAATATTTTGAAAATCAAAGACTCCGTCACAACTAAAGAGCTTTTTCATTATAAACCAAAGAAATTTATGATCTGAAAAAAAGCTCAAATAGAATATTTTAAAAGTATCGATTGTTTATGTAATGATTGTTCATCACCTGCATATGGAGTATTTGTCTCTTAGTTCATTCGATACGCTAGGGCATGCTCTACGTATGAACAGTTTCTATGGCGAGGCAAGCTACTGACAAACAAGTTGATAAAACAGGACAATCAACAGTCTCGATTGAAGTTATCTTTTCGTAAGTTCTATGGTCGATACAACGACCTTGTCAGCAAATACAATCTTCCACTGGCTCGCATGCTGGTTGACGTTTTTCATACTTATTGTTAGACCATAATTAATCACCTAATTGTCTACGGATTTTTCTGTTGTGGGTGCGACCGGTCAGCAGAGGATGCTCACTCCTCCATGGCACCTGATCCTACCTCTAATTTTGTTAGAAGTCCGCTCTGCTCTGCTTGTTTCGTATTTTTTCTTTGGACTTTTGATTTTTAACACTGTTCGTTATCACCACATGTCATTTTTAATATAGCTGTCCCTTCAAAACATTGTTGCAGATTTTGCTCTCTTTTTAGCTTACCTGTGCCAAAAGCTTAAGTGATCTTTTCTGATCACTTTTTGTCCAGCATTCGTCTGTCCATCTGTCTTTCTGTCCGTATGTCCGTCCGAAACCTTTTTATATTGTCGACTTCTTCTCCAGAACCACTGGGCCAATTTCAACCAAACTTGGCATAAAGCGTTATTTGGTAAAGAGACTTAAAGGTCCTTTTACAATTGGCGCACGACCACTTTACAACAATTTGCGATTGGAATGTTTAGCTTCGTACGAGCATATGTTGCACGATGCCTCGCATTCGTTGCATACGTTTTAGTTTTGATCAAAATAGTAAGGTAAGTCTCCGCAAAATAGTGGACATGCGCACTATTCAGACGCGACCGAATGCAATCCAAATTATCGCATTTCAACGCACGAACATTAGTACGAACGTTTTACAACGTTTTGTGTACTTGGAAGAGTGATGCACGATTTTTAAAGGTTGTAAGATGAATTGCAACTGTTTATGCGTGTGTTTCCGAACATGAGACCGTTGCTCAACGTGTCTCATGTAATCTTGCAACGTTTTACAATCATTGCGCAATTAATCAGCTTCAATTTGCCATGCTTTGCCAACAATATATATACCCTGTTTAAGCATCTCTGTTTCAGACCACAATTGACCATGGATGCTGCTCATCTTCTTGGGCGGTATATATACCTTCTCTGACTCGCACGAGCATTCGTGCAATGGAACGCATGATTGCACGAACGCCGCACGTTCAATCGCATTGGCGCACGTCCGATCACCTGATCAATCTTGCGATCCTATCGCATTATCTTACAACACTCGCTTTTATTGTACAACAGTCGCATATAGACGCAAGATATACCGCAAGATTTAATGCGTTTGCATCGCACAACGTTTGCTTTAGATCGTGCGAATTTCGTACAAATACTTTTTAATATGTAACAGTTTACGATCCAAATCAAAGGTTTTCGATCGCACGAATATTTTGTCGCTTCTGCTCGTGCACCAATTGTGAAAGGGCCTTTAAGTTAATTAATATGAAGGGCCACGCCCTGTTTCTAGGGGAGATATCAAAAAATGATTGAAAATTTGATTGTATTTTCCAAAATTTTTCTTCTCAAAAACTGTTTGATCAGAAAAGCTGAAACTTGTGTGGAAGTATTCTTAGGTAGTGTAGATTCAAATTTGTTCAAATCATGATTCTCTGGGGTTAGGTTGGGCCACAATGGGGGGGGGGGGGGGGGGGGGGTGCGGTCGAAGTTAAACATAGGAATATAAAGAGAACTAGAGCAAAGCTCGTTGCAAAGCAACGACTGGGTCTTCCGTAAATGTCAAAAGTAAAGCTAGAAGTTCCTCTAAGAAGCAGAGTTCTTAAACCAATAAACATAAGTAATTAAAACAAAAAGAAAAAAATCGAATTATTCTTGGTACGAGTTAACTAAATCCGAATGATTCTAAGGGCGAATTAACAAAAACCTTATCGATTTCAAGAACGACTTAGCAAAAACAAATCCGAATGTGTTTAAGTACGATTTAAGAATTATCGAATTATTTTATGTACGAGTTAATTTAACTTTGAACACAACACTATTTTCTTCACCAAGAATGCGGAATCAAAATTTCCAGAAAAATCCTTTTTAAACCCTTAAATCTCTGTAATGCATCGTCCGTTTTTAAACGGATTTCAGTTTTAAATTAAGCTTAATAAGGTTTTTTTTTGCTTTTATGATTAATAACAAATTGTCGCTCAAAACAAAGTTATTATAAAAAGACTTTGTAGCCCTTCTGGCCCCTAATTTGAGGGGTCTGCCCCTTTTTCTTGATATCAAATGAAAGGTCTTGCAAATATAAACATATTTTATTCAACAAGTGTTCACGAATTAATACCCGTTCTAGAGATATCCGAACAACTGTGTTTAAGGGTCCGACCCTTCAACTCCTTATCGGGACCACCAACAAAAATTTTTTAGGTAGCATATTGTTAAGAACATTGTTTTGAGCAACTTTTCTTCTACAATACTTTTCAAAATATTTCTCCTTTTCTTGAAATTAATCATCAGAGTTCTGGTCTTCTGGCCCCTTGTAACCCCTAATTACGTAACATATTACTTAGTTATGGTACTGTATAGATAAACAGCTGTACGATGAACATTTTTGCTTCTATAATTAATAACAAATTATTTTTCAGTAAAGAGTGATTATAAAAAGACTTTAGAGCTCTCTTGGCTCCTCATTTGAGGGGCCAGCCCCTTTTTCTTGATATCAAATAAAAGGTATCGTAAATATAAACACATTTTGTTCAACAAGTGTTCAGGAATTGTTAACCGTTCTAAAGATATCTGAACAACTGTGTTTTAGAGGCCGACCCTTAAACTCCTTAATGGGGCCACAAACATTTTTTTTAGGTAGCATATTGTTAAGATTATTATACTAAGCATTTTTCGTTCTAAAATGCTTACCAAAATATTTCTCCTTTTCTAGATATTAATGATCAAAGTTTTGGACTTCTGGCCCCTTGAAACCCCTAATTACGTAACATATTACTTAGGTATGGTACTGTATAGATAAACAGCTGCACAATAAACATTTTTGCTTCTATAATTGATATCAAATTATTGTTTAGTATAGAGTTATTGCAAAAAGACTTTAGAGCCCTCTTGGCCCCTAATTTGAGGGGCCAGCCCCTTTTTCTTGATATCAAATGAAACCCCGTAAAAATTGAAACAACTTTTGCATTACATGTTTTAACAAAATATTTATACATCAAAAGATATTACAGAAAATGTACGAAAATTTCGTTAAAAAATTTGGTGCTAATTTTCAGGTTCAGGCGAGCTTTGAGGCCTTGAGCAATTTTAATAATTGGAAGCACGGGGGTTCAACTACAGACATTTATCTACAATTCCCTGAAAATTTCAAGCTTCTATCTTGATTAGTTTCGAAAGAGATGCGTGGACAAAATGGCCCTTAAAAATTTACAAAATCGTCAATATCTGAAACCGGAAGTGACGTCATCATTTGAAAATTTTATAATATGTAGCAACGGTGATGCTCTATCAGTCCTGAAATTTTCGTGCCAATCGGTTGAATAGTTTTTCAGAAATTGCGCTTCAAAAAAGTCAGAAAAAGAAAAAAAGAATAACTAGAGCAAAGCTCGTTGCAAAGCAACGAGTGGGTCTTCCGTTAATGTCGAAAGTAAAGCTAGAAGTTCCTTTAAGAAGCAGAATTCTTAAACCAATATACATGAAAAACTAAAAAAAAATCGAATTATTCTTGGTACGAGTTAACAAAATCCGAATGATTCTAAGTACGAATAAACAAAAACCTTTTCAATCTCAAGAACGACTTTGCAAATAAAAATCCGAATGTGTTTAAGTACATTTAACAATCATCAAGCTATTTTAGGTACAAGTTAATTTAACTTTGAATATAACACTATTTTCTTAACCAAGAATGGGGAATCAAAATTTCCGGAAAAATCAATTTTTTAAACCCCTTTATCTCTGTAATGCATCGTCCGATTTTAAAACGGATTTCAGTCGTACCCTGGAGAACTCGTACCTTATTAATAGGGTACGGGTTCTCTTACTAAATGAATTAATATTTTGTTATCCTGTATGTAGATAAATTATCTGACAAAAGTACTTTTTTATTGATAAACATCAATGTTGGGTGTTCAAGAAAGTAAAGTAATAAAACTTTTTGTGTGTACTGCGCATTCTCGTCATATTGTGACACATGGTTATCTATACAACTATATAAATGTATACGAAGGTATTTGGTGTTTATAAACGGTATACTCTTGACTTTCCTCTTTTAAGGCATTTCAGGCAAACGTTGTTTAGGTGTTTAACGTGAATATATTATATGATATACTTTAAGTAAAAATTATGATTACATAAGATAGTATAACCTCGTCTAAATGGAACAATGGGTGAGATTTAAACTGTGGAAGATTGCAGTAACGAACAATTTTGGATTTTATTGCCCCCCCCCCCCCCATAAAAAAATAAAAACAGAAAACACCCAAAACTGCTTAATAAATTTGAATTAAACAGGTTGATTACGTGTAATACATTTTTAAAATGGAACCCAGCAATTATGTTAGTGACAATTATAATAAAATGTTAAAGATAAGGAATTTTTTATTTGCAGTACTTTAGACCGTCTTCTTTATATGCCTATCGACATTTCTTTAATGCCGAGTCTACCTAATTTTTATATAGGAATATATAAAAAAAAAAACAAACAAAAAAAACCCATAAAATTCTACTTCTCAAAATTCAATTGGCCAGAAAAGCTTAAATTTTTGTATGAGCATCCTCAGGTAGTGTAGATTCAAATTTGTTCAAATCATGATCCTCGAGGATAGGGTGGGGCCACAATGGGGGTTGAATTTATTTACAAAGGAATATATAGAAAAAAAGTCTTTTAAAATTTTCTACCCGGAAACCAATCGGCCAATAAAGCTGTAATTTGTGTGGAAGCATCGTCAGGAAGTGTTCAAATTTGTTTAAACATTATAATCGGAGGTAGAATGAGGCCACATGGGGGGGGGGGGGGGGCAATGTTAGTAATATATAGGAAAAAACCTAAAAAATTTCTCAAAATCCTATCGGCCAGAAAAGCTAAAGCATTCTCAGGTAGCATAGATTCAAGTTTGTTCAAATCATGATCCTTCGGGGTAGGGTGAGATTACAATAGGGGTTAAATCTCTGTACATAGGAATGTATAGAGAGAAAAATATTCTTTTCAAAAACCAATTGGTCAGAAAAGCTGTAACTTGTGGTAAAGCACCCTCCGGTAGTGTAGATTCAAGTTTGTTCAAATCATGATCTATGGGGTAGGGTGGGGACACATTTGGGGGTCAATTTTATTCATAGGAATATATTGAAAAAGCCGATTGACCAAAAAATCTGTCAAATATCTGGAGGAATCCTCAGGTAGGTAAGTTTGTTCAAACTATGATCCCCAGGAGTAGGGTGGTAACATTGCTGTGTTCTTACAAAAGGGGCTAAATGTTTAACATAAGAATATCGTAATTATCGTATGGATAAAAATTTGAAAATCTTATTATACAGAATCTATTTTACTACATTGTCCACATATTTCGTATATAACTCCATACATCTGATTTCATTATGGCCATTGTTACTCAGGTGAGCGATGAGGGCCATAGGCCTCTTATTTATTATCATGTGTTTAAAATTTTTATTTTTTTTACTGTGATAAGAGGATCTAAAGATTCAAATATCAAAGGTAATAGCTCAATTGAAGACCATTGCAGAAAAAATTTACAGAACCCGCTAACGCGGGTTATGTATTTTTTCTGCAATGTCGCCACCTTCATATCCCGCATGAATCACCAAAGAAAGCCTTTTATTGTTTAAATAAACCAAACTCAAACAAATACAATTTTTCCGGATTACCATTATTACGATATTACACTACAAAACTTCATTTAATCATAACGTCATAAATAAACAAAGGACCCGTTCACCAACAAATTAGCAGAAAAATTGTTAAAAAAATATATTTAAAAAAAAAATCGGTAATTTGTTTTTTGTACTCAATTTCATAAATGATATCAAAAATATTTCTTAGAATGTGTATATACACTGTATTTTACAGGAATATGCAAAAGCATGCGCAGCAGAAACTAAAGTAAGATCACCTTAAATAATATTTGTGTGTATACACATGCCTCTAATGAACAGCACATTAAATTTATTTAATTTTTTTTTCGAGATTCTTAAGAATTTTTTGGATTTGTTCATTGTTATTGATTTACATATTTTTGTACTTCAAAAGTTAACCCTTATGCCCCTTCTCGTATATTAAAAAATAAAAGACTCCGTCACAACTTGTAAGCTTTCTCATCACAGACTGAAGGAAATTTCAATGAAAAAAAAATCACAATAAGGCGAATATCATAAAAAGTATCAATTTTTTATGATAATATTTGATGTTCTCATCCAAAAGATAACCAAGACAGAATAAGGAAGAAACTCTTAACATTATTCGTTAAATTGACCCAATGACAGAAAGTTTGAGAGCATGTAATGATTTAAGAATTTTAAAATAACCAAAGAACTAATTGTCATCAATTTTCAACAAAAAAATAAAGCGTTGTGTACTTCAAATATGCCAATATCATCCTGGTTAAAGTACTGTTTTTATTCTTCAAGGTTGGCAAAAATGTTTAAATATTTAATATTACTTTTTCTGATTGTCCTGTGAAGTAGGTCTACTTCCTGGAACCCATTTAATATTCCATAATATCGATGTGTTTACTCTAATGAAAAGAGGTTCCTTTGTTATGGAGAATAATTTCAACGTGATTACGTCTCGTTTAAGAGGCTGATATAAGTGAGGTACCTGGATCATAGTTATCACTCAGTTTTTTTAAGTCTACAGAATGAGAAATATCTGTCTCTGGTTCTGTTTCTTAGCCCCTTCTGTCGCTGCTAATTGCTCTAATAATTTGACCCATGGCTATCGTTTGGACAGCTTCGCCACAGAAATTATATCTAACATTGGCGTCCATGCATGCATAAAAGAGTGTCTTCTTCGTAAACCTTACTGTCAATCCATCAATTACAACACCCAACATTTTCATTGTGGAATCAACTCTAGAGGGGCTGAAGACATCGAGTTGGAGGGTGTTCCGGACTCCAACAGTATTTTCGTTAACGTATTGAATTCGTCACGGGTATTTATTTCTACTTTACGATCTATTTAATTTGTTAACATGCGTTTGATACTTTGTATTTTAAATTCTGAATAATGTCTTTTTTCCCAGAAAAATTTAGGAACCTGCGAAGATGCGCTCTGTCCAGTTCGTCACAAATGCGTGGAGGCAAAAAACACCAATTTTTGTATTTCAACAGGTATGTGCTAATTTTACTGCTTTAAAAAGTAGTTTCTTCGATGCCGCATTTAAATTTTTTTTTGAATTGCAAATAGTGATCACTTGCTATGAGAATGATCAGGGGCGGATCCAGGATTTGAAGTTAGAGGGGGCGCCAGTTTTAGGCAAGGGGTCTGGACAGCCCTGGTTGGGGCCCAGGGGATGATTTTTAATTTTTTAACATTTGTAAATATAAGACCTGCAAAATCCTGGGCAGTAAAACCCTCTGCCATGCAGAAATATAGGAAACATTTCTTTTTACTATTTTCTTACGAATGGCTGTAAATTAAAAGTATAAAAAATCAAGTTCAATGGGACGAAGTTTATGAAGTTGAATAAAAGATAACCATGTCAGCTTGTATTGTATAATAAACATGGAAGAGTCGTTAAACATAGCTAGTATAACCAATTACTTTAAGGTGGGTGACTGGTCACATTTGAACCCAAGGACAAGGTAATTAAAATGGGCTTTCTATGTACGTTACACACGGATTTTTTTCATACCACACCGTTGAAATCAGTTTAATGTAGAGAAATGCCTAAAAGTTTATAATTATGACTCGCAAGTTGTACATTTTCTTTGCCCAAAGGAGTATGATTTAACTTTATTTTGAAACTTTTAGAGGGGGCGCGCGCCGGGTGCGCCCCCCTCTGAATCCGCCACTGATGATATTTACTTCAATCAATATTAACAAAAATATGACATGAATCTTGTTTAAGTAAAAAAAAAGAACCGTGAGCGCAAACAAGAAAAAACTAGTAGACTAATTATTCATGGAACTATTAGAAGGTCTTTCCACCACTAACTGGTCGTCTTGTTTCGTTTAAATCTTTTGCAGGAAATCGGTAAATTTTAAAAAAAATTAATTTTTGAAAAAGGCCACTTTTCTGCAAGTCGGTAGCGATCCCGGAGCCTTTGGATCCGAAGGCGAGAGCGTTACTCCTACGGTGTGTCACTTCTTTCTTAGAGTAAAGTAAAAAAAAAATTGTTATGTAGTGTGGATGATGATAGAAAGAAGAGCGCATGGGGATCCATCCATTTTTGATATCCATTGTTGTGCATGTAGTAAATACAAATACAAATGTCTCAAATAATTCTAGAAACGTCGCTGGCATGCTTGGAGGAAAAAGGGATGGACAGAAAAGAAAATGAAAATAATTCGTATAAAATCGGGAAATGCATACTTCTAGGTTTTAATATTCGTATGACCCTCAAATGCTGTCCCAGTTGTGGATTAGAATAGAACACAAGACACAAACATGCAACAGAAGCTTTTTTTTACATTCGACAAACAGCACATGGTGAAATTTCAATTGCAGGGATTAGAGTTGTCGGTTTTTAGCCGTGAATATTTCTTGTTTGACATTGTTAAACCTATTTTCAGGTTGGACTGACAGAAAATGTAGGCTTTGAAGTAGGTTTCTTCCATCTTTCTATTTGATTGGTCTTAGGAATCGGAAGTAGGAATTTCTTTCTGCATTGAAGGCCAAAGCTCGACATTGGAGACTCAAAGGCCGTAAACTTGATATTTTGTTAAAAATTCGTCTTTAGGTCTGATATTTGGCGCAATGTCCCAGTAGAGTGTAAGAATGAAGTCCAACGTCTTTATGAAGAAATCAAGGTCCAATTAAGCATCAAACGAAAGTGGGCGAAAGGATAGAAGCAAATAGTTTTGAACCTCTTGATGCCCCTTGCATAGAATATTCAAAGGTAAGGGTGCTCATAATAGTTAAAGTCAAAAGTTCAAGGTCACGAGTTCAAGGTCAAAGGTTAAGGTAACTCTTTTAGGGGATACGACTCCTCTGGAAGCTCAGGAACCTTTGCGGCAGGACGGCGTTTCACATTTCTAAATGACCTTTACCTTTGACCTTGACCTTTTTGTCATGCTGAAAGGTCGACAAAGCCATCGCAAGTGGTTTCGCAACCCCTCCGATTAGGCGTTCTCGTATTTTGAATTTTTTTCCCGAAATCTTTAAAACTCGTTTGACTGTTACTCGAATCGGAAAATGCGAAACCTTTCGTCTTTCGGAGATCTGCAACTACATGTACTTGTAATGCCGAGAGCATTCGCGTGTTTAGAAATTCGTTACCGTTCTTGAGATATCTGGTAAAGATCGTTTTAAGGGCCGGTCCTATGACTCCTTTTAGGGACCGCGTAACAAAAACATATGGTTTCATATTGTTAAGCACATTATTTTGAGCATCTTTTGTTAAATAGTGCTTTCAAAATTTTTCTCCATTTTGAAATATCGAAGATCAAAATTTCGGACATCTGGCCCTTTAAAATCCCTAATTGTGTAACAAAGCAGTAAACAATTGGCATGTATAGGTAAACAACTTTACGATGAACATAATTGCTTCTATAACGTATTACAAAATATTTCACAGTTAAAAGCTATTATTAAAAGACTTTAGAGCCCTCTCGGCCCCTAATTTGAAGGGCCAGACCCTTTTTCGTAATGTCAAAAGAAAGCGCTCTTGTCATTTCAAAACAAGAGGCCAATAGGCCTTAACGGTCACCTGAGTACCATAGCCCATACACAAACTTGTCGATGAGTCTCATATATGCATTTAATTAAGTTTCATTCTGAAGTAGAAAAATTATAATATTGTAATGACGACCACCTCCCTGACTGAAATCTTTCAAAAAGGACTATGAAACCTATAATTTTAGCGAAAAACTTAAAGATCTTAATAAAATGCATGACCTTATATTGAAAAGGTGCAAGACTCTGATAGAAAATAATTTTCCCATATTTTTTAACTTTCAAGATAGGTTTTATGTGTATGTTTTCATAGATAAACTAAACCAAGGTGGCTAGTATACATGTTTTATTTAAACAATCTCCCATCCCCCATCCCCAGGGGCAGACAGAAACTCTCCCTGTGGGCATTTAAACAAAAAAAGGCTATAAAAAGCCATTATGTGTTACCCACTTCTCCTGTTACAGCTTTTGAATATTCAACCTTCATTAACATTTATTCGCCGTCTGGCATTTATACCAAAATCCTTTTACATGTACTGCTTATCAGTGATTTTGGTTAGCCAATTATTACTTTACTATTAACAAGTCTATTTGTTTATTTAAAAAGTTCGAAAACTGTTTTTGTTTCAAATGATAAAAATACTTGCATAACTCTATTGATCATATATACAACTTCTTAAATACATTATATTCAATGGTTAATTACTAAATATGAACAAGCAAAGGAAGATAACTCCATTATGAAAAAGCAAGGGAAGATAACTCCATTAACTCCCCCTGAATTCCTTCCAAATAGTTTCACAATATCTTAACTTTGATAGACAGCTTCACTCTTTCCTTTCTCTAAATATGTGAATTTACTCATTTCTTTCATTGAAATTCCAGAGCAGAATAAAATGATAGGACAAATATATACCTCCCCTCTCCCAGCCATAACCCTTGCCTTACATGTAGGTGACGTGAAAGATTATTAAAGATGACAGCTTAATGTTTTTTTTCTAAATATGCAGTCAGTTTTTTATTTTGTGTCAGTTGAGGTTTTTTAAACATTATATACATTAACACGAAATGACCATTTTGGCCACACGCTGCATTAAGAACCCCTACCCCATACACTATATGAGTGTTTTGGTCTCGCCCTAGATTCAAATCCCTGCATTGGGAGACATGAAATTAAAAATTTTGATAGATGGCTTTATTTTCTTTCTTTTTATGCCGTCAGTTTTTATTCAGTTTCAGCAGAAGTAAAGAAGACGATTTTTTAAACATTAAATGCATTAACACTTTATGTTTATTTTGGCCCCGCCCTAGAGTCAGAGCCCCTACCTCGGGGGACATGAAATTAACAATATTGGTAGAGGGCTTCCTGGTCTACAAAATTATGAATTTAGTTTTCCTTACAGGTGTGTGGGAGTAGAGAAGATAATTTTTAAACATTAATTGCATTAACACTATACATCCATTTTGGCCCCGCCCTAGATTCAAAATCCATACTCCAGGGAAATGAAACTTATAATTTTAGTAGAGGACTTCCTGATTACCATAATTATGAAGTCAGTTTTTCTTACAGACGTGTGAGAGTAGAGAAGAAGATTTTTAAACATTATATGCATTAACACTAAATGGCAATACCCCCCCCCCCCCTTATGGTCTGAACCCCTGACCCAAGCGGCCATGAATTTCACAATTAAGGTAGAGGAGTTCATGGACATCATAACCATGCATTCAGTTTTTTCCCACATGTGTGGTAGTAAATTAAAGAAGAAGATTTTCTAAGATTTAATACATTTTCAGTATATGGCTATATTGGCCCCACCCTAGGGCCTAAAGCCCTGTGCCAGGGGTCATGAATTTCACAATTTAGGTAGAGAACTTCATGGACATTATAAATATGCATTTAGTTTTTAACAAATATATATGGGAGTAGAGAAGAAGAATTTCTAAGATTTAATACATTTTTACTATATGGCCATATTGGCCCCACCCTAGAGCCTGAACCCCTGACCCAGGGGCCATGAATTTCACAATTTTGGTAGAGAGCTTCATGGACATCATAACCATGCATTTAGTTTTTTCCTCACATGTGTGGGAGTAGAGAAAAAGATTTTTGAAAATTTGGCTTTTTTGCATATTTGGCCCCTCCTATGGCGCCCCGGGGATGGTAGAGCCATGAATTTCACAATTTAGATTCCTCTTACCGTAGAGATGCTTCGCACCAAAAATGGTAACAATTGGCCAAGTAGGTTATAAGAAGAAGTTAAAAATGTAAAATTGTTAACGCACGACGCACACGGCACGACGACGGACGAAAACAGATAGCAATAGGTCACCCGAGTTTACTCAGGTGACCTAAAAATTATGGTTGCATACTGTTAAGCAAATTATTTTGAGCATCATTTGTTCGATACTGCTTTTCAAAATTTTTCTACATTTTGAGATATTTAAGATGAAAATTTCGGACTTCTGTAGCCCTTTTCATAAAAAATCTTAAGATTTTGCGTAAGATTTTAACTTAAGGAAGGAGTCTTCTCGTTATCAGACATCCTTCATATATTAAGAAATTTATAAAATATTGACACAGTCAAACAGATCATATATCCAAATGATTCTATCAGTTTAATCAAATTTGACCTTTTTGTCTTCGCATCAAGGTCAGGTCAAGGTCACTACCTTTTTCCTCAACTTCAAAGATGATAAAAATAAATGTAGTTATCTGCAGTTATGTAGACATCTGTTTAAGATATGAAGTTTCTATTCCTCAATGAAATGATAGAATATCAGAATGTCTTTCAGCTTATACTACTAAATTGGAATTAATATTCAAACTAAAACTGATATTGCTTAGCCCGCATTTCCTCTAATTTTCTCAAATTTTGATGATATTTTGATTATTTTTTTTATGCTTCCAATATTGAAATATTTCTGATTTTTACATATTATGAAGACCTTACATAAAGATATAAATTGACAGAAAAGCTAATATATTGACCATTTAATAAGAGAGAAAATCCGACTTTAGTGATTTTTTCACACAAATCCATTTATAGATTGAGCGCTTAAAAAAGCTAATAAAAATGTAAATTGATAGGCAAATCATATTTTAAAAACATATTCTGAAATCTAAGTACCTTATCATTAGTTCACATTAGTTGAAAAAATCCGACATAAGTGTTATTGTTTTAAAAATGCTAAATAGACTCATGAATCCACAGCAATTCTGAATTTCAAAAACATGTGATATTTTCCTACGCCAATGTTCCGCCAAATATATAGTCCTTGTTAGATTCTAAACTTTGTTTACTATTTCTATGCCAAGTTGTATGATTGTAAAAAAGAAAGAAAAATATGATATTTTAATTTCCTTTCATCTTGATTTAATGACCATTTAATCAAATTTACTTTTGACAAGTCGAAAACCAGAAAAGACTCCTTCCTTAAGAATCTCTTACGAGAAATCTTAAGTGCTTTTCACAAACGTATTCGTAACAGATTTCACTTAAGATTTTCCTACGAGTTATTCTTTCCCTAGCAACGATCTGAATTGACCTAATAATTCTTATAATAGAGGAGAAACATAAAAATAAACCAAAATTCTCATAAACAGGACGCAAAACTGAAATCATATACCACTTCCATCGAGTGAAATCAATGTGATGTAGTAGAAATCAAAATATGACGTCACAATTACAACGTGTGTTTAGTGTGACGTAGAAAAATCTAACGAGAAATGCTTGCCGTAAAAATTTTTGGAGAATTTATTTGTGCATTTTGTCAACTGCAATATAATGCGAAATAAAGGTATAATGTGGCTCAAAATGTAAAATTTAGCTGTTTATCTTGTATATTTTACATAATATGCTGATTTTTTACAGTTTTGAAATACTTACGAGAGGATATGTGTATCGTAAAGTTACAACAAATTTTACACGTAAGAATCTCATAATATTTTTTGTGAAAATGAACAAAAACTAAGTTTTCACTTACGATAGAAATTAATCGTGCGTTTTTTGTGAAAAGGGCTGCTGATCCCTTAAAATCCCTAGTTACGTAACAAGTAAGTGAATAATTGCCATGTATAGGTAAATAACGCTACGATAAACATAATTGTTTCTATAACATATTACAAAATATTTCACAGTTAAAAGTTATTATTTAAAGACTTTAGAGTTTTTTCGGCCCCTAATTCGAAAGACCAGCCTCTTTTTCTTGATGTCAAATAAAAACTCTTGCTTTTTAAAAGTTTTTGAGTTCTACATGTTTTAACAAACTACTTTCGAGAAAAGAGATTTTCATAGAAAACCACGAAAAAACACGACGCTTTTTTAACCTTAATTTTCGAGCTCGGGAGAGCTTCTGCGCTTTTAGCACAGAACAAATATAAATGCCACAGGTCAGATCTACAACCTTTCGTCTACAATCCCTGAAATTTTAAACTCAATATCCAAAATCGTTTAGGAGTTTACCCCTGGACAAGCCGACCACTTGAAAATCGTTAAATTGTTAATATCTCAAAACCGAAAGTGATGTCATCATTAAAATATTTGCAATAAGGTACGGATCATTATCTATCATATCTAAAAGTTTCATGTAAATCGGCCGAGTAGTTTTTGAGAAATCGCGTACACAAAATTTGTAAGAAAAAAAAATAGGGAAAAAGAAACAGAACGAAAACAACAAGGTCTTTCGTTGGAAATAAATTAAAAACAAGTGTACCTGATGTGAAAAGATTTTTTAAAAAAATCGAGTGCTTTTTGGTACGACTTAACAAATCCGAATGACTCTAAGTACGAATTAACAAAAATCTTAACGATTTCAAGAACAAAAAATCCGAGTATGTTCAAGTACAACTTTAACAATTATCGAATTGTTTCTGGCACGAGTTAATTTAACTTTCAACTTTAAAATATTTCTCAACGAAAACAGTGGATTTAAAATTTCCGAAAAAAAAGAAGATTTTAAAACCATAATATATCTGCAATGCATCGTCTGATTTTTAAACGGATTTCATAATATTTTTTATAATAATTAAATATATCATTTTTGAATTTGTTCAAAAAGTTGAAATTTTTGAAAAAATTGGAATCACTTATCAAAGTGACGGATCTTAAATTCCGGCCTTATGTCAAAAGACAAACGATAAATATATACACACAGAAAATTTTAAGTCTCTATCTTACACCATATTTGAAAAACGTCCTGGACAAAATCACTTTTTAAAATTTAAAAAAAGGAATGTTAAAACGGAAGTTACGTCATCATTAAAATTTCACAAGCTTTGAGGTAATCTGTCATCTCATAATCTCTGAAAGTTTCGTTGAAATCAGTTTAATACTTTTTGAAAAGGAGGCAGAAAAAAAGGTATATTAAATAATAAAAGGAAACCGAAGAATAACAAGAGGGTCTCTCGTTGGAAACGGAAGACCCTAAAAAGAAACAAGCAAAAAAATAAGGTCTTCCGTTGAAAACGGAAGACCTTAAAAATAAACAGAACAGTATCAATAAGCCTTTACACTCTGGTGTAAAGACCTATATACTTGTATTGATAACAATTCTCAAACAAAATAACCGAAGAATAACAAGAGGGTCTCCCTTTGGAAACGGAAGACCCTAAAAGGAAACAAAGCAATAACAATAAGGTCTTCCGTTGATAAAATATACAAGTATCATTAAAATTCTGAATAAATTCTATTTACTCGAGATTGCACAGAATTAACCACGTCTTGTAGTCAATAGATAGAGTTCAAGCCATGTGTTAAAATTCTTGCAATTTATTCACTAACCTATAAGTGAAAATTCAGTTTCTGAATAACAGTTTCATCTTTGAATTATTTGGTAATAGAATACTGTGGAATCATTTAAATTCGTAAGGGACAATGTTCGTGGATTGTGGGTTTTTTGCTTATTTGTATGGATGTAATTTTGTGGATGCGTCGGTTTTCAATTTCAGTAAGAAAGTTTACTCTTTCTGAATTTGATTTTGTCGAGGATATAAATTCGTGGGGGAAGACTATCCACGAATACCACGAAAATTGAGTCACCATGATTTCTAATGATTCCACGTTATCTGTTTGACTGACTAAATTTTCTTTATTCTTATTGTTGAATTAATTACAGGCGCTTTTTTCTTTACATCTATTTGCCCTTTTCATCAACATATTATAATAAGAGTATTTTGCAGATACCAATGAAGTTGGTCTCTTCTTTATAGCTTGCAAAGCAGGAACCTACGGTAAAGAAAACCAGTGTCTGCCTTGTCCTGCGGGTCAGTACAACGATGGCTTCAAGCAGTGGTGTTCTTATTGCCTTCCTGGGAGTTACAATGACCAAACGGGGTCAAGTTCTTGCAAATTCTGTCCTCCGGGAACTTACATGGACAATTTGTTATACGGAGAGATCTCCATAGGTAATATCACTATATAAATCAAGCAAAAACTTAGATTTGGATGAAACCACATGGCTTTACCTTTTTAGTTTGTTCACTATGCATCTTTTATCTTTAATTTTTTTCTATGCTATTTTCCTAACTTTTCAGACATACGTTCAATTTTGTTTACATTAAACATTGAACTGTGTTGCTTGAGTTCTTTTTTTTTGCAGATAAAAAGTCATTTATTGTACAACGCCTATTTCTTTCATTATCAAAATGGTTTTCATTAATTAATTATAGCATTACTTATGTAAAAATATTTACTTCCAACTTGTCAACTGGTAATGTTAAGTTTTAAAACAATAAACAAAATCGTTGTGAAACATTCAGATTTCATTATTTTTCATATCTAAACATTAATTTGCTTTATCTGTAAATTTCTTATAACCGTTGTAAGTTGCAAGGATTTGTTAAGAATTTTGCTTGGTACTCCACAAAACTTCGCTATATCCGAGATTTCTCTATATCCGTGTTTGTACTAAATGATTTTACTGTATTTCAAAATAAGCGTTTTAAAAACTCACACATCGTGAAAAGTTCAGTTTTGAAATTTAAAAAAAAACTTATTTGTATTTTTGCTCATGCTTTAGATTCCTAAAAAATTGCATGTGTGCTATTTTTAAATTCGTTATACAAGTAAGTTGTCAAAGATTTGTTGTTAAGATATTTTTTCAATTTTTTTACAGCTTCTTGCAAGCTTTGTTCGGCTGGACACTATCAATCTGTTTCAGGTAAAATAATTTGAAGTGAATGTGAATGATATCGTGTGAATTTGTATCCAATATGCAAATTTTGCAGTAAATCAACAGTTTACTTTAAAAGTAGTTGTAAATGGTTGTAAAGCACTAGTTGAATGGCTAAAAATCTGTTTGCAAATATACATGTAAACATTTCGCCGACGTCATATTATCCAAAAACGTATCGATCATCTTGAATTTGCGTTTACATTTTAGGACAAACCGATTGTCTGCAATGTCCTGTCGGAACATATCAAGATGAAGAAGGAAAAATTTCTTGTAAGAATTGTACTGAAGATACATATCAAGATCTAGAAGCACAACTCTCTTGTAAGGATTGTTCAAATTACAAACAATGCACGAATCCAAGCAGAACAGAATGTCATAGTAAGTTGTATTTCAGCTATTGTTTACTTTTGATAATTCAAGCAGAAGTAGCAATTAAATACACATAACGAAATGACTTTATCCCATTATCATCATCTTCTTCTTTTTCTTCTTCTTCTTCTTGTACTAACTTAACTAACTCAAATCATTTACATGTACCAATAATGCTCATATTTCAGACCTGAAAAAACATGATAAACAACACGGTTACAACGGATTCTACGAAGGGAAATATGGTCCATTTGGATGCAAGCGGAGATGTCAGGAGAATCCTTACTGTAGGGGATACACTATTTCTCGTGATTCTAACAAAGAATCATGTCACACGCACACACAAAATGACCATCATGGATGGGAGTGGACAATTTTTTTTGAATATCCACCTGGTTGCCAACCGTAACGTCTCCAACCCAGAAATTGTGTTAATAACTTTAATATCAGATGAACACAAAGCAGAGAAAAAATAGAAAACTTAATTTGCTATTTTTATTACCATTGTGTATTGTGAAATTTAGATATACACACCATACTTCATTCACGCCAAGCGAAATTAAAATGTAAATAATATAAAATTATTAAATTTGAAATGTTTGAAGCATAATTATCATTATCAAAATTTTTATTAACCTTTATTCAATCAATTATCAATCAAAAGTAAATAAAAGTAGGTATTGGTATTTTTATTGTAAAATGGAACTTTACACTGAAGGAACAACCAATTTTCAACAAATGTTATGGTTACCATAGTAACTACAACTAATTTGAAGTATGAGGTTAGCCCGTGCAAGTACGTAGAATTCGTAATCTTTATGTAGTTTCAAATTTTTTTATTACACAGACTGTTTATTAACAACTCAAGCTTGATTTATTTTACAGTCTAAATCTTTCTTTGGTGTTTCATGCGGATATGAAGGTTGCTAGCGTATCAAAATATGGTTGTTCTTGTTACGAATAAACTGTCAACCATCAAGTTGTAATACTTTTAGCAATCCAAAAAGTAAGATCGGCAGAGTTTGTATGTTTTCCTCACTTTAAAGTTAGATCTTACTGACACTACACCTGTGACAATTATTAAGGTTCTTATGAGTTTATTTTGACTGACACTGTTGAAAGGGCATTTTAATCACATTGTCGGATAAAAACAGAATATGAAAAAGACTTATTTACACAGAGAAAATTTCCAAAAATATTATGTTTAAAGATTTATTTGGCGAGTATTGGCCGTGGCATAAAATGAAATGTGGGATGCCATTGACAACATCTGGGCAAACCCACTCAAACAAAAGTCACAACAAATATTCATCAACAATGAACATATCATCAATGTTATGGTTTGAAATTGACCACCCCGGGTTTACCGCGGATGGTCACATATTTAAGTACTTAAACTTATTTAATACAATTTATGTTGAATTATTGTTAAATGAAAATTATATGATAAGACAAGTACAATTTTACACAATTCACTGGTTCGAAAGTTCAGCAACTTCACATGCACAAATCAATTGTCACAATGTTTTTCAACAAGTCAGCACAACAATACATAGGCATCAGTTGATTTGGTGCGCGCAAAGGCCACATGGCTGCGAATTGCCTAAGGAAACTCGCAGTCATCCCATACTTACGGGGGAGCCACCAATCAACTGACCCACGACCAATCTCGCCTATTCAGCATTCGTTAGGATAAACACGTCCCATATTTAGAGCAAAATACTCTAGTCCCCCCTGAATGTTGTTTAGAAAAAGTTTATAACCCAACTCAGTGAGATGAACCCCATCAGGTCTCAAAAACTGATTAATGTCTTTTAACAAGTCTGGGTATTTAATGTAGCATCCCCCTAATGCTAAAACTTTCAGATCAGCTGCTCTATTAACTCGTACACGGGACCTGTTCATTGCCGCAACATCCTGCGAATACCTCCAAGTTTTACGTGGAAGTATCTGAGACCAAACCAATACTGAATTTGGAAATCGTTGCTTAATAATGTCTAAGTGATCACAAACAATTTCAATCAACTCATATAATGGAATACGTTAAATACCAATATCGTTACCCCCAGCATGCATTACCAGGAAGTCTGGAGCAGCTTCAATTTCTCTGAGTAAATGCAGCTTGCTCTTAAGATGAAGAAATTTCAATCCAGAATAACCCTGCCACCATATACTTATGCCCAGTCTCTCTAGTCCCAAATTGGTTCCACCAGCTCTGCATAGTGCTTCAGTAAATGCATGTTTGATGATTGACGAGCCAACACACCAGACCTTAACATCAATTTCTGCAATACTTTGAGAAAGTTAATATGGAAAAAAATTTCAGAAATGAAACATGTAATCTGACTAATGTGGTATCCTATTCTCTCTCAATGCTCCTTAGCAGCTATTGACATGAAACTAAGACTGGACAACGAATATATGATTTGTACACCTTAGATTTCCAGCGACCTGCTTCCATTATAGCTTCTGGAGAACAACCAGCCTCAAATGCAGCTGTAGCTGTCCCAATTCTAAAGGAGTGAGCCTTAAACCTCCCTTGTATCCCAAGGGTGTTCAATGTCTTTTCCAACACAGAAGAAAACTGATACCTAGTTAAAGCCCTGCCTCCTGAACATGCTGAATGGATGAACAGTGGGCCATCACTTTTGCCTCTAACTAACAAGAAATCATTTAAACACCCAACTGGACATAAAATACCACCAATCTTATTTATTGCCACTGTTACACCTCTGCTATGTTGATCAGACTTTGAACTTCTTATTCTGATATAAACGCTAGAGAAATCCAACTCAAACTGTTCATCAGATACTTGTAGAATTGAATGTACACTGTTGCCTACTGACAAAGAAAATTCTCCAACCCTTAGAAACCCATGGAAGGCTAATACATAAGCAGCTCTAAACAACCTTATTTCATAGGAATTATAACAAATTGCTGGCAAAATCTGAACAATTTTTGTAAGCAAAGACAATGTAATTGGTACATGTAGCCGTGAATCAATGCTTTTCCTAATTCTTTTCATACCCTCAAGAAGCTTACTCACTATAAAGTTTTTTGTAATGTCTGCAATATTGTGAATTTTACTCTGAAAACTAATAGCTGATACATAGGCCCTGGCTGTAGAATAAGTGTAATCTTTACAGGATAAATATCCAATAAACTGCACCACATGATCAAAGGGTGGAGGCCAGATTTGCTGGTACCCAAGGTCAAGGCGGAATTTTTCAAAAGCTCTCAATCCAGTTTCATATGACGTCTTTGTGTTTTTTGAAATAGATGCCGCCAATAAATTATTTGAAGTTGTAGATCATGCTGACTAATTGTTTTGGTATTGGCTCTGGAAGAGTGTTTGCCATTGGTGCTAACTTCCTGAATTACTGCCACTGCTTGCGAGAGAGAGAGTCTGCAATGTTATTGTCAATACTAGCTATGTGTTTAGCTTTAAATAGGACATTGTACAACATTAGTCTAAACACGAAATGTCTAACTAATTCCATCACCCGCTTATTTTTTGAAGACTGCTTATTAATAACGCTAACCAATGATAGGTTATCTACCCTGAATGAAACTTTTTTATTCTGTAAATCATGACCCCATAACTCTATTGCTATTACCACTGGGATAAGCTCTAAAAATGTCAGGTCCCTCATAATATCCTGATCTTTCCAATGGTTAGGCCATGGGAGAAAAAACCATCTACCCTGGAAATATGCCCCACACCCCATGTCAATTGATCCAGCACTATCAGTAAAAAATTCTAAAATGTTTAAATAACACCAATCTGACTCTAGAAAATATGTTATACCATTAAAACTATTCAAAAACATAAGCCACATCTTGAGGTCACTTTTGATTCCTGCTGAGAGCCTTATATGGTGATGCGGTTTAAAACAATCACACATAGAATCATACATCCTTCTGATGAAAGCCCTACTTGACCTAATTGCCTTACAGAAAAAATTCAAAGTACCTACTAATGATTGCATTTCTTGCAGAGTAACTTTACTCATACCTAAAAAATTTTCAACCAACTCCATCAAAATGTGTAATTTGGTTTCAGGGATTCTAACAATCATATCCACGGTGTCAATTTCAAAACCCAAGAATGTAAGTTGTGTAGTGGGGCCTGAAGTTTTGTCCTCAGCTAATGGTACTCCAATTTCTTTGGTCAGTGATATAAACTGTGTCATTAGAATTGCACAGTCCTGACTTCCCCCCTTTCCAGCAAAAATAAAATCATCTACATAATGATCTAAAGTATCTAATCCCGTCTTTTACTGTTTTAGCCAATGCAGAAAAGTTGCAACTGTCTCCCATATTTTAATTATAGAGCAGCCCATACGAAGACATTTATCCACATAATAAAGCCCATCAATTGAAAAACCTAACAGATCAAAGTCTGCTGGATCAACAGGAATGAGACGAAATGCACTCTTGACGTCTAGTTTTCCTAATAAGGCCACACTTCCCAATTTTGATATCATATCAACCACCCCATCAAATGAAGCATATTGGACCGTTCATAATTCAGGGTCTATAAAAAAGTTTATTCCACCTGACTCTGGGTATGATAAATGTGTAATCATGCGCCACCCCCCATCTGATTTTGGAACAACTCCTACTGGTGACAAGTGTAAATTGGCTAATGGTAATTTATCAAATGGACCCATTATACGAACAAGTTCTATTTCTTTACAAACTTTATCTAGCAATTCATCATGATGTTGTAAAGCTGACTTTAAATTTTTGGATGTGACATGTAACCGAGGTCCAGTGTAATTTAACTGAAACCCTTTTGCAAAACCATTCCTGAGAAAACATGCTGCCCTAACATCTGGGTACTCATCTAAGTACTTTGAAAGCTTCTGAACCCTAATAGGTGTTCTTCCTAGGGCCCATAAATCTTTGGGGTCGAAAAGTTTGCCGAAATGTGGTAGAGATGGGGAGGGGAGGCTGAAAACGGGGTCGACTCTGTCCTGGAGGTCTAAACTGTGGTGGATGGGTCCCCCTTGAGGCTTGAAAGCTAGGACTTGACAGGGGGCAAGAGTATTGAGGATGACCCTCCCCACATCTGATTCATTTATGCATGTATTGACAGCCTAGCCTATCGCAGCTACCTTTGAAATTAAAATTGTAGCATTTGTTGTGCGTGGCAGTTGTAAGACTAGTAATTGGACGGGGTTGAGTATTGTGTTGCATAAACATCAACCATAATTCAGAATCTATTTTTGACCATGGGATTGATGTATCAACACTTCGCCTTAGCCTAAACTGTTCATCATACTTTTTCCAACCATTGTCCCCCTCAGTACATCGCGAGGCCCCTAATCTGACATCGTGCATGTATTTTAGTAGCCCTTGAAATGAATTTGGGTGGGCAGTAGTGTATATACAGCTGTATACTACAAAAGCATCTGTCCACTCGCTAATTGAGTTGATCTTAGCATTAGCCTTGGAATACCCTTTTGTAACCAATTCCCCCCTTTCATTGAAACATATTTGTTTTTCAGTATCCTCATGGAGGGATGTATTGTCGAGAAGCAGATCCAAGTCAATATAGGCAGAACTGATGATCTCTGAGAAACATTGCTCGAAAGATTGGAATTAAAACTCTCTATTGGCAAGATACAATTTTGTAAAGGAACATTTAGAGCACATGCATTCATACATGTACCTGTTTCTTGTCCTGCCGGCGTCCCTGGTCCATTGTGACTTTGGAATGGCCCCGATACATTGTGACTTTGGGATGGCCCCGGTACGTTGTAGCTTTGGGATGGCCCCGGTACGTTGTAACTTTGGGATGGCCCCGGTACATTGTGACTTTGGATGGCCCCGGTACGTTGTGACTTTGGGATGGCCCCGGTACATTGTTACTTTGGGATGGCCCCGCCTGGAGAGAGGGCTTAGGCTGTTGCAAATAGTTCTCAGCAGCCTGAGATGGTCCGTGCTCCGCTCCATCCTTTTTCTCTTGAGTCGCGTGGTTCCGGTTGACCGTGACCCTGTCGGCCCCGCTCGATTCCTCTTGCTCTTTTTCTTAGGTGGCATCTCTCGCTCATAATTTATAATTATAAAATATTTTATAATTTTCTAAAAATTTTAATATTTTGTTAAGTGTACTTTTTTTTTATGCCGCCATGAGCATGCAGATGAACTGTAATCTAAATTTGTACAATCCGAACCATCCATATCAACAATTTGCTTTACGTATCAAACTTTTATGAAATATGTATGGAAATAAGATTAATTTAAGATGTTACACTATTATTTTTTGACAGATGCAGAAAACTAGCTTAATTTTATGGAAAATACATTGGCCACCTTTTTCTGGATGTTTTCAGCTCAGAGTGATGATTTGAAAGGACGAACCCGATCCCAATAAGTTGAAAGGTGGGGGGGGGGGGAACCCCCAACCGATCCCGACGTAATTTTTGTTTTGTATACAAGATACAGTAATTCAAATATTTCCTCGTGAAAGAAAGGCACCTATTTTCTATGGAAGAAAATAAATGCTATTATTATTGATATAACATTCGCTATTTTAACATTTGTTATATTATGGAATTAGGCTCAAACAAAAATGGACTTATAGCAAAACAGAGGAAATTCGGACTATATTTTTTAGATTTTGTTTTTCGCTAAAACATTCTTGGCAGTACGATAACAATAAAAGTTAAGATTTTATTAATTAGTTAATATAATTTTGCAGACCTTGTTGGTTTTAGCTCACTTAATCATTAAGATAATCGCACGCAATGTAAAGAATTGAAAAATGTTGAAAAACGATAAAAGACACTACATCTCAAAATTTTGATTATTGATCTTATGTAATTTTTATGCCAGCAGAATAAAATCAATAAAAGTAGTTTAAAACTATAAATGATTTAGTGTTATCATCATTCTGGTTTTTGTTGTTGCTGTTGTTGTTGTTGTTGTTGTTGTTGTTTTTTGTTAAATTGAACCAAAAATGAGTAGGGATTTGAAAACTGAAAGAGGAAATTCGGACTGAGATATTTTTTAAAATTGTCGCTGAAAACTTAATGCTTTGTATCTCTTAAGTGCCACTGCTATTCACAAACGTTATTTCATTTTTTAAAGAGTTTAATAATTGTAATTTTTTCACCATTTACCAAATCTCAATCATAGTGTAAAATTCAAAGAGCTTTTTCTTAATTTTTCAAAAAATACTCAATGGCCATTATTTCAAAAGTAGGTCATTGACCTA
>WFKH01011581.1:6340971-6363641 GCA_016163765.1 Magallana hongkongensis | reverse complement strand
TGCCTTACTGAAGCATTGTAAACATTAAAGACGGAAAAATGAATTTTGACCGAAATCGTCACCATGCTCCTTTAAAATCATTATTGTGTTCTACGTCTATATGAATAAATGATGTATACATAAAACGGTGAAGTTCAATTGGGCGGGGGGGGGGGGGGGGGCCCCCCCTCCCTCATTGTTTTTTCAAAACAGTCTTTTATCTGAAATTCCTATTTAGGACAGTGATTAAAATTATAGTGAAATTTGACATAAAAAACAAAATTTAGAGATACGACACACTTAATACCCTCTCACTGGTTTGAAATAAAAAAAGTTGTTTTTTTTTTCCAGTCAGCTGCAACAAAAAGAATTAAGGCCCAATACATGTATATATCATCCATTTCGATTTAGATTTTTCATCCCTGCCTTTTAAAAATCCAGCCATGCAGTTGGTTTTTTATTTCAATTTTTAAAAACAGGTTACATGTAAGAAAGCAATTAAGAAAGAATTCGGACACAGTATATATACAAAAATGAACAAAACATTATGGTTCAACATATTAAGCATTGTATCATATAGTGTAAAGTGTTAATTCCTGCGGTTGTTAGGGATATCATCTAGTATTTAAGAAATAAATAGGAATATGAACTTGGTTGGACACATTATCAAATCATGTGAAGCCCGAAGGGCTTCCTCAAAAAATTTGATCACGTATACCAACAAAGTTCATATTCCGGTGACCTTTTTAACATTGCTGTTTGTTACTTATATTAACGTTTGAGAATTTCAAATCGTTCAAAATCATTAATATAACAACGTTTTTATATTTACTATATTGCAACCCTCAAACAAAAAGCGTGTGGGGTAATCATTGTGACGTCATAAAAAAGTTCAAACAGAATTGAATGTTCTCTATATCTTATAGGTTTATAAAAGAAAGCGTATTTTTAAATGTAAATAATATATGTCATAACGTATTTTTAACAACCCCCCCCCCCCCCCCCTCCCGCCCCATTCAACTTCACTGTTTTATGCATGCATCATTTATTCATATAGACGTAGAACACAATATGTTCATTGTTTACAAATTAATGTCTAAGGTTTACTACCAATCTGTCGAGCTATGAAAATGTATGAAATTAAAAAACGCTAGTGTATGCATATTTATTTGCATATTTTAAACCAAAGTAGTCAGATCCAAAGTATCTACGCGATGGTTAACTCGCCCTACACTTTTCGCCATGATGTTAATTAGTCTACCCGCGTTCCTGGGCACCCCGTTCTGGAAAGTTCTTTCCATCAAACTAAAATCGCATTAAATTGTTCCATTTTATTTATTAACTTTTTTGTATTAACCAGAGATGTCCGATCTATGATATCTGCCCTCGATGCATTATGAACTCGTCCTACACTTTTCGTTAATTATTCAACCCGCGTTCTTGGTTCCCCCGTTCTGGAAAGTTCTCCCCATTCCCTCACTAGAGGTCGTGCTTCGCAAGCGAGTGAGTTCCATCCTTAAAAACTAAAATCGCGCATTCAAGAAACGAATTGCCTTATTTTATTTATTCAACATTTGTCAACTTTTAACTTCTATGTGTACTCTAGGTAAGTTCCTAGAAAATATATTCACTCATTACGTAATCATTCAATATTATTTTATTGCAAGTATATATTTTGATGCTAACTCCCACTGTCTTGGATCCGCCAAAGCGTGTCCACCCCCTTAGTCTCATTTTAGCTATTTCGGGCTGGTTTATCGAAAATGAAATTAGGTTTTTAGTTAATTTTACAATAATGGCTTATCGGGTAAAATTCAATTATAGTTTACGGACATCATATCACACGTGTTGAAATACCAAAGGTGTAAGCAGTTACTCTGGTGCAGGCATTTTATAGTTGTATAGTTTATGGGCAAAATGTCTTAATTTATAAGTATGGATTTGCATTTGCAAATACGCTTCCTTATATGAACCTACAAAGCAAAAACGTTCAATTCTGTGTGAACTTTTTTATGATGTCACAATGATTATCGCACGTGCTTATCGTTGGACGGATGCAATATTGTAAACGTAAAACACATTGTTATATTAATGATTCTGATCGAATTGCCCTTCTCAAACGTAAATATAAGTAATAAACAGCAATTTTAAAAAGTTCACCGGGATATGAATTTGATTGGTACTTGATCAAATCTTCTGAATAGCCCTTCCGGTTTCACAGGATTTGATCACATGACCAACCATGTTCATATCCCGGTGAACTTTTTAACGTTGCTGTTTATTTCTTAAATAAATTTAGCCAGCGTCACAATTACGTGCGCGTAAAACGTATCCATCATCTTAAAGTTACATTTTAAAAATTATTTTCTTCAATTTTTAGCTTACCTTTGCCGATGGTTTAAGTGAGCTTTTCTAATCAAAATTTGTTCGCTGTTTGTCGTCGTCGTTGGCGTTGTCGTTGCTGTCGTTGTTGTCGTAAACTTTTCACATTTTCATCTTCTTCTCCAGAACCACTGGACCAATTTCAACCAAACTTGGCACAAAACATCCTTAGGAAAAGGGCCTTCAAGTTTGTTCAAATGAAGGGCCAGGTCCCCTTTAAAAAGGAGATCATTTAGAATTTTCTCAAAAACCAATCGGCCAGACAAGCTATAACTTGTTTGGAAGCATCCTAAGATAGTGTATATTTACGTTTGTTCAAATCACCATCCCCGAGGGGAGGGTGGGGCAACAATGGGGGTCAAGTTTTCACATTAGAATATATAGAGAAAAATCTTTTAAAAATGTTCTCAAAAACCAATCGGCCAGACAAGCTGTAACTTGTGTGGAAGCATCCCCAGGTAGTGTAGATTTAATTTTGTTCAAATCATGATCCCCGGGGGTAGAGTGGGGCCCGATGGGGTGAGGTCAATTGTTTACATAGGATATACAGAGAACAATCTTTCAAAATCTTCTTCTTAAAAAGTAATCAGCCAGACAAGCTGTAACTTGTGTGAAAGCATCCCAGGTTGTTTTAAGTTTGTTCAAATTATGATCCCCAGTGGGAGGATGGGGCCACAATTGGGAGGGGGTCGAGTTGTTATATAAGAATATATAGAAAAACTCTCAAAAGCCAATTGGCCAGAAAAGCTATGACTCGTGTGGAATAATCCTTAGGTAGTGTAAATTTAAGTTTGATCAAATTATGAACCTAAGAGTCGATTGAGGCCACCATGGGTTTGGGGGTTAAATATTTATGTAGATAATAAATTTGGTTATTCTCAAAAACTCAAATGCCATAATATATGGTATTACTTCTATGCTAGCATCTTGACATTAGTTGATTGTTAGATTGTGACTCCTGGGCAATTTTTTGGGGCCATATAAGGGGTTCAAAGTTTGATTACTATATAGTTAAGTCTTATTCGGATAAGACTATGCAATTTTTTAACTTATCATAAATGCTATTATATATCTTCATTCATAAATTGTATGTTATTAACTATCATATATAAATGTAACCTGTCAATATTAAGGTTAGGCTTAGTGGGTTAGGGATTGAATAAATCTCATTCCCTAAAACTGCACCACTCTACATTTATCTTTGCAGTTTATATGCAAATATTTTTTTCCACTCTTCAACTTTTCTATCTTCGGGGTACCATGCAGTTTTTATGTATGCCGAAGTTTTATGGGTGAAATAAATAATGAAAACTTCCTGAAAATATTAACAGTTAATTGCCAGGGCTTAGGTGACATAAACAAAAGAAGAGACGTTTTCAAACTCCTTTAAGCAAAAATGATTATATTTATTTTCTTCAAGATACTCATTTTATAGAAAAAGATGAAAATTTTATACAAACACAATGGGGATATAAGGCTTTTTTTTCAATTCATTTAAATCTAATTCAAGAGGCGTTGCCAAACTATTTAATAACAATTTTGAATTTAAAATAAACAAGATATTCAAGGACAGCTTTGGTATTTTACTAATTTTAGATATCATTGTTCAGGAGATAAATATTTTACTGATTAATATATATGGCCCAAATCTTGATACCCCAGATTTTTATAGTAATCTATCACTCTAACTTGAAGAATTACATGATGACCAGCATATTATGCTTGGAAGCGATTTCAACCTTATAATGAACATGGACCTAGATTCAAAAAATTATAAAACCCTTAACAATAAAAAAGCTAGACAGGAAGTTATAAAATTAATAGATCTATTTAATCTTAAAGATATCTTCAGACAAAATAATTCAGAAAAAAACGAATACACATGGAGGAAAGAAAACTTCCTATAAAACAAGCAAGGTTGGATTTCTTTTTGATATCAGACACACTATCAACAATGAACCCAATAATTACTCATAATAATAGTTATCGCTCTGACCACTCCCCAGTAACGCTACAATTTAAATTAAATGAATTTGTAAGGGGTAGAGGATTCTGGAAATTCAATAAATCTCTACTATATGATAAAGAATATGTTGATATTGTTAAAAAGAATATCAACTCTGTTAAAACTGAATACTCCTGTCTTGTTTATAATAGAAAAAAATATAGAAACTATCAAGCTAGATGGCATTCAATTTACCATTAACGATCAGCTCTATTTAGATACCTTACTTATGGAAATTCGGGGAAAAACAATATCATATTCCTCTTTTTAAAAAAAAAATGTTACAAAAAGAGCAAAATTTGGAAAAAGAGATTCTTGAACTGGAACAAAATATTTCGGAACAGTCTTTAATTACTTTAACGGAGAAGCAAAAGGAATATGAACATATAAGAAGGAATAAATTTAAAGGACAATGTATTAGGTTAAGAGCAAAATGGGTTTAAGAGGGTGAAAAACCATCAAAATATTTCATTAACTTGGAATCTAGAAATTATACATGCAAAATAATACCAATGGTTGAAAGAGAGGATGGTTCACGTACTTGCTCACAGGTAGAAATTTTGAATGAAACAAAGACTTTTTATGAAAAATTGTATAAACCTAGAGAATCTTTTGAAGCTATTACTATTCCAGAAAAGTTAAACATCTATGATGTTCCAAAATTAAGCATTGAAGAGTCAAATTCTTTAGAAGGGAAGATAACTAGTGCTGAAGTACTCAATTTTCTTTAAAAAATGAAAAAAGACAAGATTCCAGTTCCTGATGGTTTTAGTTGTGAATTTTTAAAGTTTTTTTGGAAGGATATTGGAATTTTTGTTACAAGAGCAATCAATGACTCATATAAACAACTACAATTCTCAAGTTCAAACAAATTAAGCATAATAACATGTATACCAAAAGCAGGAAAACTTTAACAATTTTTAAAGAGCTGGCGTCCTATCAGTCTATTAAATATAATATATAAATTAGCTTCAGGTTGTATTGCTGAAAGAATAAAAACTGTCCTTGATAAATTAATAAACATGGACCAGACAGGAAAATATTAGGCTGGTCTGTGATATTATGCACTTTACTGATAATACAATAATATACCTGGTCTCTTGGTGTTAATTGACTTTGAGAAAGCTTTTGACTCAATCTCTTGGAACTTTATAAACACAGCTTTAGAATTCTTTAACTTTGGACCATCAATAAATAGGTGGATAAAAACTTTTTATAATGGTATTAAAATGTGTGTCATTCAAAATGGACACATCTCAGAGTATATATATCCAGAAAGGGGTTGTAGACAAGGTGATCCAATATCTCCATATCTGTTTCTGCTGTGTGCTGAAATCTTAGGCATAATTATAAGAAATAACCAAAATATAAAGGGTATAGTAATTGATGGAGAAGAATATAAACTTTCTCAATATGCAGATGACATATCTCTAATATTCGATGGTTCACAAACATCTATGGATGGCATTCTCCAAGACCTAGATTATTTTGCAAACATATCAGGGCTAAGAATTAATTTTTCAAAAACCAAAATGATTTGGATAGGAAGTAAAAAAAATTTTCAAATGAAGTTTTCCATCACTCAAGATGGAAACTTGACTGGAAAATAATACTTTTGATATGCTTGGGATAAATTCTCAGTAAATTTGTCAGACATGGTTGACCTAAATTATATACCAAAGCTGATCGAGATTAGAAAATTACTTAAACAATAGAAAGTAAGAAGGATGACCCTGATAGGCAGACTTACTGTTCTTAAGACGCTTATTATACCAAAATTAAACCACTTAGCTCTTGCATTGCCAATGCCCAATGATAATTTTTTAAAAGATCTTGAGAGCGAAATGTTTGAATTTCTATGGAACAGTAAAATACATAAAATTAAAAAAGACACTGTTTTTCAAGATTATAGATGGGGGGGGGGGGGTTGAAAATGATCGACTACAGGAATTTTATAACTGCACTAAAATCCACATGGATCAGAAGAATACTGCATTCAAATAGTATATGGGTTCCATTACTCGAGTCAAAAATCCATTGTAAGACTGATAATCTGTGGAAAAGAGGATCTTCGTTTGTTTTTGATATATGTAAGACTATTACAAATCCTTTCTGGAAAGAGGTTTTCTTATGCTGGACTCAGGTTGATGAAAATATTAGTAAAACAAAAATGAACATTTGGTATGAACAAATATGGGACAATCCAAAGATTCAAATAGAAAATAAATCTATCTTTCTCAAACACTACTTTAATGCAGGTATCTTCTTATTGTGTGATTTATATAACATTGATAGAAAATTTTTAAGTTACGAGCAATTTTTAGAAATGAATATAAAAACAAACTTTATTGAATATTGTGGAATTAAAAAGGCAGTAACCTCGAGAACAAAACATATAGCACTTTTCGATAAAGCATTTGGACCACATATCCCCTCTTCTATAAGAATATTTCTTAAAAATTAAAAAGGATGCACTTATATGTATCAATTACTGGTATATAATGGTAAACAAGTTATTACAGCAGTTAAAAAATGGCAAGCTAACGGCAATATTTTTCAGAAAAAACATGGAGTAGCATATTTGAGCTTCCTTTTAAAGTTACACAGGAAACAAAACTTCGGTGGCTTCAATTCCAAATACTCCATAGAATAGTTCCAACAAATGAACATCTTTTCAAGTTAAATATTTTGAATTCTTCATCATGTACTTTTTGCAAGAACTATATAGAAACAATTGAACACCTTTTTTATGATTGTATACATGTGAAAGAGCTTTGTTTTAAGATAGAAGAATGGATGCTAAATAAATATATTATCTCAGTTTGCTTTGATAAAATATCAGTCTTGTTTGGAAAATATACAAATAAAAACATTTATAGACTGCAAAATTTACTTATTCTTGCTGTCAAACAGTACATTTTTGCATCTAAATACAAGCAAACGACAGCCCCATCCCTGTACTTTGGTTGTCTAGAGAAAATGATAATAGATAGGTTTTATATAGAAAAATATTTACTACTGAAAGATTGTACATATAATGAATATGAAAGACTGGCAAGATATCTGTAATAAATTAAAATTGTCTATTAAATAAAATGATCATATTTCAAAAACTGTATTTGTTCAAAAGTTTTTTTTAGCATAAACATAAAACCATATACCCCATTCCCCTCCCCCCACCCCCATTTACTCATCCCCCTTTCTTTATCAATCTTCTCCATAAAACCCAATCTCATTGCACGTATATATACAATAATGTTATACATGCCTACATGTATGTTTATATTGTGCGATATACATATATGTGTTGTATAGTCTTAGATAGGCATAATTTTTGTTTATGTAATTTTTCTCTACTATATATTGTCCTTAAATCAAAATAGTGAAAGCGGAAATTATGTACTTAATCTATGTTTATATGTGCTTTGACATTGATATAAATAAAAAAAATTATTAAAAAAAAAAGTTTGATGTAGGTTTATATTTATATGATTAGTTGATCTTCTTGATCTTCTTGATCTATAGATGTGTGGTATGACTATGAAATCACCAAGTTACAAAAGGGGGTCATTTTAGAAAATCTTTTTATACAGAATCTATTTTACTCCATTTGTTGAGATATTTTGTGTATGACTCCATAAAGCTGATTTGATCATCACTGTCGTTGCTCAGGTGAGCGATGTTGCACATGGGTCTCCTGTTTGTTTCATAATCATATAGGATACAATCATTGTTTGCTGTTGGACAAACCGATTGTCTGCAATGTCCTATTGGAACATATCAAGATGAAGAAGGACAAATTTCTTGTAAGAATTGTACTGTGGATACATATCAAGATCTGGAAGGACAATTCTCTTGTAAGAATTGTTCTGGTCACAGAGAATGCATAAACCCCATGAGAACAAAATGTCATAGTAAGTTGTATTCAAATTATTTTTCACTTTTAATAATTCAAGCAGAAGTAGTAAACTAAATTAAAAAGTGCACAACAAATGAAATTTTACCTACCAACACCTTCTGTTTCATCTCCTTTTTCTTATTGTATTAACTTTTTTTCCTATTTGTATTTACTTTAGAAATGAATTTACTTATAATCTACTTATGTTATACGAAGAAGCGGTGATTAAAAAGCGTAGACTGTTCCATGTTATACTCTATAAAATAGGTAGAAATTAAATTTATTTCTTATATTTTTCAAATTTTCAACAAGTAAAATCAGAAATATGGTCCATAATTTAACAAAATGACATTAACGTGTACCAAATTTAAACGTAACGTCAAGCTGATTTGTTTCATTTTGCACGGGCAGCGTCATATTGTGGCGTAGGTAAGTTATGTTATACGATATATATGATGTTGTTTAACCAATCAAATGAGGCGTTACAACTAGAATTAAGTTATTACCCATTAACTAACAAACAAAATTTACATGTGCCAATAATGCTAATATTTCAGACCTGAAAAGACATGAAAAACAGCACGGTTACCATGGATCCTACGAGGGAAATATGGTCCATTTGGATGCAAGCGGAGATGTCAGGAGTATCCTGACTGTAGGGGATTTACTATATCTCGTACTGACTATGAGTCATGTCACACTCACAGACAGAAAGAGCATTATGGACATGAGGACAGCAATTTCTTTGAATATACACCTGATTGCCATCCTTAACGTCTCGCTTTTCGGGAGAATATAATGAATGTGTTAATAAATAATGATATTAAACCTCTCAAATAACGTGAAACCAAATTTTATTTAGATATCTATCATCACAGATAACTTTGTATCGTGTTTTCATATGAACAGCATGCAGAGCGGAATTGAAAGGTTGAGAACTTATTAGATCATGAAGTTTAAGTTGTTTCAAGTAAAATTTGCATTATGTTGTAGTCTTTATTGCAGTGTCGAAAACAAGAAAATTTATTTTTTAAAAAGTCCATTATTCTTATACGATCTATAATACAATTGATAGTTTTGAAATTAATTCTTTAGTAAATTGTCTCTTTTAAAACAAATAGTCCTTCATAATTGTTTTTGTGTATACATAACTTTTTTAAAATTTGTATTCTGCCAACCACTAAGTGGGGGAATCTTTACTTTTTTAATCTATCAAGAGGTGTATTGATATTAATAAATGCTGTAAAAAATTCTCGTTTAAACTTCAATGTTTTATTCATAGAATTATGCAAGTTTTCACACAAACTGTACATATACAAATGTTTTTTTAAAATGTTGTTTAAAATCATGAAGAGGAAGAGGAGTGAAGAACTAAAGAATTTAATGTAACAATAAGTTCAAGCTGAAGCTAAACATGCATTAAATCTGATCAAATTTATTTTAATTTTTATTTAAAAAATTTATGTTTACATATTTTTTCAATAGCTGATTTGTTTAGATATTTTAAAAGCAAGTTTTTGTCCTTATATTCATAAAAAAAAAAAACGACATGGTCAGATTCCCATTACGCTTGTTTAATGTTTTATCGTCCAGATGACCTAATGTATAATTGATTTTTATCTCACCTGACCTGAAAGCTCAACTGAGCTTTTCTGATCACTTTTTATCCGGCGTCCGTATGTTTGTTCGTTCGTCTTCTGTCTGTTTGTTTGATTGTCTGTCCGTACATACTCTTTTTACATTTTTGACTTCTTATCCAGAACCACTGGGTCAATTTCAACCAAACTTGGCACAAAGCATTAATGGGTGAAGATGATTAAAGTTTGCTAAAATTAAAAGGGAGATAATAAGAAATACATGTACTTAAGAAGGACTATATATGATATGGTCAAATATCTGCCCCCTAATTTTAAGCAATTTTTAAATTGCATCGTATAAAAAAACAAATCTTCGTAAATCATTATACAGAGGATGCCTATTACTCTAATCTTGACTTTAGTCATCATTGTCCATTAGCTGTTTGTCTATGAGCTAAATGAGCTAAATGTCCCAAACGAGCTAATTCCCGCAATTTTGCAAACAAATGAAAATTTTGTCATTTTTTCTTTATATTTTGCATTTGGGAGTATAGAGCGCAGGTCTACTCATAGACGATTTTACATATGTTTTTGTTCATATAATTATTTACAACATACTAAAAAATTGTAGTTAAGCAAGCATGCGCTCAATGTTTCCCAGTCCAAAACCATCTGAAAACACCCATATTTTGCTCCAAAACATTAATTTATCAAAATCAGACAATCTTCATGACGTCACTTCTACATAATGACGTCACTGTGGTAATAACTTTTACACTCTAATTCAATATGATTTCAACTATCTTGCACCTGATTTTCAAAAACTTTATTTTTGGTGACGAGAAATGCAAAATACCGCATTTAGTTCTTTGTAGGTTTTATTTTCCAAAGTCTTCTTCTCAAAAACCATTTGACCAGAAAACTGAAACTTGTGTGGTAGCACACTCAGGTGGTGTAGATTTAAGTTTGTTCAAATCATGATCCAAGAGGGTAAGTTTGGGTCCCAATGATGGAAGGGGGAGTGGTTAGGGTCAAATTTTTACGTAGGAATATATAGAGTAAAATTTTAAAAATTTCTTCTCAAAAATCATTTGGCCAGAAATGCTGTTGCTTGTGTTGAAGCTTCCTCAGGTGGTGTAGATTCAAGTTTGTTCAAATTATGATTCTCAAAGGTTGAGTTGGGCCACAATGGGGGGGGGGGGGGGAGTGGCGAATTTTTACATGGGAATATATAGAGAAAAAATTTAAAAACCTTCTTAATTCTTAAAACACAATTTCGCCATAAAAGCTGTCACTTGTGTGGAAGCATCCTCAGGTAGTGTAGATACAAGTTTATTCAAATAATTATTCCCGGAGGTAAGGTGGGGTGAATTTGGGGGTTCGAAGTTTTATATGGGAATATATAGAGAAAAATTTTAAAATCTTCTTAATTCTCAAAATAAATTGGTTCAGAAAAGCTGTAGCTTGCGTGGAAGCATCCTTAGGTTGTGTAAATTCAAGTTTGTTCAAATCATGATCCCTGGGGATAGGGTCGGCCCACAATAGGGAGGGGAGGGGGGGTAACTTTTTAATAGAAATATATAGAGGAAAATCTTTGAAAATCTTCTTAAAAACCAATTGACCGATGCGTAAAAGTTTCCGCAGGAAGGTTAGATTCAGCTTTGTTAATATTATGATCCCCTGGGTCAGGGTAAGGCCACACCGGAGGAGTCAATTTTTTACATATTCAGAGTATATAGACAAAAAAACTTTAAGTATCTTCTTATCCAAAACAAATCAGCCAAAAAAGCTTGAATTTTATTAAAAGCAACCAAATATAGTGTAAATTTAAGTTTGTTAAAATCATGATCTTTGGGGGGTAAGTTAGGGCCACATTAAGGGGGTCTAATAAATATTTTATTCAGTTTTGAAAACGCAAATGTTATGATATTACTTATATGCAAGCATCTTCACATGTTGATGTTTCTTACTGGTTTAGACTGTGACCCATGGACAATTCTTGGGCCCCACAAAGGGGTCAAAGTTTGATGTAGGTTTATTTGTTAATAAGATCTTCTTGAGAACTGCAATACTAAATATGTGATTAGACTATAAAATCATCCTGTTGAAAAAGGGGCTTAATATTTAAGATGAGAATATCCGGAGAAAAATTGAAAATCGTTTTATACAGAATCTAATCTACTACATTGTCCAGGTATTTTGTATATGACTTCATACAGCTAATTTAGTATGACTATTGTTTTTCAGGTGAACGATTTTTTAACGACTGCCAAACAAGTTAAAGTGTATACAACCTATATTATTATATATTATAAAACTACAAGAGATTTCAAAAATCTAGTCAGATATATGATTTCCTGCAATGTAATATTGAATAGGGAATGTAAACGTAACAATAGGAAACAATGAATGTTATATAAAAACCAAATTGTGTCATATGGTTAAAGAAGGTAGAAACATAAAATAATTGAAAAGTTAGAATTGTTTATAATGCCTGCCCCCAAAATGAGCGCGTCCAAGGAGCGGACCCGTCAAGCCGTGTAACAACCCGTACAAATTGTTTGGTTCTTAAAAAATGTATAACCAATTATTCTGTGATTATCCACTAACGATAATAACACATTTTCAATACAGTGTATACATAATTATGCAGCCCATCTGATGTAAAGCTTATTTCATATATTTTATCTATCTAAAGTTAATGCAAAAACCGCATCGAAATAGATGCAAATCAAACAAATTTATGCCGCTTCAAATGGCTAATATTTCCTGCTTTATGACTCAATGTATTTTTTATTCCTAAATATCCAATCAGTTAAAAAAAAATATAAATTCTAAAATTTCATGTTTACTTGTCAGATATGTTTTCTGGGTAATGAAATCTTTAGCTATGAATTTTCGGTTCACTCATATCCCCGTTAACCTGGAGATAATTTCTTTGCCGCGTGTACCGTTTCTGTGTATGCTCTGTTCTTTTAGAGTTAAGCGTTAAGTTACATGTCCACCTGTCTTTTTTGTCACGCATTAGCTTTTCTTCCCTTGTCTTATTTGCTTAGTCACGGTCACCCTCAACCTCCATTTGTCTGCGATTGTCTTACCAAGACCGACCGTATATCAATGTTTTATATATTTATGATATTTGTTTAATCAGTCAGTAACTTTGTTTATCTTGAAAGGATGGACTTTAAACCTCGTCACTGGTTTTTTTGGGGGGTATGCTTTACTGACTAGTTAGATTATATTAACTGTACCCTAAAACAAAGTCCAAAGTGTTCACCCAATAAAATGTAATATGTAAAACGGTATGAAATAAACACATTAGTTTGTCTTGACGTTGAGCTGACTGTTTTCTACCTTACTTTCAAGTGATTATGAACGATGTAACGATTTTGACCTCTGGTTGCGACCCGAGACCTTCACCTTTGCTGGATATTACAAACACATTCAGTAGGTTTAATTTGGGAACATTTTATTCGGATCGCTTTATATTTAAAGCAATGTCGAGGACGTTATGAACAACAGATTTAAAGTGAGTACAACCTGTCGTAGGAACAATCCAGACACCAATATTCGAACGGCTCTGTTATTTTACTCAATGACAATTCTGCCTATTTTAAATGTTTTACTTTTAAGACTAATACGCAAGACTTATCAATCGCAAAAAGTTGCCAGAATAATATCAATTTCTTAGTTTGAACTTTCGTCATGGGTATTTGATTTCAATCGGCATTGTCTTATTTTTATATGTGCTTTTGATTAGAAGACATATTGGAAACAATGTGTTGAAAATTTCATATTATTTAATTTTGTAATTTCAATTTTTCCCTATTTCTCAGGATGAGCACTTAACATTTTTGTTAAGTGTAAAAGCTAATGCATTTTATTGATCCTCTGTACTGAATAATATTATAAAAATATAGATAAATGATGAAATTATCTAAAGCATTTTTAAAATACTTGGAATTAATCTATTTCTGAGCATTGAGTAAACATTATTGCAATGGTTTTTTGTTTTAAATTTGAAAATTTTAACTAAAACCAATACTTTATATTTCATAGTTATGTTCAATTTTGTAATATTTTTTGTTTATATTGTTTTACTAATCGAAAACTCTCATTTTGAGGAAGTCACCATATCGCGAGAAAGATATATAAGGACATAAGTGTGCATCTTCAAAATATTCCAGCCTATCTATTAGATCTGGAAAATGACACAAATTTTTCTCTTGTTCTTCTGTTTTATTATTTCTCCGGTTTTTCCGTTCTGTTTTGATCGTTTGATGCATGGATACCGCTTAAACAACTTCATCACTGAAGAAATATCAAATATTGGTGTTCAATCCTGCATTAAAGAATGTCTTCTAAGGAAACCTCAGTGTCAATCTATCAATTTCAATACCCAACAGTTTCGTTGTGAGGTCAATTATAAAGAGGCTGACATTTTGTTGGAAGGAACGCCGGATGTTAACAGCATATTTGCTAATTTAGGAAATGTTTCCAAGGTATAAAGTACTTGTTATCTATATGTTATCAATGTAGAAGATGTTGTTCTTTTCTAATTTACTACACTATAAAATTTCGCCTGGAATTATTTTTACACATTTTTCTTTCTACAGGATTTTTCGAAAAACTGCAAGGATAAAGTCTGCCAACCTCTTCATAAATGTGTAGCCATACAAAATACCCATGTTTGTATTTCAACAGGTATTTATTGTTTATTTCTTTGTAACGTGGTTTACTTCGTGGATATATAGATATTAATTTATATGGCTTAAAACGAAATACGATTTACTACGTCATTTCTGTTTATTTTTTTTTAATCTTAAGGTTCATGGCTGATAAAAAGTTACCAAATCCTGATAAAATGACCTCCAATTTTTGGAAGGGGATATTCATCTTCGAAAAACGCAAATGTTTTTATCATTTTTATCGTTGCGAGATAAAGAATGAATTCAGAATTTTTCTTTCTTTGTACAAACATAAGTCTCAGTAATTCAAAAGCAATGTATCAACAAAAGCTTTTAGATAGTGATAACAATGTACATCTTCAGCATCTGTCAATGATACTCAAAAATGATTTGGATTCTTCTTTACTTTCCAAAGCTTGCAGCGGAGGAACATATGGAAAAAAAGGGCAGTGCTTGCCTTGTCCCATGGGTCAGTACAACGATGGCTCCAAGCAGTGGTGTTCTTTTTGCTCTCCCGGGAGTTACAATGCCCACACGGGGTCAAGTTCTTGTCATCCTTGTCCTGCTGGTACATACAATAGAATCTATGGCCAAACAGTGCCAGGTAAGACCACAAAATTAAGAGGCTCGATAGCTGTCGCCATTTTTAGATTGTATTGATCTCCATTAAAGAAAGGCTACATATAAAAATGTTGGAAAATACCCAAATTTAAAAGGGTAAATAATATAGATTGTTTCTTTACTTAGTAATAGTTTATAGCTTAATAATTTACATCTTAAAATTTTAGGAAGATCTGATGTTTATTTTGTTGACCAACCAGCCTCCTTAAACCAACTAACATAACGTGAACACTGTTTTTAAACTGTCCTATATTTCTTAAGTATTCAATCAACAAAAAATTATATATAACCCTTAAACACTCTTTTTCATTGTCCTATATCTTGACTTGTAGAACTATTTAGCTAGACACAATACTACAAAGAATCGTACTTATTCTATAAATCAGTTGATTTTATTTGTACGCAATATATTTGTTTCGGAACAGCCATCATAGATGCTCTTAGAGATGATTATTTGAAATCTGAAATCATTGATTCATTGATAGAACTTTTGTTTGATTTTTAAGAAATATCGTAATGAAATTGTTATTTCTTTTATAAATATTTGATGACTTATGAAAGCTAATATTCAAAATGATAATAACATCACCAAGTCAAAAATGAGTTTTCAAAACTTTGATCTGAATAAGAAGACCGTACTCTTACCAAGATTGTTTAGCAATAATTACCTTGGTGCTTTAGGAGATGGGAATCTGCAAAAATCTTTTACAGAGAAAAAGTCATAATTCCAATATTGATGTAATTACTTAATTAAAGTACCTGGAACTGATAGATAAATATTTATGTTTTTATACGAAATACATGTGACTGGATATCTTTGTTTCAATTTTCATAGATTCTTGCAAACCTTGTCCACCGGGATATCACCAATATACAACAGGTACACTAATTGCTGTTCAAGTTCAATTAATGTACCTCGATTTGAATTGTTATCGTTTTACCTTTGAATGGGTTGTTGGGTATTAAAAATATCAGTTGTATATTATTATTGCTAATAAACTTTCTTATAAAATCGTCGTATTTATCTGTTACAGGTCAAGCGACTTGTTTATTTTGTCCTTTTGGTACATATCAAGATCTCGAAGGACAATTCTTCTGTAAGGACTGCAAAGATTTCTATAACTGTGCCAACAGCAGAAGAACAAATTGCTACAGTATGTATTTCTTAGATTTCATCATATCTCTAGGCTCTTGTTTTTGAGATGAATTTTCATAATTAAAAAAAACAATGTTTTTTATTCTAAAAGTACGACCCTCTTGATTTAACTATGAACAGACTATAACAATAACCATAACAATTACTCTAATTGTAGGTTTGATGAAGCATGTCGCACAGATTGGTATTAACGGACGCAGTTACGGGAAATACGATCGCCATGAATGCAAGGCCATCTGTCGGAGTGACAGTGAATGTAAAGGATTCTCTTTCAACAGTGTCACCAAGGAGTGCTTTACTCACACGCAGACTGATCACAGTACATCTACTTTTGATTTCTATGAATTTCCTTCTGAATGTCTTGTTTAAAAAGTTATATAATTTGTCCGTTCGAGATCATCTATACTTTAATGGAAAATTTTGCAGTCTTTCAGATAATTTCATCTTCTCGTTTGAATTACTAATTGTAACGTCATTGTTTACATATGTTTCAAATATCTGTCTTCATGTATTATAAATATCCATTTTGCGCTATGAAAGAAAACTGTTAACGTCAACTATTTATATGTCTTTTAATTTCACTATAGCAATTCTGTATTTGTATGTTCATATCCGATTGACATATGTATGTTTTACATTGTTTTGGGTTTTTTTTCTTCTTTTATTCAAATTTGTACAATTATATATTAATTTTACTTTTTGTATTCATAGCCTATTATTAAACATTGATCAATTTTACAATAACACAACTGTATATTTTCATTAATCATTTTTTTCTGCTTATTTATGTTTCCATTTGGGTTTTTTATTTATTTATTTTTTAAATAAAGGGTTAAAAGTAGCTGAAAATTTGTGTTACAAATGAAGAGCGGTGAACCAAAAGGTATTGTATATTGTCAGTTTGTGCTTTTCGGTGTATTTAATTTTGAAAAAAATATATCAATGTACATGTAATTTAAAACTTGTACAATCACTTTATTAATAAATAACACTTTTCAAAACAATTGAAACAAAACTATTTTGGATGTTGGTGACTTTGTTTGCGGTTTCTTCGAGAGCATATATAAATCAAAATTGTCATGGATTTCGCTTTGTTCATAGCCAAGCAAGTGTTAAAAATCGGTTTTAGAACAAAATGTATAATGAATGTAAATTTTAGTATTTATTTACATGTAAAAATTGATGTTTTT
Organism: Magallana hongkongensis; assembly: GCA_016163765.1. NCBI lineage: Eukaryota > Metazoa > Mollusca > Bivalvia > Ostreida > Ostreidae > Magallana > Magallana hongkongensis. Next base: position 6,346,145 of record WFKH01011581.1, on the reverse strand, counting down.
TATTGGCGCTTATATAATAAGAAAGAAATCGTATCTCACTTTACCAAAAACCATGGTAGCATTAATGTGAAGAGTTTTTAAAACTTTCATTACGATGTAAATTGGGTTTAATCATACATATGGCACTGTATATCTATTAAATAGTCCAGAAACTAAAAAAAAAACACTTCATTAATATTGATAGCTATTCATTAGGCTGAAAATTATCTCAAATGTGAGGAAAATTTCGGACAAAAATAAAAATCAATCGTCGGATAACAATAATGTTACAAATGTAAATTAATCCCCTCTATCTGGTCATCGTTTGTTCATTCTTTAACTTGACTCGCATCCGCTCTCACCTTCATCAAAGATGTACTGAATTTGTAAATGAACCACTCATTAAGACGATTTTAACTAATTCTTGATTTTAAGGAATAAGAAATTAGATGAGATATTGATATCTTTTTAAAACAAATTCAATAACAAGCAAGCATGGCTGATTGAAATCACAAATCCAATGACAACCAAACATAGATAAATCAAAAACACGAATCCAATAACAACTAAATATAGCTGATTGCTATCATAAACACGAATCCAATAACAACCAAACATAGCTGATTGCTATCAAAACAAAAGTAAAAATACAAATATTATAAACAGTCTTGTAAAAGTTTTCAAATTTTGTTTATCCAATTTTTAAACTTTAATAATGATTTTTGGGTTTAACTTTTGTTTATAAACTTGCCCATATGTATTACTTATTTGATACACTTTCATGTTTGAAGTGTCGCACTAAATAATAGTTTCACAAATTGTCTATCAAAAGATAGAATCTCGTTTAATATACACTTTACACAAGATATTAGGGTTTAAATTGTTGGTCTTTTCCGTCCTCATTCCGGCTAATGATGCTCGCTTTATCCAGACCTGTTATTTCAAAATTCGATGAACGTGTAGACTTTATATTTAACGATTAATGTCATGTCAGATGCAATATTTTTTGAAGTAGATAGAATACAACTATAGAAGAAACACGGTAATAATGACGAGCTTTTATACAAATGTAGCTAACAAAATATCCAATCAGCAAATATGCATTATTATGAAGAATATGATATTCAGGTTGTTAAATGGGAATTGTCCAACTTCATAGTTTATAACATTAGTTACGAAACTTCATAGTCAGATTTATTATACAGTTTCCTAGTTCCTTCCGATCTTACGTAATACGATAAACTGCAACAATGATGTAGTTTTAAATATTATTTTTCGGTCATATAAAACTTCATAGTACTTGTACAAAAGAAAGAATATTAACGTGATATTTATTGATTAACGGTAGGCGTATCCCCTTAACATTGCTCAGCAGGCGTATTTCATTACCAACTAGATTTGTTCATGTCACGACAGCCGCTTTTCTGATCAGTCAAAATAAGATTTTAGGTTTCTTTTTTTTTTTAAATAACTTTTAATAACTATAAAACAGTAACTATATATACATGATACAAAACAAGAATGAAACAGTCATATTTTTTGCAAGTATAACATTAATGTTAATTAGTTGCGGTTCCATCTGTACGCCACTATTTCGTTCATCCTTAGAACATCCGGAACGCTGTGAAGTCCAATGTACGTCAGACAGGTTATTTGCAGATAGCCGCAACCTCGTGTGTCATTGTCCAACTCTGAAGCAAGAAAATACTGGGATCATCATTTTCGCATTAAAGACAAAAGCCTACACAAAAAATCGTAAACAATAAAGCTTACATAAGCAAAATCAATAATGATCCTAACGTTGAGCAAAACAATGAGCAACAATGGTGTTTTCTCTTGTCACTTAATTACATGCACATTTTCACGCCGTAATTGACGTCAAGAGATACTGACATTACCGGTTCAAACACTTTGTATAAATACAGAAAACAAAACTTACCTGTACCTAATATAGAATCTAATCTGAGTAAATTACACCAGTCCGGCATCTATACATATATAAAATACATGAACGTGCACGTGTACGTGGTTACATTCATCCGCTAGTTTACAGAACATTACAGTTCAAATATCGGTAAACTAAAGTATTTTGCTTAGAAATAAAAAAAAAATGAGTTAATCTAAAAGCAAACTTATCAGTCTGTAAATTGTTTATCTAATAATCAAATATTTGAAAACAGTACCAACCAATGGTTCTGGTTTCGATGGAAAAATAGTCTGCTTGTTTGCTAGAGTGGCAGAATTTGCTGCTTATAAGAAACCTAGAAAACGGATAGGACACCGAGCAGGTTTTTATGTGCTAGTCAACGGAGGAACCGAGAAAATGTAGCCCATTAACTACTGTTATGTATCACTGCGTATTCGAGAAAAATTAGTTAATAGTGTCTGGTCATACTTTTTTACTTACCTAGGTCTACAAGTCTCCGGCACTTTTAATTTGCCATGTCCACTTTCTGTTCAATATCCTATTGTTAATTTACGATACAATTTGTCGACTTAAATGCTGCTTGGATAGTATTGCATTTTAGCAGTACTGGAATCATTTCGATGTTTATTTTTTAGCCATCGTAAAGGTTTAACTCTCGATAAATTCTCCGACCGATCCGACTTTTGATATGTTGGCCTTTTTATGATTTTTTTTTCTTGTTTTTTTTTTTTTGGGGGGGGGGGAATTGCTCCAACTTTATAACATGCGAAGGTTAATGCATAATAACTTGTTAAGTATATTTTCATGATTACTAGTTCCTAACCCGTTTTAACGTAGAATAGATATTTGTACAACTATTTTGACTCAATAGAATTTATGAAAGTATTTCCTATCCAGAAGACATTTGAAATACACTGTATAAGTTGATTTTTGTTAAGAACAATATAGAAACACAGTTTTACGTGATTGCCAAAAATGACTTGACAAATCTCAAAAATAAAATAGTTCGAAATATTTACATTTTCTAGTGTCTTTGCCTGCGATAAAACTACGTACCGATTTTGTACTATACAGTCCAATAAATTCAAATGACGTATAATATGGGCGCAAGCGGGGTTTGTTTATTCATATTCAAATATTTAATAGCACAATTGCTGAACATGATATAAATATAAGTAATAAGGATTCATTCTTTGAATATTATGAGGTGATAGTTTCGGCCGGGGCGTAAATCTATCATTTAGCCCTTCGGGCTTTATTGAATTTGATCACGCCCCGACCGAAATTATCACCTCATAATGCTCAAAAAATGATTTCTTATTCCTGAAATATTTTCTGTATATTTTCTGTACATTTGTTGATAAATGAAAGCATTATCAGGAGGAAATCCACATTATAGGTAAATCAATTCAAAATACGGCATGTTTTGAAATTGACATTTGGTAATAGTATTTTATGCAGGAACATGACTATATATACTATATACCAAACTTTAAATAAGTTGAAAGGGTTGCAAAACGATCGTCAAATTGATAAACGATTGATTAAATTCATTTCGAACGATTAATTGGTTTATAGTACCAAAATACACAAGCTTTGTAATGTAGTATTAAGGGTTTTTTTTTTATAGGTTGATATATGTATGAAGTGTTGTAAAAAAACTAGACATTGTTTGATATGAATATTCATCGTCTAAGCTGATCAAAATATGATGATTATAATTAAAGTTAAAAATATTGCATTAATGTGTATTTTTATTGATGTGTGGGGAATTCAAAATACATTTTTCTTCTTATTATTATCATTTAACAAATATTAGTTTGACGAGATATAGGCGCTTCTGATTGGTCGAAAAATTTCTTTGATACCAGCATCAATAAAATTTTATCTGGATCTACTTACCGTATCTCATCTGTTCTGATTAAGCACTATTTATAGAACGGGAATATCCAAAATAAACACTGTCAACAAAATGTAAAATTATTACTCTTTAATTGTAAGCAAACAAAATTCAACTAAATAAATATAAAAATATTGAAAGTAGTATAACCTCGAAATATAAACAATACACATTAATAATTCACGAAACAGAAAATTAAGTGTCTTCTCACGATTTTATCTGCTTGTCTGCTACGATAAACATTTACGTCGAGGATGACTGTTCCAGGAATCAATATACGCGTATACATGTATTCACTACCACGGTAACATTGCTGTTCAAGTTCTTAACGATGAGAAGTTTTAGATTATTGTCCATCGGAATTCAGAATACTTAGCGTCGTTACAGCTGCAACTATCCCCCCCCTCCTCCCCCCCCCCCCCCCCCCCCCCCCCCCCCCCACACACACACACACCTCTATCCTCGATCCTTAATTCAGCGTGTTCCAACGCAGATATACCATTTAAGTATCACAATGGCTATCACATTACCACGACATTCACCAAAATCGCACATACATACTATTTTTTTCTTCATATAAATTATTTTAGTCCACGATCGCGTCCCCGGACCCCTTGCATTACGTTTATGCCCAGTTGCATATTCCACCGGTCCAACTCAGTGACACTATATCCAGCTATGCCTAATAACGAATCTCGCTGCACAGCAAAAATGTTACAAGTCATCGCATGTATTTTTCCTTTTTTCAAATCAGCCGTTTTAGATTACAACTTTCATTATTACTCAGCTCAGTAACTCAGCATTAGCTGAAGGCGCATCCATTTTGACTGTTCATGCTGTTATTGTTATGTTTTCCTACGCGCCGCTTCAATTAATTATTTAAACTTTTGATGATTGACACTCTACTTTTTATGATTAAAATTTTTTTTATCAAATGATAAGAAATGAATTTTATAAATTTTCCTTAGATCGACGTATCAAAGGAAACCATTGACCGGAAATCTTTTTCCGGTCAATTTTTTCTTTCATACGTCGATCAAAAGAAAAATTATCACATTCATTTGTTAAGTAAAGTTTACAATAGACTACATGATAAAGAAGTTGATGTCTCTAAAACGAAATGCCAGATCTACAAAGATCCCGAAAGCAAGTATTTGGTTATCAAAAATATTAAATATACAATCTCTTAATTCTTACACATTTTATTCATGCGTCAACTTGTCTTCGTTTCAAAAACGTTCTTTTTATTTTTCTGCCCATTTCCCGGATCCTGAGGGTGGGGGAAAGAGTCCATGTGGTCAGCCCATTTTCCCACACACACATTTCCGACTCAGGAAATTTCTCGCATTTCAAACTATCGGGCCACTC
>WFKH01011581.1:6330697-6340871 GCA_016163765.1 Magallana hongkongensis | reverse complement strand
ATAATTTTAGAACCAAAATGACCGGAAAAAAAATTTCCGGATTTTTTTAAACTTTCGATCTCTCGAACTCTTGATCTCTCGAAGTTTAATCACGGTCCCCTGAAGTTCGAGTTATCGAGATTCACCTGTAGTTACTTATCTGTATTTGAATGATTACGCACATTTTTTTCCTAATATAGACGGAAACCACCAGAATCATGTTGTGTAATATTTAAAGACAGAATCAACGCCTTCAAACTCTGCGATGCATTATGTATCAGTAATCAAATATTTCTTAAAATAGTATCCAAGCAATATTGAACTCTGGTGTAGGAATATATACGACTACAAAAAATATCTAAATTGTTCGTGTCATTTAAAATCTTACTATTTTCAAGGTAATTATAAATAAGTTTTTTTGAAATACAATGCATCTGAATACATTACATCGAATTTATCGATTATTTTAAGTACTAAATCTTGTCTCCGGTGATGATTTGTGCTTAGGTCCAAACACTGTTTCACTTCCGGTCTGCCAGAGTAACTGCATAGGAATGTTGATTAAAATCAGCCTCCAAAAAACGATTCACATCCATTTCCAGCTTCATAACAAAAAGATCGACACGAAGTGATTGTCTTTTCCAAAACAGTGCATACGGGTGCATACATAGTACACATTTTTGATGGTTTAAAAGATTTGGCATAATAGTCCAGTTATAAGGCAAATTTTAGCACAAAGGAATTGAAATCGGTTCACATTTTTTATGGGATGGCAACATTTTTTGTCTATTCCTAACTACAAATACAAATACCTGGACCAAAAAGAATGATAGATTTGCTTCTAATATTCAATACCAATATAATTAATCAATACTAATTTAATATCCAATACCTGGATATGTCTAAAATTATTATAAATATTAACTTCGTGAGGGCAATGTCCAGGTATTGAATATTATATGTAATGATCCTAAAATGAAAGACCAATTAAAAGTCAATCCTGTATCCAATAAATGCCTTAATTATATGAAACGGTTAATATTTTATTCAATTTCTATTTCAAAAGTGTTAATCGTTGACTTAGATTACGACAAACAAAGCCGTGTGAATTGGGATCTAGAAACTTTTGGATCCGCTTACTCATATATTTAAGAGTGCTGAATTTTAGACTATAAGTATATTAGTACTCTTGACAGAAGGGGTACGAATATAATGATATATATTAACATCATTCTTTTGTTTGATACTTGAAATATGAATAATTTCCGTTCTGAACTGCAATGAAGTGGCGTGTTAATACAATATTAAGCATTTCGGAAAAGAAGCATGTCCTTCTTAAGACACTTAAAATTTACAGTACTTTCATATTTTTCATGTTATACATGAACCTTTGATCTCATTGTCAGTTGTTGTTTTTATGTGTTTTTAAAATGTACATGGTGCCTCATATACCAGAGAACTAGTTGTTAGTGAAATAATAAGAAATAGAAAACAATTCTTCCACTCAGACTGTTTTCTTTATAGATTTTCAAAATGTTTTTGTAAGGGGGTTTCTTTTGCATTATGAATATTGTTTATTACGTAGATGATATTGCATTGCAATATTTGGGGGATTGATAATTGACTTCATATAACAAGTTAAAGAAAATAAAACGTCTTTTCAAAAATGCATTGTTTTCTATAAGCAAGCATTTCAATATAAAACTGTCTCCATAATCGAACATATTTTATAAAACAAATATGTCCATCCATGGTATATTAATAATTAGTAAACCTTTTAATATATAAGCACCTGAGAGATGTAATAAAATAATTTATCACATGTTTAGCTCGATTTACGGTTGATATCACTCATGTAATAATTCTTTAATAGTACACTGTATATTCTTATCCAACGTGACGTCATAATTAAACATTACGAAGATTAAAAGGCCGTTCATTGACGTAGAATGAAAAAGTAAAAAATATTATTTAGTTGAAAAACGTGGAGTTGTACTTAACATGTAGTGATAACGAACAGTTTTCAAAATCAAAAGTCCAAAGGAAAAATACAAAACAGGAGCAGATCAAACACGGACCTCTAAAAAAAAATAGAGGTAGTATCAGGTGATATGGAGGAGTGAGCATCCTCTGCTGACCGTGAAGCATTTACTGCTTTTTTCATGAATTGATAAAAGCATGTTCGGAAATGAAATGTTTGTTTACTAATTTTCAAGGAACTTTTCTCCATGCGTTAAGATGTTGAAGTCTTTTAGTAAATGTGTTATGCGGCTCACTATTATACTTTCTACAGAAAAGATTGAGGTTTAACAAAATACGTAGTAAAACTTGTAATAAAAAGAATTTCTAATGATCTGCGATGGTATATATATATTATTATCCAACGAGTTGTATAAAAAATTATGAGAGATCCTATATATAAACCATATTCCAGACCTTATCCTTTTATCTGTTCTAGATTTCCATAAAAACTCAAAAATTATTTGGCTTAAAAAGAAATAGTTGGAAAAGAAAGAGATGTAAACAAATGGTTCAATTTCGGAATAAGCAAAGTTTTAATAACAGTAACACGATCAAGAAGAGTGAGAATTCGTCTTTTCCACTGTTCAATAAGTGCAACAATTTTCCTGATTCGGAGGCCAAAGTTTATGTCAACAACTTCATCAAGTTCAACAAAAAAATTAAATTCCTAAAAAAATTATGTTGTGAAATCCCAATCCAATTTCTAACTAGTATGATGAAAAACATGATCTGAAATATTTTCTAACCAATCCACACAATTTTTGTCTTAGAGGTATTAATCATAAGACCAGAAAAGCTACAAAAAAAATTTATGGTTTGTAATGATTCAAAGATCTAGATGAACCATAAGGGCTAATACAATATCATCATCGTATTATGATATTTTATGTTCTATATTATTTATGATATTGCCTTTCATATTTTTGTTTTGCTTTTGGCGTATTGAAAGGATTTCTGCACATATTATAATAAATAAGGAGTTACATCGAAATATGCTATTAATGGCACTTACAATAGATTTTAATGTAATTCCAGAATATTTTTAAAATCTTCAGCTGTGTATATATATATATATATATATATATATATATATATATATATATATATATATATATATATATCACTTCCAGGTGATCCATTATTCTTCATCAATTTAAGTACACTAAGAACTACCCTTTCATAATTGTAATTCTCCAAATATTTGGCCAATTTGACAAACAATTGAGGAGAAGTTCCTCTCGATGAACAATGGGGTTGTTCTTGGTGACAGCCTATGAACGTTTTAACTCGGTCCATTTCAGGACCAGATGGATTTTTGAATGTGCCTTTGATTGGCTGAAGAGACGATGACACTTAAAAAAGTCGGAGGAACAAGGCTAACAAGACTAACAATAATATAGCTAAAAGACTAGGGAACAGGTTTCTTTATATTCCCCAAAATGATCTGAATTGTTCATGTATCAATTGAATGTATGTATCTTAAGTGTACTTTCAGGAGCATGCGCAGTACTATAAAACCTGGCTATCATATTCTGAGAGCCAGTTGTAGATGACGAACAAAACGGGAACTTCGATTGGTATATCCAAGGGCAGTGCAACGGACCCGAGGATGGGAAGAACATTAGGGATTATATCAAACTGCATTATTTTTTAGAACCTCCATTTGCTGTAGATGGGAATGTTAAGTTAAGCTTCATTTAACAGGTCGGGTACACTACCTAATATGGATAGCATTATTTAACATGTGACAATATTTACGTCAAACAGGTTCTCCAATCCAGTGAATGAGTCGCAAAGCATGACGGTCTACAACGTGTTTACTTTTCAACACATACACGTGGTTTGTGGCTGTTTTATACACAATATTTAATTGCTTGCCGGAAAATTCGTACAACTTGATTTTTACTTTAGAAGGTAAAAAAGGAAAGATTACGTACCGTAGACTTTGTTCCATACTCACATTGAAAAATACTGTTGTTTTAATTTATCAATTGATGCTTCAAAAATCGATCAGTATCAATAGACTGGCATACATACGCATACAAGTACAAGCAAATTTTGATAAGGAAAAACTGCATAATTGTTTATTGGTGACTTAATTATTGTACATCATTAATAAATGCAGGTAATTGTAATTTTTAACATACGTAAATAGCCACGATAGTAGAAATGCACAAATATACAAATACAGAAGTACAAGTTATGTATCATGTAGTATTTTGTACACTAAGCATTCTGATGAGTGTCCCTGAAAAATTTCAAAATTCTACTAATGTTGTCCCAAACCTGGGGTATCACGTGAAAAACGTACTCACTGCTTCTAATATAATAGGACGTACCTCTCTTTTGAACTTTGACGATGGGGTATTTAAATAGGTTGATATAAGGCCTCATAGGCAATATTTTTCAAATGTGAGCATAAAATGAAAGATCAGACATGATTTTCCATATTTATTTCATTAATTCTGAAAAATAATTAAAAATGAGTTTCCAAAGAACAATTCAAAATGGTATATATTTTCAATACGCTTTGTATACACTGAAACTTGTAGTAACCCACAATGCCTTGCAACTCATTCATCTGATTGGTTTGTCAATAAAAGTAAACAGATAGCTAATTTTGTATGCAAATTTATGCCGACGTCACAAAATCTAGTGGTCTCGACCTGTTTAATCTATATATAAAACACTTGTCACTTTACATAGGTAAAATTTTATGAAGCAGAGCAGTTAATAGATGTATCTTAATTATATTTATGAAATTTAATATCAGAAACACCATTTGAATTTTTGTTTTTTATAACAGAGAGAAATGAGATAGATCCTGTATGGTCGGAATTTTATAAAATGACCACACTTATTTGTTAAACATCACAACAGTATGAAGGGAACAAAAATAGAAAAGAGATATACACGATTAATTCAATAATCGTTGATACTTGTTATTTCTTTAGCTAGTCCTCGGAAAGGCATTTTAAACTTCCGACGCAGCATTTCGTTCATGAGCATGAGGAAGGTCGTTTCCTCCCGTAATTTCCGTTCTTGCTGTACCAAGACGGCGTATTTCATTTGTGTTACATCCTTAGGTCGAATCTTCTTACGCTGACCAATATTTCCTACATTATTGGACCTATAATGCATAAAACCTTATATCAATTTATTATTAATCCAGTGGTGAACTTTGGAACTAATTAATACACAAAAATGTGTGTAGTTAAAGAAAAAACTAAATGCCGCATCACTAACATTTATTAGATAATAATTGTGAAGTTCACACTCATTTAATAAGAACGATGAAAAGTAAGTATGAATTGTGTTTACACGCTTGGCTCCATGTAAGTCGTCGTTTTAGTGACAGTACTTGATGTAGAGTTTTCTACCGCTACGGTGGCTACATTCCTGTTATTCTGTGTCTGCTCAGAAATGCTGTATGTGACTGCGTCCTGGTCTCCTTCATCTCTGTTTCTTTCGTCTGTGATAATAAATAAATTTCCTTGTAATTTTCCTCAAAGGGTCTCGATGTGCGTTTTTGCATATTTTACGAAGTATTACTAATTAACAGTGAGGTTTTGAACTTAATTTAAAGATTAAAAAATAACTGTTAAACCAAACAAAAATGTAAAATGCATTTAAAATATTAATAATTATAATATGCACATGATTTATAATGCAATATTGGAGAGTTTGTGAGAGAGAATAAGAGAGTACCACAACCCAGCCTGAATGCATTTTTAACTTTTTTTTCACTTTTAGTATTTCGACATTAGTTTTTAAACTCAATTTCCCCTTCCAATTTTTTTGCAGGTATCTCATTAAAATCTAGTTTATTTGAAAATGAACCATAGGAAACACCGCTCATCCGCCACCATTGCTTTAAGGGTGTTGTTGTCATACATGTACGTGACGTCATTTTGTGAATTTATGAAGGCATGTTCGGAGGTTTGACGAATTATTGTCAAGAATAAATATTTAAAATGAAGAGGGATACTCTGTGAATTGTGAAGAATATTCAAACGATTTTGACAACTTTAAAGTAGGCCTAGCGTCTACTGTTGGAAACAAATGTTAACAAAGGCAGAAAACTAGTCTTCCTTTATTTAGGCCTAGTATCAAACAAAATTCCGATATAATATTTGAATCGTTTCTTATATAGTAAATGTTGTGTATGTGTTTACGGAGCTATTGTTTCCAATGAATAGACCACTGAGCTGTTTAATTTTACTGCTTCAATGAAATACTCTTGCAAAATATATACTCTTTTATAAGATAACAGTGCGTTAGAAAAAAAACCTGCTAAACAAAAACAATTGTATTTCAGTAATAGGTCTGGGTTTACTTAACAGTGGACTGCGCTTCAAATACAGACAACCCATCAATTGAAGATGAATCATTGTTGAGATCAATGATCTTCTCACTCCTTTTAGTGCCATTGAGCGAGGGCCTCCCCCAGTCTTTCTCAGGGAAAGTTTGTTTGAAGAAAACTCCGTTTTGCTGTCAGATGCAAAATTGTTAACTTTGTTTTTATTTTTTATGGAACGATTTGCTTCTCCCAAAGAAATAACCTGTGAAGTGATGTTTTCCCAAAATTCTTCTTTTGCTTGTGGTGGTATTCGTAAATTTAGTGTTAATTATATCAGTAATTTTCACCACGCATTCTGTTAGTAACTGTATTTTGCTAGCATTAACTTTTTCCCCTGTTTTAACTTGACTTTGTTTGAATGTAGGCTTCCGTCATCCTGGCAGAAAGTAAACAACGCAAACGAAAAAAATTTGTTCCATTAATGTGTATTTGTATTGATGTGTAAGGAATTCAAAATATATTTTTAAGGTCTTCCGTTTCCAACGGAAGACCTTATTGTTTTCGTATTGTCTTTCGTTTCCAACGGAAGACCTTATTAAGGTCTTCCGTTTCCAGCGGAAGACCTTATTGTTTTCGTACTGTTTCTTATTATTTTTTTTTTTTCAAATTTTGTGCACGCGATTTCTCGAAAACTGTTCGACAGATCTCGATCATTTTTTCACAGATGATTGGACGTAATCTAAACTTCATACATATTTTTCTTTTTTTTTTTGTCGACACTTCCGGTACCGACTTATCGGCCATTTTGTAATTTTTGACGACCTATTTTGTGCAGCTATAAACTTAGAAACTATCAGAGATATCACTATGAAATTTTCAGGATAGGTAGACTATAGTTTGATGTTGTGCAGCATGTATTTGTTTTACGCCAGTGGCGCCATTTCTTGGAGCTCGCCTAGGCACGAAAATTGGGTACGAATTTTGAATCAAAATTTTCAAACGTTATGATCTGTATCTTTTTATCAGTTGATATTTTGTTAAAACATATAGAACAAAAGTAGTAGAAAATCAAAAGTTCTTTCCAACGAATCAAGAAAAAGGGGCTGGCCCCTTAAATTAGGGGCCAAGAGACTCGTTAAATCTATTACAAATAACTTAAAAACGATAAAGATTTTATAATGCATTATAGAAGCAAAGTTGTTGATCGTAACAATATCAATCGGAAAAAAGTATTGCCACACCCATTTATTTCGTAATTAGGGATTTTTAGGGGGCAACGTCTTTAAACTTTGACGCAATATATCTAGAGAAGGAGACATATTTTGTTAGGCATTGTAGAAGAGAAAATGCTTGCATTGATAATTCTAATCGATTCCACTAATCAAAATACCAATGTCTGTCCCCATTAAGGATCTAGAGGGCTGGCCCCTAAAATATTCAATCATTTGTATCTCAAAAATGAACAACAATTTTAGATAGGTGTAAGATCAGAAAATGTAAGTATTTATAAGACCTTTCGTATAAAATCAAGAAAAAGGGGCTGGCCCCTTTAATTAGGGGCCAATACACTCGTAAACTGTATTACAAATAACGAAAAAACGATCAAGATTTTATAATGCATTATAGAAGCAAAGTTGTTGATCGTAACAATATCTAACAGAAAAAATTATTGCCACGCCTATTTATTACGTAATTAGGGATTTTTAGGGATCAAAGTACTTAAAACTTTGACGCAATATATTTAGAGAAGGAGACATATTTTGTTAGGCATTGAAGAAGAGAAAATGCTTGCATTGATGATTCTTATCGATTCCACTAATCAAATCACCAATGTCTGACCCCATTAAGGATCTAGAGCGCTGGCCCCTAAAATATTCAATCATTTGTATCTCAAAAATGAACAACAATTTTAGATATGTGAAAGAACAAAAAATGTTTGTATTCGTGAGACCTTTCGAATAAACTGAAGAAAAAGGGGCTGGCCCTTAAATTAGGGGCCAAGACTCTTGTAAAGTATCTTACACATAACTTAGAAACGATCAAGATTTTTTAATGCATTATAGATTCAAAGTTGTTGATCGTAACATTATCAGTTTGTAAAACTCATTGCTACACCCATTGATGACATAATTAGGGATTTTAGGGGACTAAAATCTTAAATTTTTAATGTGCTATATGTGAAAAAGCACAACACTTTGTCAAGCATTGTAAAAGATATTGACAATCATATACATTATCTGAAAGGGAGGGGTTGAGGGGGAATTTTGAAATTTCATTGATATTTTCGTCGTATCGTTAAAAAATTTAACGGAAGACCTACTCGTTACTCGTAACGAGATCGTGTCCAGTTTTCGTACTGTTTCTTCTTATTATTTATTTCCACAAATTTTGTGCACGCGATTTCTCGAAAACTATTGGGCCGATTTTGTTCATTTTTTCACAGATGATTGCCTATGGTCATAATTCTAGATGATTTTTAAAATTTCGAAATCGTCACTTCCGGTCCCGATTTACGGCCAATTTTGTAATTGTTTTCGACTAATTTTGTGCAGAGCTGATCTCAGAAACTATCAGAGATATGACCTCGAAATTTTTAGGATATGTAGACTAAAGTTTTAAGTTGTGCACTATGATGCTGTTTTACGCTAGTGGCGCTATTTCTTGGAGTTCGCCTTGGCGCGAATATTGGGTACGAATTTTGAAAAAAAATTCCCTTTTTTTTGTCCACAAGATTTCTCAGAGATGGCTTGATAGATTATCTTGATATTGGCAGGAATGATTGAAAATAAAAATATATCGACGAATTTATTTTTCATTTTTTCAAAGTTCATTTCCTGTCGTACGTTTCCCGTCCCGCAACAAGAGGCTTGTGACTATCAGATCTCAAAAATGATAAGGACTTGAGCATTCAGTCTTTGTAGGATTATTGACCTACAGTTCTAAATGTCTTTAAGTTATTTTGTTCTGTTCGTCATAACTTCCGGTCGTCACCGGAAGCACTTCAAAAATTATTTTTTTACGCATTTAATTTATTTTCACATAAAATTCACATATGAGTATAAATTCTTACATATGTCATTTATCCGATGTTGAATAAACAAAAAAATTCTACTTCCGGTGAGATATCTCAAAAACAGTGTATCTCACATAGCCTTTTTTAACAAATGTTTTACCCACGAGATTTTAAAAAATGCAAGTGATCAAGATACGAAACTTACATGGATGATAGACATTTGAGGAAAAATGCGTTTAACCGCTTTCATTCTGTCAACCGTCACTTCCGGTCCTCACCGGAAGGATTCAAACAGATCAATTTGTTTGAAATTTTTACTGGTTTTGTTTGACAATTTTAATAAAATTGATAAACAAAAAAGTACAGTTATCCAATGTTTAAGAAAAACAAACTTTTATTTTCACTGAGCACTTCCGTTTATCCGTTTCCTGTCCCGAGACAAAAAGAAACATTACCTCCACGAGATCTCAAAAACGGTGACAACTTGAACAACCAAACGTTTTGGGATGATAGCCCTATGTATGTATCTGTGTTTACATTATTTTGTTTGATTCGTTGTTACTTCCGGTCGTCACCGGAAGTACTTCAAAATTTTGTTTCCTTATTTTATTTATTTTACATGGAATAAATATTTCAGTATAAAATCTTACATATGTTATTTATGCAATGTTAAATAAGCAAACATATTCCACTTCCGGTGAGATATATCAAATATCTTAGGTAGCTTTTCTTTTTACAAATTTAATACCCGCGACACTGTAAGTGATTGAGACACGAAACTTTTATGAATGATAGACATTTGATTGAAGATGTAATTAACGGGTTTTATTTTTTCAACCGTCACTTACGGTTCTCACCGG
>WFKH01011581.1:6310929-6324078 GCA_016163765.1 Magallana hongkongensis | reverse complement strand
GTTCAAAAGATTACTTTCGGTTTATCCCTCCGCGTGCTTCAAATAGTGCAAGTCAAAATGAGAGCATACGACAGTTTTTTCAATAAAAATATGATAAATTATAATTAACTAAGCAAAATAATAACTTAATGGATAATCTCAATGAATTATTATGCATTTCCATACAGCAGACAACGTTTGTGTACGTTTCAAAGCGGCGTAGTAATACCCAGTGTAAGACAGAAAAATCTAACACTGCTGTCTCACACTGGACAAACCGATCTTACACCGGTGATAATGCGAGAATAATAGAATCATTCATTATTACGAGTGTGGGATAGTGAAATTCCACCGAGGGGACAAGATTCACGGTCTAGGACGAGACTCTGCCGAGTCCTAGACCGTGAATCTTGGCCCCGAGGGGGAATTTCACCATCCCACACGAGTATGTAATGAATGATTATTTTTTCGCATTATTTTACATAAAAAAGATGTTTGACAACTTTCTCGTTTGACGTTTAAAAGCGTACTTTCGGTTTATCCCGCCGCGCGCAACAAATAGTGCAAGTGAAGAAGAGAGCATACGACAATATTTTCAATGAAATTATGATTGAATTGTAGTCAACTAAGCAAAATAATGACTTATAGAATGGCTAATTCCATCATTTATCATTTTCTTGCAGCATACTATGTTTGTTTACATTTTGCAGCGGCTTAGTAATACACAGAGTAAGACAGAAAATCTCACACTGCTGTCTCACACTGGACAAACCGATCTCACACCGGTGATTATGTGAGAAAATAATGTAACAAACGGATATAGATTCATTCTGATCCTGGCACTGGTTCTTTGTTTAACTTCATTCACCTTAGACTCAAAAATATACAGAGGTTGTATATGAGATACGTGTTTTAAAGATTTTCAATAACAATTAAATCAAGTGAGGTGTAGATATTTCTAACACAAAAAAGAACAAAAACATTCATCTACTTGCTAATGAAACCCAAGTATCAGAAATTATAAAAGAATCTTTCATATTTTGTAAATCCAATTTATTCATTTCGAAATTATTTGTTTATCATACGTAATTGCAATTATATGAATTGGTCGTTCACAGAATTGTCCAATAAAGAACAATTATCTGTTGAACGTTTGTTGAGTTTTTATTTCTTTGTCGACCATTTCTCAAACAACATCTAAGATAGATTATTCTAAAATCGATAAAATCTAATTTGTGTATCATTGTTCCAAAATTAAATATTGGTAGTTTCTTTGAGCTCCCGAACATTCTCTCAGTCCAGCAAAATGACTGTTTTCTGTATTATTGTTTCATTTTTCTTAACTCATTCCATGATTGCGAGTTGTTTGGAGCGTTTGACTCATGGCTATCGTTTGGACAGCTTCACCACAGAGGTTATATCTAATATTGGCGTCCATGCATGTATAAAAGAATGTCTTCTCGTAAACCTCACTGTCAATCCATCAAATACAACACCCAACATTTCCAGTGTGTAATCAACTCTAAAGGGGCTGCTGACATCGAGTTGGAGGGAGTTCCGGACTACAACAGTATCTTCGCTAACGTAGAGAATGATTCGCTGGTATGATCACCATCTGCTCTATATACATTGTTTTACATTATTTTGTAATTTTGTTGTTTTGGCTCGAATTCATGTAATTACAGTATATGTATTCTTTAATGACCGTTTGTGAATTACTTTTTTCCGATCATTTTAAATTTTTTTAATCTTCCTTTGACAGCAATCTCTGGGAAATTGCAAGGATGTAATCTGCCAACCCCTTCATAAATGTGTCAAGACCGAGTTCACTAAAGTTTGTATTTCAACAGGTATTGTCAAAATATGTATTTTCTTTCTTTCTTCATTTGATTAATATGTTTTACGGTGCTACCGTTGTGGCGAGCGCAGCAAGAATTACACATATCTTGAATTATTGTCAACTTAGTGATCTTTTGATAGTTATCAACTTACATCAAAGAATTTTTAAGAGAGAGAGAGAAAGAGAGAGAGAGAGAGAATTATATAATATTTTTAAGTTTAAAAAAAATCTTACAAAATACATAAACTTGCATCCCCATAAAACCGTTTTTACTTTTGAAGAAAATTGATCAGTCTGTAAAATGTAATTTGTGTTTAATTTGGTCAAAACTGTAAAGTGTAGATACAGTATTATTTTTCTTTTGTACCTTGCTGTTATCTTACTTTTATTTATTTTTCCTGGTTCATAATTTTTTTAAAAAAATTTCTTTATTTTTGCATACTTTGTATTCGTGCCCCCGGTCCCTGTTTGTAGGTGTGTAATTTCTTATATTCCAATTTATTGGTTTGACAAAATGCAATATTTGCATAAATTTTTTACCTGTATATTTTTTCTCTTTATTTTTTATTATTTAGTTCAAAATGGCCTTTTTTTTAAAATTTCCTCCATATTTATACTTTCTGTTCATGCATACAAAATTAGCTTAAAATTGGATCGATATGACAGGATAGTAAAGTATGGCTCTTGCTTGTGTGTGTGTGTGTGTGTGTGTGTGTGTGTGTGTGTGTGTGTGTGTGTGTGTGTGTGTGTGTGTGTGTGTGTGTGTGTGTGTGTGTGTGTATTTATATATATAATCTTTCAAAATAAAAAAAAATCATCTAGGGCAGGTATCGCAGTTTATACTGAAATAGCTTTAGTACACGCATAACAGATGTTGGATCCACCTCTAAATCTATCGCGAGAAATCTAGTGCGAGATCACTGTGACATCACACGTTCAAATCTTCATTTATTTGTTTACGTATCTCGTCTCAATACGAAGGAATATATGGATGAAAAAATCTATTGGGTATCACTAAACCTTTTGCGCTACTGAAAACTTAGCCCGTTCTTTTTCCCGCGCGCACTGGTTTTTAGAGCTCGCTTCGCTCGCTATTATTATTTATCTTACTTTGAATTTGGCTTAAAATTATAAAGTTTGCAAAATTCATACATCGAAATTTAACTCAATTCATAAGCCAAAGCTGAACTTAACGTCGCGTTCTCAGTCTACATGACGTAATGTTTTATACGAGAATTTTTAATTTCTTCTTTCAATGCTTATCCATTTCACAAGTTGATAATTTTTTTATTTACGCTTTATTCTGTATCTAAAAGATCGGTTCCTTGATGCTAATGTTGCAATTTTCCATCTAATGATTTGATAAGACATACGCGAAACTAGTCTTATATCTGATTAAAGTACTGTTAAAACTTTTGGTTTGCATAGTCAATTATTTTGATGTAAACTACTTTCCATTGAAATCTTGGAAAGTTTTTTTTTAAAATAGACTCTTTGGACAATAAACACAGAAAAGCGGCACTCATTTATAGTTTGTCCCAAGTTATTGCTTCCATCACTTTTTGATGATTTTTAATAAAAAGACACATACCTGTGAAAGAAGTACAGTTGAAATCGATGAAATGGAAAATATCCAAGATATCTTCATTGACAAATTATCCTTTTTCACTCATAAAAGTTTACAGGAACGAAAACAAATTTCTTACGGAGATTTATAATGGCAAATGTTTACATCTTTTCTCCATTCGGAAGTACTCGGGACACCTTACACAATTTTTGAACGTTATCATCTGGGCTATTACATGGCTGATGCAATGCAAAATCCCCGTAGACTTTCTATTTTGGGATGTGTATTGAAACCTGAAGCGGTAGAGGAGGCGTTTCAAAACAGATAATCTGGACATTTTTCAAATTAGTGGATGAACGTAGTTTGAGCACAAAGGTTTTTATAATTATCGAAATATCAAGCGAAAATTGGTGAAAGCAAAAACTCGGGACAGAGTATAAGTCTAGAAATGAGTTAACTTTATCGAACAAAATGGCGGCCAATATAACAGAAAAATTTTCAGCCCTTAGTAACCCTGATTCAACTTTTATTTTTCACTGATTTTCTTATATATACGTGTTACCATTAAGTCTTGCTTCGCCCGCCTCTTCCTGCGCTCGATATAATGTTTAGAAGATGGCTTATACTCTGTTCCGAGTTTTTGCTTCCACCACTTTTCGCATGATATTTCGATAATAATAAATACCTTTGTGCTCAAACTATAAGCACCTGATGACGACCTCGAAAGTAATATTCAATAATATAACTTTAATATTGTAGCACTCTTTTACGAAATTCATCTTTGGCGGCTCTTCCTTGGTCTATATCTTTATCATTTTATTTTGAACATATACATACATGTACATAAACACAGATAAAATATTTGGCATTTTTCTTAACTTTGTTACAAATAATATTAATCATACCTTATATTATATTTTAATTATATCATATATAATTATAATATCACATAATTATAATATCATATATCATCATTTATAAAAACATCTAATCATATCTTATTTAATCATAAAATCATATAATTATAAAATCATAAGTCTTGTTTCATTAACTATGTTACAATTAAAAAAAATTATAAGTCTTATTTCATTAACTTTGTTACAATTAAAATTAATCATAACCTATTTCATATAAATATTATATTATATATCATTATAAAAATAATCATATAATTATAATATCATATAATTATAAAATCATAAATCTTATTTTATTAAACTATACCAGGTTGTATACAGGTTTTGGCTAAAATTTTAATAAATCATCTATTTTAGTAAAAACTCTAAATTTATATTCTCATTATCATTTTTTAAAATTATGATTTATTATGAATTTTGAGTTTTGACATGACCTCGCTTATATGCCTCCAGCCACTGAAGAAATAGTACCATTGTCACCAGACTTGGTACACCGGTGGTCCATTATTTATTTATATTTTTTTTTTATTTTTAAACTGCAGGACAACCCATACGTCCTGCACGGAGCATGTAAGTGTACCTCATTGCATCTAAATTCCACTGTGTCAGTGCATTTGAGAGGTGAAGTAGGTATTGAGGCCGTATCGTATCGAGATGGAAGTGTTATGGTATACTATAATACGTTCGCCATAGGTTAACAAAAATTAGTTAACCGCTATACTATAGTATACACAAAGAAACACCATTTGATGTTTAATTTTTTTAACAACTAAAGAGAGAGAGAGAGCCCGTATGGTCAGAATTTTATAAAATTACCACACTAATTTGTTAGTTAAACAGTATGAAGAGAACAAAAATATAAAAGAGATATATGAGATTTGTTCAATGATCGTTGATACTTGGTATGTCTTTAGCTAGTCCTCGGAAAGGCATTTTCATCCTCCGACGTAACATTTCGTTCATGAACCTGAGAAAGGTCGTTTCCTCCCGTAATTTCCGTTCTTGCTGTACCAAGACGGCGTACTTCATTTGTGTTACATCCTTAGGTTGTATCTTCTTACGCTGACCGATCTTTTCTGCATTTTTGGACCTAAAATGCATAAAACTTTATATTTATTTATTATTAATTCAGTTGTGAACTTTGAAACTTTGAATATGTGCAGTTACAGAAACAAGAGGCCCAGGAGCCACATCGCTTACCTAAGCAACAATAGCCTCAACTCTGATCAAATCAGCAATTGCAATACAGTATCAAAATCCAAATATCTTGACAACTAAGTGTAGTATATTTATATGATCTAAGGGAAGTAACTGTTTGTTTGTGTATGTATGAGTATGATGTGAGTAAGAGTTATCGTTCTTTGTGTGTATTGTTTTGAAAGTATCATCCGGGGTTTAGGCACGGGAAAGTAGCCATGCTGATGATAGGTGCGTGCGTGAGAGCATGTGTTTATGTGCTTCTGATAATTCATGAATAAATCTATATTTGTGAATGGATTAAATTCGTTATATTCTTTACTGGCGACGAGGAAAAGGAAACAGTAAGAATGGCTTCGCTTATTGAACTAAACGGAGTTCAGAAGTTTGACCCAAATGCAGAACCTTCGCAGTTGAATCAGGCGTGGAAAAGGTGGCATAGGAGTTTTGAACTGTTTGCTATTGGAAAGGGGGTAAGTGACCCAGAACAGAGGAAAGCATTATTGTTACATTGTGCAGGACCAGAAGTTCAAGATATTTATTATACATTGGACGAAGTCCGAGCAGTGCAAGAGGACAATGTTTATACGGTAGCTGTTAAAACGTTGAATAAACATTTTGAAAACAAAGTGAATGTTCCATATGAACGTTACGTATTCCGTAAAATAGCACAGAGTGATAAAGAGACTGTAGAGCAGTTTATAACGAAACTTAGACAACAAGCAGTGTATTGTGATTTCGCAAACCAGGACGAGCAAATTCGGGATCAGGTGATTGAAAAGTGCAGGTCTCATAAAATCAGAGCAAAGCTGCTGGAAAAAGGAAAAGACTTAACACTGGAACAGTTAAGAACAATTGCTGCGACATTTGAAATGACAGAAGTGCAGGCAAGACATATGGATACCGAGTTAGTGGCATCAATAAATAAAATTCAGGGACGTGGGCCTAAAACAGATAAGCCAAAACGTACCGGTAGATTCGAGAACAGGAAGTATGGTAACAAATGTTTTCGTTGTGGACGAGAAGGACACTTCGCCAAAGATTCGTCATGTCCGGCAAAAGACAAGGAATGCAGAAAATGTGGGAATGTTGGACACTTCGTGAGCTGCTGCTTAACAAAGCCGAAACAAGGAAAACGTATGGCGCATAGACCACAAAGAGGAGGACAGATTCACACAGTAGAGTTGGGATCTGATTCAGATGTGTTCGCATTTATCCTCAAGACATCTGACAAGTCATCAGACAAAGTTACGGTTAGTCTGGGAGGACATCCAGTGGAATTCGTCATTGATAGTGGTGCATCAGCGAATATTATAGACAAAGAACTGTGGGAAGATCTAAAGAAGAAACGCCTGAAATGTTATTCTGAAAAGTGTGAGAAGAAACTCTATGCATATAGTTCTACAGAACCATTGAAATTGTTAGGAAAATTTCGAACACATACCTTGATCGAAGAAACAGGCAACGGTAGTGAAGAAGAATTCTATGTGTTGAATGGAAAAGGACCAGCACTGTTAGGCAAAGATACCGCTATGAATCTAGGAGTTCTCAAACTTGGTGTCAACAGTGTACAATCATTTGACATTGTTCGTGAATACCCAGTGTTTCCAAGGAATAGGAAAGCTGAAAAACTTTAAGTTAAAGCTGCACATTGATCAGGATGTGAAACCTGTTGCACAAGTTATGTACAGGATTCCATACAGTCTGAGAGAGAAAGTTGGAGAGCAACTTGATGACCTTGAATCTCAAGATATCATTGAGAAAGTGAATGCTCCTACACCGTGGGTCAGTCCAGTCATTATTGTACCGAAACCCAATGGTGACATCAGATTGTGTGTCGACATGAGACAAGCCAATGCTGCGATTATTCGTGAAAGACACCCTATTCCGACTGTGGACGAAATACTCTACAATGTGAATGGTAGTGAAGTGTTTAGCAAGTTAGACCTTAGAAGTGGATACCATCAGATTGAGTTGGAGGAGTCTTCAAGGGAGATCACTACATTTGTAACATACAAAGGCCTGTATAGATATAAAAGACTGATGTTTGGAATTTCATCAGCACCAGAAAAATATCAGCAAGTGATTTCACAAGTGTTTCATGATTGTGAGGGAGTACAGAACATTTCAGATGATATTGTGATCCATGGGCCTGACAAAGCAGAACATGAACATGACTTACACTGAACCAAGCAAATTGTGAATTTAGCATGAACAAAATAACATTCATGGGTCATGTGATGTCTAAGAATGGTATTGGGCCAACAAGTGATAGGATCAAGTCGTTACTGGATGCAAAAGAGCCAACAAGTGGATCTGAAGTGAAAAGCTTCCTTGGACTTGTAAATTTCAGTGCACGGTATATACCAAACCTAGCGACTGTGTCAGAACCGCTGAGGAGATTGACAAAGAAGAACGTAAACTTTGTATGGGGACGTGAACAGAAGAAGAGTTTTGATACGTTAAAACGTTGTTTGTCAAATGTGAAAGCTTTAGGACACTACAGGTTAGACGCAGAAAAAACACAGTTAGTGACAGACGCTAGCAATGTAGGCCTTGGAGCAGTCTTACTTCAAGTGCACAAAGGTGAAACAAGAGTCATATGTTATGCCAGCCGTACATTGTCTGTGGCAGAACGCAACTATTCAACGACAGAAAAAGAAGCTCTGGCAGTTGTTTGGGCATGTGAGAAGTTTCATATTTACTTGTATGGTGTAGAGTTTGAGCTGATTACGGATCACAAGCCATTAGAAGTTCTTTATGGAAGGAAATCTCGACCAAATGCAAGAATTGAACGCTAGTTGTTGAAACTTATGGCATACAATTTCAAAGTGCGTTACTTACCTGGACATCAGAATATTGCAGATGCATTGTCACGTTTGGTGGAAAACAAACCTGTGGAAAACAGTAACTCTGTGGAGACTGAACAGTATGTGAAATTTATAGCGAGGGAAGCTACACCTCATGCATTGTCTACTCGAGAAGTAGAAGAAGTTTCAAAGAAGGATGAAGAACTGGTCAGAATTCGTAGATTCATCAAAGAAGGGGAATGGGAAAAATCTTGTGTTGAATATTTTCCTTTCAGAGATGAATTTTGTTCAGTTGGATACCTTGTGTTACGTGGATCTAGGATTGTGATTCCGAGAAGTTTGAGAAAACAGTGTGTTCAGTTAGCACACCAGGGACACTTGGGCATTGTTGGAACAAAACAACAACTTAGAACGAAAGTTTGGTGGCCTGGTATGGACAAAGAAGTGGAAAAGTACGTGAAATCATGTCATGGATGTCAGATTACTAGTGCATATCCAAAACCAGAGCCAATCAGTCCAACACCTTTACCGACGGGACCATGGCAAGAATTGGCAATTGACTTACTGGGACCATTAACATCAGGGCAATATGTGTTAGTTGTAGTAGACTACTTCAGCCGTTATTATGAAATTGAAATACCAAAGACATTACAAGTGAGAAAATCATTGATGCTCTAGAGGGAATGTTTTGTAGACACGGAATTCCATATCAAATTACATCTGATAATGGACCACAATTCAAATCCAAGTTATTTGAGGATTATTTGACAGATAACTGTATCAAGCACAGAGCAGTAACACCATTACATCCGGCTGCAAATGGGGAAGTTGAACGTCAAAATCGGTCGTTTATGAAAAGGATTAGAATTGCACAAGCAGAATCTAAGGATTGGAAGAAAGAAATCCGAAAATACTTGTTTGCATATCGAACAACTCCACACAGTACAACTGGAGTATCACCTGCAGAATTGATGTTCCGCCGTAAACTGAGAACAAAATTACCGCAAGTAGAGAATCTACAAGAAATTGTGTTTGATGAAGAAATGCGAGATAAGGATGTGTATTCAAAATACAGAAACAAGCTGTATGTTGATGAGAAACGTGGTGCAGTGGATTGCGACTTAGAGCCAGGAGATTCAGTCCTTTTGAAGAAAGCAGTCAAAGACAAAATGGACACTCCGTATCATGCAGAGCCATATACATTGGTACAGAAAACTGGAAACAGCTGTGTTGTTGAATCACCAGAAGGAGTCTCATTGAAGAGGAATAGCGAGTTTGTGAAAAAATATCAAGAACCGGAAACTGCTGAAAGTGTTGTGTCAGATATTCCAGAGACTTTCAGAGAACCGATCATTGTATCTGCTGATACATGTGATGAAGGTCAGCCTTCAGTGAGGGAACCTATCGCAAGAAAACCAACAGAGCCAGTCTTGAGAAGGTCAACCCGTGTAAAGACAGTTCCGCAACGTTTTAAGGACTTTAAAATGTGAGCCGCCATGTCCGTGTGTTTCCGTGTGAAATTAATTGTATCATGGACTGTGAACTGTGACTATCTTTGTAAACTGTTTATAATGGACTGTGAACTGTGACTGTTTTATTAACTGTTAAAAAAAAAGTTGTGAATGTTTTTCAGAAATATTTGACAGTAATTGTTATTTAGAAATGAGAAATTTGATCATTAATATTTTGTAAGTATAACAGTTAAATCTTGCAAAGCGGGGTATTGTAGTATATTTATATGATCTAAGGGAAGTAACTGTTTGTTTGTGTATGTATGAGTATGATGTGAGTAAGAGTTATCGTTCTTTGTGTGTATTGTTTTGAAAGTATCATCCGGGGTTTAGGCACGGGAAAGTAGCCATGCTGATTATAGGTGCGTGCGTGAGAGCATGTGTTTATGTGCTTCTGATAATTCATGAATAAATCTATATTTGTGAATGGATTAAATTCGTTATATTCTTTACTAAGTATAGTAGCTCTTGCTTAAAAAAAAATTTTAAAATCTGCCGATTTTTATCCACATATTCTTATGGTAAATACCAAGCCTTTTGTTGTTTTAGTATTTGTAAGAAGATTTTTCTGTATTCCTATATAACCCCCCTCCCCCCCCCCCAAACTTTGTGTGCCCCACTTTTCTCTAGGGAATCATGGTTTGATCAAACTTAAATCTGCACAACCTGTGCTTTCACACAAGTGACTGCTTTTTAGACTGAATGCTTTTCCAGAAGATTTTAAAAGATTTTTCTCTCTATCTTCCTATGTAAATATTTGACCCCTCCACTCCCCCCAATGTGGCCCCATTATACCCCCGGGATCATGATTTGAACAAATTTGAATTTACACTATCTTAGGATGCTTCCACACAAGTTTATGTTTTTCTGGCCAAATTTTTTTAGAAGAAGATTTTTAAAGATTTCCTCTATATATTCCTATGTAAAAATTCGACCCCCATTGTGGCCCCACTCTAAGGCCAGGGACCATGATTTTAAACAAACTTGAATATACACAACATGAGCATGCTTCCACACAAGCTTTTCTGGCTGAATGATTTTTGAGAAGAAGACTTTTAAAGATTTTCTCTATATATTTCTATGTAAAAATTCATCTCCCCCATTGTGGTCCCACCCTACCCCTGGAGACCATGATTTAAACAAATTTGAATCTACATTACTTGAGGCTGCTTTCACCCAAGTTTAAGTTTTTCTGGCCAAAAGCTTTTGAGAAGAAAATTTTTAAAGATTTTCTCAATATATTCCTATGTTAAAATTTGAGCCTACCATTGTGGCCCCACCCTACCCCCGAGGACCATGATTTGAACAAACTTGAATCTACACTATCTGAGGATGCTTCCACTCAAATTTGAGGTTTTCTGGCCTAATAGTTTTTGAGAACAAGATTTTTAAAGATTTTCTCTATATATTCCTATGTAAAAATCCATCCCCCAGTGTGGCCCCACCCTACCCCCGGGGACCATGATTTGAACAAACTTGAATCTACACTACCTGAGGATGCTTCCGTACAAGTTACAGCTTTTCTGACCTAATAGTTTTTGAGAAGAAGGTTTTTTAAAAAATATTAGCATTTTTTTAATAATTCTAAATTATCTCCCCTTTAAAGAGGGTGTGGCCCTTCATTTGAACAAACTTGAATTTCCTTTACCCAGTAATGCTTTGTGCTATGTTTGGTTGAAATCGGTCCAGTGGTTCTAAAGAAGAAGATGAAAATGTAAAAAGTTTACAACAAGGACAACCCCAACGACAACAAGAACGCCAACAACGACAGACAACGGACAAATTTTGATCAGAAAAGCTCACTTGAGCTACAGAATACAATTCGTCGTCCAACTTAATCAATATATTATAAATTATTATAGAAAAAAAACAGTTCCATTAAATGAATATGTACTTTTTTTCATTTTTTTAATAGTATAGTTCACAAAACTGAATGTTAAATGTACATGATTAAGAGGTTGTTATTTCTGGAATTGCCAGATACACAAAGATGTCGAAAGCAAGTGCCTGGTTATTTGAGAAAAAAAATACATTAGTTATCTCAGTTCTTACTTCTTATCTGTATGCCTCCTCTGTCCCCAGTTTCAGGAATGTTATTAGTATTTTGCTGTCCATAGGGATAGGGAGTAGACTCCATAGGGTTAGTCAAGTTTTCTCCCACACACATTCCAGATTCGGGAAACTTCTCGCATTTCAATTTATCTGGCCACTCAAATCCAAATTTATTCATTAACGATTCACATCCATTTCTAGCTTCATTACACAGAGAGCGACATGGACCGATTGCCTCCCCCGAAACGGTGCACATCGGAACATACATTGAACACAGGAAAAACTTCAGTTTAGGGCTACACTCGATTTGCACAAGGGGAAAGAACTGATGAACCTCTAGTCCGGCGTCTTCTTGTTTTTGATGGTTTAAAAGACTTGGCATCATAGTCCAGTTATAAGGCAAGTCTTTGCATAAAGGAACTGAAATCGGTTGACATTTTCCGTGAGATGGTAACACTTTTTGTCCATTTCCAATTACAATTACAAATGCAAGGCAGAAAAAGAAGGACAGATTTGCTTTTAAATTTGCCATGTCAAAATTTTCTATATGCAGTGTAATCACTTCGTGAAGGCAATGTCCGGGTATTAAGCACTATATGTAATGATCCTGGAATTAAAGAATAATGATTTGTCAATCTTGCATCTAATAAATACCTTAAATATGTGACACAATTAATATTTATATTTATTCAACTTCTATTTAAGTTTCTAGATCGTTGAAATAGATTACTACTTGTACAAACAAAACCGTATGAACTGAGATCTAGAAACTTATGGATGCGCATACTCATATACTGCACGTGTCATAACAGTATTTCACTGAAGGTTCACGTGGCTGCAAAACATGGCTGAAGCAAAATAATTCCCGAGTTCCCTTTGAATCCGGGGCGTTTCCGCCCGCGACAGAGGCTGAATTTTTTTATGAGATGAAAATGTGTTAGATGTCTGACTATCCCAGTTTTGTAATAATGCGAGGTCATTTGAATTTTTGATGCATGTTGTTTCCGGAGGGGGGTGAAAAGGCCCGGGCTTGATTTTCATGCACATGTGTAACTTCGACGTAAACAAAGTCTCACACCTTGCTGGATGCACGTGTGCATTATGCTAGAAAATTGTAAATGAAGCGTTGTTTTAAAAGATGTCAAGAGGATTTTCCCCAGAAGTTTGTTTTGAATGTTTAATCTGTATCTAAAGTTGCGCAAGTTTGGTAAAAATATAATACTGTAAAATTTAATAGTGTAGTGACACCTGCATTAAGAGGTCTGAGTATTAGACA
>WFKH01011581.1:6266758-6307657 GCA_016163765.1 Magallana hongkongensis | reverse complement strand
AAAAAATAATTTTAAAAAACAGTAAATGTTAATATTAGTATTTATTTAATCGATAAATGTATTCATTTTGTAATGTTGTTTCCTTTACATAAATATTTCTGTTCCTTGTTGACGCTTCTCACTTTGCCATTTACAATATTTGCCATGGTTACATTACTGCAAAGATTTCCTGGAAAAAATTACTTTAAGTATTAGGACTTGTAAGATATTTTCGGATACTAGTCCACCTGACGCTCTTTTACCTATTTAAAAATAGTCCAGAAAACTGAAGATAAAAATAAAAACCAAATCAACACCGGCGATGATTCATTATGCGGTAAACAATCTCAATTACGACAAAACGATCGGGCAAACATAAAAACGACCATCAGTGGACAATAATGTAACAAACGGATATAGATTCATTCTGATCCCTGGCACTGGTTCTTTGTTTAACTTCATTCACCTTAGACTCAAAAATATACAAAGGTTGTATATGAGATGCGTGTTTTA
This sequence comes from Magallana hongkongensis, assembly GCA_016163765.1. Classification (NCBI taxonomy): domain Eukaryota; kingdom Metazoa; phylum Mollusca; class Bivalvia; order Ostreida; family Ostreidae; genus Magallana; species Magallana hongkongensis. The sequence goes on along the minus strand of WFKH01011581.1, from coordinate 6,307,165 downwards.
AAGATTTTCAATAACAATTAAATCAAGTGAGGTGTAGATAGTTCTAACACAAAAAAGAACAAAATCATTCATCTACATGCTAATGAAACCCAAGGATCAGAAATTATAAAAAAATCTTTCATATTTTGTTAATCCAATTTAATCATTTCGAAATTATTTGTTTATCATACGTAATTGCAATTATATTAATTGGCCTGTTACAGAATTGGCCAATAAAGAACAATTATCTGTTGAACGTTTGTTGAGTTTTTATTTGTTTGTCGACCATTTCTCAAACAACATCTAAGATAGATTATTCTAAAATCGATAAAATCTAATTTGTGTATTATTGTTCCAATATTTAATATTGGTAGTTTCTTTGAGCTCCCGAACATTCTCTCAGTCCAGCAAAATGACTGTTTTCTGTATTATTGTTTCATTTCTCTTAACTCATTCCGTGATTGCGAGTTGTTTGGAGCGTTTGAATCATGGCTATCGTTTGGACAGCTTCACCACAGAAATTATATCTAACATTGGTGTCCATGCATGTATAAAAGAATGTCTTCTTCGTAAACCTCACTGTCAATCCATCAATTACAACACCCAACATTTCCAGTGTGGAATCAACTCTAGAGGGGCACATGACATCGAGCTGGAGGGAGTTCCGGACTACAACAGTATCTTCGCTAACGTAGAGAATGATTCGCTGGTATGATCACCATCTGCTCTATATACATTGTTTAACATTATTTTAAAAGCTCTCGACTTGTTGTTTTGACTCGAATTAATGTAATTAGAATGTATTTGTTAATGACCGTTTGTGAATTACCTTTTTCCGATCATTTTATTTGTTTAAGTCTTCCTTTGACAGCAATCTCTTGGAAATTGCAAGGATGTAGTCTGTCAACCCCTTCATAAATGTGTCACGACCCAGTTCACTGAAGTTTGTATTTCAACAGGTATTGTCAAAATATGTATTTCTCTTTCTTTCTTCATTTGATTATTTTTCTTATTTTGAATTTGGCATAAAATCATAAAGTTTGCAAAATTCTTACATCGAAATGTGAGTATTTTTCTATGTCTTTTATAATGTTTTGACAGATAGCTTAGCTAATTTAAGAGACTTTTATACTAGTATCCACATTTTTGTAAGATGTGAATAGATGTGGTCTTACCATTTTTGTAATCTAAATGGTAAGTGATTACTAGTTTACAAAATAACAGTACATCGTATGTTAAATTGATTCCTGTAGCGCGACCGAGCGTGCGGTCTTATTTCTCCACTATTCTCTATAAATTAATCCATTTTAATTCACCGTTAATTTCCTTCTTTGGTAGCGTAAATAAAAGTCTAATTATCTATTAACAAATTTATTCCGTTTTTACATATTAACAATTTACACAAACATAGGTCACTTTCTAACTCTGCCTCTCAAACTACTCTACTCTCTCTCTCTCTCACGCTTTCACCCATATATATACATAACGGGGGCAACTCCGCCGGAGCTGCTACTACCCGGAAGCTCCTCGGTAGCTGCCGGTCAGTGATTACGTAATACACATACACACGCTTTTGTTGACAAACAAATCACTCTCTACATTCCTCAAATGATTCACTTTTAATGTCTTAACATTACTAAAAGCACCGGTTGCTACCATGACAATCGTGTTAAAAGCATCAAACATTTTTGCATTGATATTATTTGATGATGACTTCGCGTACTCTAAATACGGGTCAGGAACAAAGAAGTACGAATGGCGATTAAATTGCATTATATAGGTATAATGTTTCATATATTGTATGGTGGTTGATATTCTTTAGCTTCTATGTTACTTTTTATCAATTGGGGTTTTCTTTGTGGGGACAAGTGATAATACAAAATTCACTTCACTTCTACAAAAACACAAAATATATTTTGTATTCATCTATATAGCTTGTAGCAAAGGAACCTATGGTAAGGATGGAGAGTGTTTGCCTTGTACCGTAGGCCAGTACAACGATGGTTCCAAGCAATGGTGTTCTTATTGCCCTCCAGGAAGTTACAACGACCAAACGGGGTCAGGTTCTTGCCGACGTTGTCCAAGGGGTACTTACAATACGTTACACGGCCAGACTACCTTAGGTAAGACTTAAACCAGGTAATGTTTCAGGCATTTACTTTGAAAATAAAACAGAATACTTCTTAAATAAATCACAACTAACAAAGAACTGTTAGAGGTTTTTTTTGGTATTATATTTTTCCAGGTGATATGAAAGTGTTCGACTCAATACACTTGGTTTACCTGATTTTTTTTTAAATACAGCTATAGTTCTTCTGCTATTGACACCGGTACCTTTATTGTGTAGAGGCAAGAGTACTAATAGTGATTTATATGGTATATAATAATGTATCTTTTATTTTCAGATTCTTGTGAATCCTGTTCACCTGGAACGTATCAATCTGAATCAGGTTAGGTATATAACAATTGATGCAATTTATCTAAGTTCTCCTTAAGGGCCTCTTAATTAAATTTATTTCACTGTTACCGCATCTATTTTTTAACATAACAATAAAATTTACACGCCATGGAATGAATTTTAACCAAATCACGTTACATTAGATATAACATTCTTGTTATCATTAGATTTCATCCAGATAGCTTTTAATATCCGTGTTTATAAATTGAAAATAATTTTAAATGGGCTTTATATCGGCTTTATATGGGCTTTATTTGCCTACTTTTTCTCCACCTCTTAATTTGGAACCACTTCCAATTTCAACCAAAAATAATACAATTCATTCTATGTAATGGAATATTCAAATTTTCTAAATTAAAGGAAACGTCCTTTTTTATAGGGAGATTCGTGTGTTTTAAATGCTTAAAGGTTTTAGGTGTGTTCAAATCTTCTCAAGAACAAGCTAAAAATATCACAAAACCTTTGCAATATGTTCTGGATACACATGTACATAAAAAGTAAAAAGAAAGAGATTGTGAATTTGCGAAATCGATTTTTTGTCTACCAGTATTTAAACATTCAATGAATATACAGAATCAAGTTAACTATCAGTGGCGTTACACTCTTTTAAATTTTTGGTTAATCGGTGACTAAAACTAAAGTTGCCGTTGATTCATTTTATTTTGTGGGCGACATTTTTATGAATAGTACTACTAGGTTCATGGGGAATTAAGTTAAACATTTTATCCTTTTTTACATATCTTTAGAATTATCTGAATTTTCATAATTTTGACGTTAAAGTGCTGATCATTGATTAAATATATATATTGAAATTTTTAACAAACTTTGTTAAATAATCTGCCTTTTTCCATCATGGTTCAGGTCAAACGAAATGTTGGAATTGTCCTTGGAATTCATATCAAGATCTAAAAGGCCAGACATCCTGCAAATTATGCTCCAATTTTTCTCAATGTGTCAACGAAGAAAGAACAGAGTGCCATAGTTCGTATTCAGATAACAGTGTATATTTCATTTATTTGAAAATCAAAAGTATCGTCGTTTAATATCAATTTTGGCAGCTATTGAAATGTTTCAATTTTCCGAAAGGTTTACCATTAAAAATACCAAGAAAGTGACGAAAGAATTTAATATATTGCTGATAACAATCAAATTAGAAGTCGTGATCTGTTGATTGTAGCTCTTCACAGACACGTGGGATGGATGGGATATGACGGATACAATGAGGGGGACAAAGACAAACCTCAATGCAAGAAGGCATGCCGGGAGAAACTGGACTGTGTTGGTTTCACTGTGTCTCCTGAAGACAACTCTACCTGTTACACACACACACAATTCAGACTTACGCAATCAACATCGACTAATTTCTACGAATTTCCATCTGGCTGTCATCCTTGATGTCTAATCCAGGATAATCATAAAAAAAATAAAAATCTTTTTTTTCAAAAACCAAATTGCCAGTAATATTAAAACTTTTGCAAGAGCTCTCAAGGACCAGGATAGTATCATAGAGGGATTTATCACAGAAATAAAAAGCAATCTGAACCATTTTTCTGATAAACGTTAAGGCTGTAATTAGTGAAATTGATACAGAATCAAGCTAGTATACAAAATGTCCAAGCTTATTGATGTCGTTACCTCCATAAGTGATTTAGAGTAGAGCCGGGGGTCCAATTCAATGTGTAGAAAAAATAGTTTAACCAAATTGCAGCTTCTAAATATCACTTCTATAAACAGAAGTAATTGATGAGGTTGCTTAAAATATATTCATGATAGCCTACATTGCATCAGAGTAAGACCATATTTGGAAGGGGTCAATGTTACTTACAAATAACAACTAAAATTCTTTTTAAGAAAATTTGGATGGTATGATCGGTTAAAGTAAAGTGTAAGCAATATAATTAGTTTCTGTTGATGGGGTGGGAGAAGGGAGTGGACTGGTTCTTTCAAATCAATTTTACATTGAAAAATTTAAATATCAGATGAAAATACTTTTTAGAGGCAAATATAAGCTTTAGATTTGTGAAATAGATGGAAAATGATAGCATGATGATGTGTCAGAGGAACCACTCGAAGTCATTGCAATTCGACAGACTGGGGGAGCAATTTTTACACAGAAATGAAGCCTTCTGAAGAAAATGGAGATTATTACTTTATAATAACAATTAAAAGCAAGTTATACAGTATACACGATTATTTTATATTAAATCATACCATAACCTCTTGGGGTATGATAGAATTCACAGAGAGAATGCACAAAGGATAAAAATCAAACTTGTACATTAAAAATATAAACATTTCGAAATAAAATCTTCGCAAAAACATGTATTTGGGGGTTTTTTTCATTATGATGAAATCGAAGTAGCTGAACCAAGTAAAAATGATAAATAAATTTATATTCTTTATAGGCAATTTGGCAATTATCTATTGATTTTATAGAATTATGTTATAGTGAATCTTCATTTTTATTATAAAAGAAGTCTTAGAAGTATCTTTAGTGAGCAATATAGGATCCATATATTAATAAAAGTTTTAAAAACCAAAAAAATGGACATTTTTAGTAAAACTTAACTACAGATGTTATATTTACGAAAGTTCTTTCGCTAAATTGGTTAACTTTAAGTTTAGTGTGGTTGGAAAACTAGAAACCGATAATTTTTTTTTATTTCAATATTTTTATTTGACACATATTTCAAGCCTGTAAATTCTGGGTTCATGCAGCCTCTTTAAATCTTTATACGTTTTTTAGTCCCTTCCACTCTGAATTCCTTTGAAGAAGTGGTACTTACACCAAAATTGAGATTGTCGAAGTTTGATGGCCCCGGGGCCAGAATTCTTTTTTTTTTTCTTTATCAAAACTTGTTAGATGTTTTTATGGTTTAATCTCTGTAATTTTTGTTTAAATTTGAAGATAAATATGTAAACATTCAAATTGAACTTAAATATTGGTATGTTGCAAATATTTTGTTCATGGTGTAGGAGCTTAAACAGGTACACTATCAGGACAATTATAGCGACGACTGTTCTCCAATCAAACATCACATTTCTTTTCACTGATTTCTATATAATAAAGCATTTTTTTAAAGAAATTAATCGCAATCCTTTATTTTATGTATTTTAACATGTTAAGGCCATTTAAATTTGCCAGTTTGAAAGCTATCACATTTACAGTGCATTTTGATACAATTTTCCAACCATGAATAAGTAAAGTTTAGCAACATAAAACGTCTATAACTTTTGAAATAATGGTTCAAACTCACTGAAAATTAGTACATTTGTAATTTCTTATATATCCTACCGAAATCTGCAAAGAAATGTTTACCTTGCCAGGTAAAAAATTATGAATTGATGTTTCTATCAAGTTTGCCTATGTACGGTTTTATCAGTTTTTCATTGAATTCAGCGATTTCAACTCAGACTACTCTCTATAAATTGTTAAACATTAGTTTCATTTCACTTTACATAGCTTAAAATGTGTTAAACACGAGTATAAATCAAGAAAAATTGGCAAAACTATGCATCAAATAACACTAATATTATAACCGATAACGGTAAAATCTTCCGGAATGCTCACAAGGACGTCACGCGACAATCGAAAGACCTTAAGATTTCAATTCAGACTGATTGGAAAGAAAGCTGAAGCATTTCACAAAAAAAAAGGAAAAGTAACTCAGTAGTCATTTTAATGACAATTATGTCATCTAAAGGAACAAAAAGTAACTTTTTAATGATTACCGTTTTCATTTTTTTCTGGTAACGATTGATATCCGTTAGAAATATGAGGCAATATCATAAGGGTGAACTACTACGATACCGGCGCTGAAGATGGGTTGAGTTGCTATATTTACCCCAAATAGCAAGCACATGTGTAAGTGCATATGTCATTTTCATTAAGACAGAATCTATTTAAGCATATACACCATAAAAATGAAATTATTTGGCGAATGCGGTGCATGTTGTCATAACCAAACGGGAAAGTTATAAAGATGTGCAAACTTAACGCTTAAAAGGAACTTTTTGTTATAGCAGCTGGTTATACTTATTCATTTTATTATACATGTAGATATACTTATATTACTTGTGAAAATGAAACTTATGGGGAATATTCTAATTAATATATCAATATAATATTAGACTTCAGTGGAAATCATGATACTAGTAGTATGAATTCTAGACTGATTTCGACCCCCCCCCCCCCTTTATTAATTTACTAAAATATATTTTGCAACCACCACAAAGAATTTGAAAACTGGATGTTCTGAGAAGTTTAAGATTAATAGATACTCTGATAAGAGAGATAACTTCCCATAAAAATGCTTTTGTGGATTTTGTGACACTTTGGAGGGTTTTTTTAAAGAGAGTTAAACAGTTCTCTATGGAAAGTTTGGTTTCTAGCATTTTCAACATCACATACAATGCACATACAATGCACATGATTCACTTATGTACTGCGAAGTGTTGTAGCAGTTCACAGACCTGCCAGTTCGTAAAATAGAGATTCGTTTTAAAACAAACAAATACTACTGAAAGTTTTTTCAATATTCTCAGTCTTCAGTGTAACAGAAAATTGAATTTTGATACTGTGATAACCCTTGTTTCAAACAATGTCATTTTCGGAAATATATCAAATAAAACTTCATCATCAGGTATTTCTTTTCATCATTTAGAAATAGCATTCAGAAGAAATGGCAAAGTATGTATTCATAGTCTTTTTATGAGAAATGAAATGGTCATATACTAGTTGTGAAAAATCCATTTTATCTGTTGTATCTTTTTCAGTTTTTCAGAGAAGGCTACTCTTGCAAAATGAATGCGATTTTTAGGTAGAATTTTTGAGAAATTTATTGTGACAAAAGAAGCACTGCTTATCAACATTTTATCTATTGTTTTATATTCTCTTGATACCATACTTTGTTGTTATATATGAAATATAGTATTTTCCGATGTGATCTCTTCTTGGCATCATGATTATATTCATCATCAATTTTTGAGAATATGAGAACCGCTCGAGGCATTCAAATACATTATTTTCATATCCCAAGGTATAGTGCTTTATGAAAATGTACATTAGAAGATCATACAAATTTTTGACGTATTTTGTAGCAGAGGGTTTATGATCCTTAATGTCGTAATTACAATAACAAGTGTAAAAAAAAGTTATGATGTAGGGAGAACCCTGACAACTTGACGGGGTCGACCGAATAGGAGCATTGACGTCATCCGGCTTTACACATTTAAAAGGTGTGAAACAATGCAGCCCTCTAGGCCCCTAGGCAACAGGCAGACGTTGTATTGTACAGCGATATAATTCAAGTAAATAAATAGAACAAAAAACATGTCTTGCATGTCCGCTTACAGCTTGTTACAATCAGGTAAAACTGGAAATGAAGCAACGGTGGTTAAATGTTTTGCTAACATAAGATTTCTAAATACATACTTGGAATAAATCACCAAATGAACGCAAGTCCTGTCGCTATCTCTTACACATAAGAGGTCACAAGAAATGAACAAATACCATATGACGTTCATAAGGTGAAGGAGTTCTGAGAAATTATGCACAATTCACAATTCAATAATTAGCATATAGGTAAATGTTTCGTCCTTCTCAATCCTGACAATGTCGCTTCCGTGCATCAATTATCCACTCACGTGTAAAGTAGCGGAGTATGAACACCGTATCTAGGTAAGATACATGTATAATTTCTGAATTAAATTTCCTATTTACAATGTCCTTTCTAAAACGTGTTATGTCATGCAGTTGCATCTTTTATGTTATCAAAACCACGTGGTTTGTGGTCTTGACTTCGTAAGTACAAACTTTTCTTTTCTCTTTATAATAAAAGTACAATATACTATTTTAAGCAAGATAAGACTTTTTAACGTACATGTGATACTTTTTTAAAAATTCCAATATTTAGTTTGAAAATCACCGTGGGGTTTTTTCTATAATACGAAGAGTTCGTAATTTAGTAAATTCTTGACCTCGATTAGATCCTCTTGTCACTATTTAATTGCTAAGGAAATGTGACGACTGTAGATCCTTTTAGAGGAATCTGTTTAATTGTAAACTATTCAGCTATCACGCATCATTGTAACTCGCCAGTAAAACATTTGTATTACAGGTTTATTGTGGAGCTTCACAACTCTGACTGTATACCGAAAGGTAAGAATTGACTTGTTCTTACATGCTTCTCTGAAATTGGTGGTAAGGTTTTACTATACAGCAAAAAAGAATCCTAAGCACTAGTGCTCATAACACATGTTCAGCGTTTTTGTATCTTTCTGTATCTTACCCTTTCAAGTTAAAAAACGCTAGAAAAAAAGAAACGATAGGTGGGGGGGGGGGGGGGGGGTGGAATTTTCAACAGATGTTTCGTTAAAATACTTAAAAACCATGTTAAGACAAACTGCAAACTTGACGATTATATAAAAACTGCTTTAATGTTCAAATAGAAAAAAAATATTCGACTTAGAACAAAATAACACAATTAAATTCTATAAATAGCATTGGAAAAAAACAAAAGTACGCAGTTTCTAGCATTTTAACATATTCGTATTCCTTCAGACTTTCATTAATTATTTCAGCGGTGGTTACGAAAAAAAGACACTAGATGCCCCTTGGCCTACTTATTTACATAAGACTTATACATGTATATTACGAATGATACATTGTGGACTGTCAGTTCAAGAAAACTGTCTCATGATTGACTTAATTCCCAATAAATCCACCTAACACCTTATTGTTTTTTTAATTACCGATAGAAAAAACGATTAGTTTCAGAGGTTATTGATTTAGGGTCATTAACATATTTTGTATATTGCCATTGATGTGAAATTGAATACAGTCATAAATTGTCTTATTTTAAAAAGAAAAGGATGATTACATTACGTGTTGTATTTGACATTGTATCATAAGCAGCAGTGATTTGTAATAAATGTGTCAGTGAAAAATAATTTCTAACAATAGATAAATAGTTGAATTTCCTCCGGAATGTTTGTATATACATATGTACTCAAGAACTGTTTAATAAGCGCCCTTTAAAGGCTCCTTAATTTATGCAAGTTCATTATATCATTAAAATAAATCTGTTTTAATACGTAAAGTTAAGAATCTTATAACAAAACGAATATAATTTAAATTACAAATATTTGTTTCACGGTTTATTGAAATATATGAATAAGATGATTAACTTTAAACAATTCAAGTTACTGATTCATAAACACACATGTACAACGGATTTTGATACTTAATTTGCGCGTAAAACCGTTGATTTTGACCCTCTCAAAGAACACATTCTTACCCTACATATTTACGTACCTCTTCAATTAATCATTCTTTACCAATTGAAAACAAGATATGTTTCATTTGTTTCAGAATCTGGGCAATAAACCATAAACGAGTACATTTTAGACTTAACCACGTGACCTCGTAACGCTGACAAGATGACGATTGCGTACCAGTTCCGGGTGGCGAACACGACCCTGGGTGGGTTTGTTAAGCTGCTGGGGATGTGGAAGGGGAGTGTGTACAAGCTGGTCTACAAGGAGATGATCATCTTCGCCGTGCTGTATGCTGCCATAAGCCTGGTGTACAGACTAGGGCTGAACGAACAACAAAGAGTGTATGATCTGGTTTATCTTGCATCCAAAACCATATCCCAAGAACCAAACATATAATAAACTTGATATACTTGAAAACAGATCAGTGGTATAAAAAATACCATCATAATGAAAACATTAGTTAAAAATGACATTATAAATTTGAAATACTTGTAGACTGTTCAGTAATATAAAAAATACTTTGCTACTTAAATAAAATCATATAATTTGAAAATCTTGGTTGTTTTGCTCTTGACAGAATATTTGAGAGCATCGTCCTCCATTGCAACAACTTTACCAGCTTGATCCCTGTGAGCTTCGTGCTGGGGTTCTACGTCACAATGGTGGTCGGCAGGTGGTGGCAACAGTTCATCAACGTGCCATGGCCCGACAGGTAAGTCCCGCTCCCTCTCACCCTCCCCGTACAATCACACAATAAATTACAGTAACAGAAACCAGGTGACCTAAATCTGGTGAAAACAAATCAGCAGCCAGCTAAAGGAGATTTATTGGTCCGGGATGCATTTTTATGGCCATTATATGAAATATGAGAATATGAAAATGGGGCTGCTAATAAAAGTGTATGTACCAGAACAAAAATAAGTTGACGTTTGCTTCAGAATCATGAGATCTGAAGCTATGTTTACTTAAATCAAGACAATGATAAATAGTTTGCAACTATAATTTGCTTCATAATGATATTTGCGATTCAATAGCCCTATAAGCGCCGAACAAAGAAGGTGGGTGGATAAGGCGTGTGAAATGCTTATATACGGATAGGATACTGAAAAAATTTAATATCAACAAATCTGATAATTGTTTTAAAAAATCATTCAAAACAATGTTTATTTAACATAACATCGATCTCTAACCCTTAAGTATGTTCAATACTTGGAATATTTTGATTTAAACTGGTGTGGGCGTATCAAAACCTCCAAATAGTGTCATTTTTTAGAACTTCAATGCCTTTTCTTTTATAGAGTGGGTCTGTGCTCCATATTTTTGTCATAGCCTAAATAAGGTTTAATGGAAAACAAACCGATTTCAATCAACAAAGACGTGGAGAGATGACTAACTATACATTAAAAATATCATTTTGTATCCCAACAATTGAACATTTTAGAAAAATAATACAAGTCCGTATATTCGAGGCCAAAGTCGCATATAGCATTTAAACAACAAACTTTGCTGCGACAGAAATGGCTCAGTGGTTAGAGCACCAGACATAGGTAACCTTATATAACTATAATTAGGTTGTGGGTTCGATACCACCAAAACTTATGGCAATGGGGTTTTTTTTCTTATCGTTTGTTAAAACATTCAAAACGGAATATAGTTAATAGAACTTTTGCAAACTTGTATTATAACATTATCAGATAAATTTAATTGGAGAAAAATCAAATTTGAAATTGTATTTTACTACTAAACCAAATGGGCATTTGCACTATCTTATCCACCCATCTTTTTTGTACTGAATATGGATGTCGGGATATCATTGAAAGATTCTCGAGAAGACATAAAACAAACATTTTAATGATACTGTATGATAGCTTAGAGTCTTGTACTATGATATTTATACTATGTTCATGTCACACTTGGATTTTGAGTAGTGAATTCGTCGCTGTTTTTGCAATCATGTCCTATGCCTATCTACAATATTAGATTTCGTCACTGTTTTAGCCATCATGCTCTATAACTATTTACATTTTGTTTATGTTAGACTTCGTTTGACCTTCTACGATAGTTAACGGTCAGTGCCATTGTAATAGATGTAATATGTTATTGTTACACTTGGTTCCTTATTTTTTATAGCATTTTAAGAGTCACCACATTAACAATTGTAGAAGAAAAAAATTAAAAGATTTTACAAAAGAATGTCAACATAATTCATATCGATATGAAGTACTAGTACATTTCAAGTCATTCAACTCAGTCGTATGATATGTAGAAGTTTACCTGCACTTATTTATACTACCTGTAGACTTTCAAACTGACCACGAACTTCTTATCAACTATATCAACTCAATGTATTTGGATTTCTATAACTGAATTGAGACAAAGACCAATGGTCATACGACGTATTGAATTATTTATGATCTTTATATTGCAAATTTAAGACATTGCGCTAATAACAGGATGCTTATAATCAGAAACCTTGCAGCCCCTGACCCCGCCAAAACATTGTAAGAAACAAAGCAACGAAAAAACAAATTCTCATGAGCTTTCCAGTTATTGTTCAAAAAATTTTGTTTAACCGTACTCATAATGACCTAACTTATCAATCTTATTTAGGTGTTTGTTCCAGAGCAAACAGCCAACCCTTCATGTCACAGCCGAGAACTACTAATATATCGACGAAACACCGTTTGTCAATGAACAACTACATGTATTTACATATTCCTTTTCTCGATTTTGGTCAACAGGACCCTGTACCTAATGTGTTGCTACCTCCAAGGGAAAGAGGAGAAGCCTCGGATAATCCGTAGGACGGTGGCCCGCTACATGATGTTTGGGCTCATTCTGATCTGTCGCTCCATCAGCGTGGCCGTCATGAAGAGGTTTCCCACCCTGGACCACATAGTCGAGGCAGGTAATCCCTTCCAAGAAAATTATCTTCTTCACGCATGCGCATCTTTACACGGACACATTTTAGTTCAGTAATTTAACCCTTGTAATGTTCCTTTGCTTGATGTGTATTAAATTTAAAATTGTTTTGTTATAAAGTGAACTATTCTATTTACTTATAGGATTCATTACAAGTGAGGAGGCTTTGCTGTATGAAAAGGTGGACTGTAAATATAACAAGTTCTGGGTGCCACTCATGTGGGCAAACTCAGTGCTGTCCCATGCCAGAAAGGAAGGCAACATCAAAACTGACTGGGGGCTACGAATGGTCATCGAGGTAACGGACAATGGGTTCCGAGTAGTCTTTAGCAGTTGTAGTGATCAACATGTTTTCACGGTACATATCTACTTTTATTTGCAGGCGATAGCTGATTTCCGGGATAGATGCTCGCTGTGTTTTGTATACGACTGGATAACCATACCACTGGTTTACACCCAGGTAAACAAAGTACATGTAACGTGTCCTTCAATATTGATGGCGAGTCGTTGACCGTTTTCTTGTTTTACAAAGTATTGTACATGTTTAGGTTGTGACTCTTGCAGTCCATAGCTTTTTCCTGACGTGTTTGATAGCGCGCCAATTCCTGGATCCCGCCAAAGGTTATGCCAACTACGAGTACGATATGTATGTACCCGTCTTCACTCTGCTGGAGTTCTTTTTCTACATGGGTTGGTTGAAGGTACTGCCGTTTTCTAAGAAGGATGAACCTATCAGAATTCTTAGATCCTGTCTATCCATGCTCTGACGATTTTGCTTTTCTTCTGAAGGTTGCAGAACAGTTAATCAATCCATTCGGTGAAGATGACGATGACTATGACATCAACTGGCTCTTAGATAGGCATTGGGCAGTAAGTTCCCATCTGGTTGGTGTTTGAAATTCTGGTATGTAGTTTTATATGCACATTAAGTCGTGGTTAAACCGTTCACGTGTTGATATTAGGTGGCTGTTACGCTCATCGATGAGATGTGTGGCGATTTCCCGCCATTAATCAAAGACCCTACGTTTGATGAAGGGGTCACAGACTTGCCCTATACTAATGCTTCTTTGGGCTCCAAAAAACCTATGTTTCTTGGTTCAACATACAATTTAACGTAAGTCCTTCTTTTGATTTATCACAGTGTTATATGTTTGCATAAAGGTTCCAACCACTCCGTGCATTTCTTATGTGTATTATATAGGTCCCCTCCTCTCCAGGACCAGCGAATTATCCATCCCGACGAAATGGTGGACTACAACGAAAACAGATCTGTATTTAATCACATGGGCAACAGCTTCGCGGGATCAATGCTCAGTCTGATAACAGGGAGGCCGTCCTACTCGTATGTTATTTAATTCTTAGCATTACTTTTACTAGTCCCAGACTTAGAACCGTTTTAACAAGAGCTTGGACTTTCGGTGGGATGTTACTATCTAGTTTGCTCATCAAAACAAGCTTTCAAATAATTGACCTCCTTTCTTCTAATTCGCTAAGAGAAGCTCATTAATATTCATAGACTGTCAAAACTTGAAAGTTGTTTGCCAAGATCTGCTCTGCTGTGTGAAATTGACGCTGTTTCAGCGAAATATACAGTCGAACGAGTGTCATTGCGTTCAATGTATTCATATCTATTAGCCAATGACTGGACAGTTAATCATGAGTAGACCCCCCTTCATCAAATTGGAGTTTGTCACTTACTACCCAAAGTCCAAGCTCTTGTTAAAACGGTTCTAAAACCTGAAACATTTCATCTTACCATCTGTTCTGTTTCAGGCAATCTAACCATGGGGATCAGCTGAGCGTTCCCTCTGAGCGGTACACTACCCAGCTCAACCAACACATGGACCACCTCCATTATCCCGGTCAGACGAAGACACGCAACCATTCAGTGATAGGAACAATGAAACCAAAGAGGAAGATTTCGTTCGAGGTGACAGACGCGCGGCAGGGTTCAGCGTGGGCCTCGGACACCCGTCTTGACACAATTAACCAGGATTGGGAGGCAAGATCACGTGCCAACACGACCGGAAACGAACCGCCCGACATCCCTGTGGAGAAGAACGCCAGGAAACGGAAGAGAAGCTTCCCACTAAGCTTCCTGTTTAGGTTAGCGGATTCCAGAAAAAATTCCTCCGGATCTCTTGGTTCTGCAAAAACGGTTAAATCACGTGACGGTAACGATGGTGACCACGATGCGACGCCTGAGTATGTTCCTCTAAGAAGGGCGACAACTACAGATCCAATGATTAGGAAGGCCGGACACAGGCTGGATAAGAGGAGAAAGAAGAGTGCACCATTATCGTTATTTAGGAGTCAATATGACAACGATATTGTGGAAAACAATTCCACAGATTCACTTCCTTCCAAACTAGACAGTCCAGCTACCAGACACAAAGCCACGAGGTACATTGGGTGAAACACCTTTTTTTCTAGTTGTTGCTCTCATCGACAATATTTCTTATATGTGGATTATTCATATATCATTTCATGTGCCCAGTAGTTACAATACAGCGATTAGCGAAAAACAAATTTGTTAATGTAAAATTATTCAAATGTGGCAATCGGGGAAAAGCGTTAATTATATAATTATACTCTTCTTTAGCCACCATTGGCGCAATGTTAAAGGGTAATAATGACTATATTCTTAGCTTTCACAATCTAACATAGCATTTACTAACACGCTTTTACCAGACTGCGTAGGAGAATGTCTTTGGACAGCAAATTGTGAGTAGAAATGGATGATCTTTTTCTTTTTCAGAGGATCTGCTTCAGGACAGCTTATTTGGTGGTGGTGTTTGAATATATGTTGGTGACAGATTGTAGGTCTTTATTCACTTTTTAAAACGCTTTCAAAAATATATTTTTGACAAATTGCGAACAACTGTACTAAAACTACCATCCATTGTAACAGGTTTACGATTGAACAAGTTCCAGACGACGTCCCCTTAGATGAGGAGTTCACCCTGATCCATCATAGGAATGCTCAAAAAATCAAAGAATCGATGAGCGGAAAGAATATTTCCCGCGCACCTAACTTATCCGCTATTGAGGAGGGTGGAACTATTACCAGCATCACGCAAATTTTACCGGAAGACGATACGCCTCCGATTTCAGATGTTATAGTGGAGGTTCCAGAGGAGGATGTGTTCAGTGAGGGTCATGAGGAGACATCAGAAGAGAAGGAACACACTGGGTAAGGGACAACCCATACATCAAATCATATCCATATTGAGCCATGGTCACTTAAAGTATTGTTACTACACTCATCCACCACCCTATCTGACATTTTTTGCGGGAATAATTTCTAATAAATGTTTTCGTTTTAAAAAGGGACGGGGGGGGGGGGGGGGTGTTAGTAGTGTCCATACTTTAGGTGCCTGTGTAGCTAGCAAGTTGTCTTCGATTTTTTTCTGTCATTTTCATCCTCTGTATCTTTTTTAATAGGAGAGATGAGGAGAGTAGACCACTTCTAGATAGACCTATTCCAACCATAGTGATCGATGAATGGTGACTTTAGTGCAATATATATTTATTTTTATAACTTCATATACACGATTCTGCAACAACTGTGGTTTGTCCAGCTTGATGGTGATTTCAAGGATCACAATTCCCCATTATATGATCCGTCAGAAATTAGGAACCTTAAACTACTGAGTATTTTGTTGAATCAATTGGCGTTCAGAAGTATTTACGTGCATATCAGAGGAAGTGTTATGTTCCTCTCTACTGAATAAATTCAAAGTTACACTAGTTTTGATAACAAGATGAACACATATGTTCTGTAATTTTATAACAATAGATCCATTTCTACTAAATAGAGTTCTAGCCTTCTGATTGCAGTGTGTACTTGGTGTTATGAATGTTTAGACTGCTAAATTGTAGATTTAATAAATATATTCATTCATGGAACTATGTAAAATATACAACTGGTGCACATAAATGACACAAAATGTATAAATTAATATTTAATTATAAATCTTGCTCTCCACAACCACAATATCCATGAACAAAACATACAACAATCTCATAAATACTATAATACAATGTGAATGAGGGAAAAAATGTATTCTCTTACTGCATCAAGGTGAACAAAGGGAGATAATAATGAATAATGCATTCAATAATTCCATCACAGGAGGAGAGTATGGCATAGTTTAAAGATAAAAACACCAGAGAGGTATGAAATATGCAACTAATGTTGACTAGAGATGATAGATGATAAAAATATCAAAGGGGAATCACATGATTGAAATGCTGCAATAAATATTGATTTTCTGATCAGTTGGGTATACATATTCCTGAATGTCACCAAAAGTTACATAATTGTAGAAGACACAATACAGATCTCTGACAATATTGAGAGACACTTCCTCACCAAACAATAAAGCAAAGGAAGGAATGTGGATGTTTACACAAAGATGAAATTTAAAACTGTTAAACTCTACATAATGCACTTGGTAAAATCGCAATGAAATAAACACAAGTCTAGGCCTTCAGGAGAGCGTTGACCACAGCTTTGGCATTAAGGTTGCGCAGGTCTGTGTACGTCTGTCCCGTGCCTACAAACACAATGGGCTGACCAGTAATGTACGTCATGGAGATGGCAGCTCCCACCTAAAAATACAAATAACATCGTACATTAATAAAAACAGAACACATCCACAGATACAATCAAATAATTGCTTCATGTATTTGGTTTTGCTTCATTGGTCATTATAGATTGATAATTCGGTCTTTATTTCAAAACAAAATTAAAGTTTTGTGCTCATCACTTTAAAATTTGCTCTTGAAAACTTGGGGGAAAACACCACCTTTTAATCATTCTTATTTTTTCATCTCACTAGTTATTTATTTCATTAAAACTTCTCTTAGTCGGTCTTTCAGATTTACACATATGAATCCTCAAATTTTTTTACTTATATATATATTTCTAAATAAAGTTAACAAACAGGAGCTACAGTAGTACATGTACCTTGTCATCAATAGTGTCAAACTTGGTCAGGATGATGCCGTCGATGAGTCGGGGGTTTGTCATGTTGGAGTGGTCAGCCAGGGCCTGGTTGAACTTGGTCAGCTGATCAACAGCCTCGTTCCCAACCAGCGCCTCCCCCACAAACAAAACCAGGTCTGGCTGGTTCACCTTTATCAGCTGTAAAATGATATAAATGTTATATATTTCCTCATATGTTTCCCATATGTTTCATGTTATGAACTTTAAATATTCCCCAAGTAACACAATCTATTACTCATGGATCTTTTTTTACCAAGAGATATGTACTATATGTGTATTAACTTTCATTTTTAGACTTATATTGTAAGATTGAAATAAACATGAATGATGATACAAGTCACTAAACATACGTGTAGTTTAAGATATTAATGTATACATATTGCACAAAATGTATTTTGAGTTTCATGAGGAGTTTTTAATGTACATGCCTTGGAGAGAGCCTTCATCAGAGGTTCATTGTCCTGCATTCTGCCAGCTGTATCCACCAATACTACATCAAAGCGAAGGTCCCTTGCTGCAAGAAAGTAAATTTATATCCAAATCAGAACCACAAACAATTCGCTTTTTATCAATTTTATTAAACTGATCGTAATAAATATTAAACATACGTTAAAAATATAAGTACATAAATTAGAGGGTTACCCGAGTTGATGGCTTCTAAGGCAATGCCAGCAGCGTCTTTTCCATATCCCTTTTCATACAGCTTCACCATGGTCTGTCCATTGTGAGCCTCTGGGGGGTGGAGTGCGTTTAGTTTACGAGTGTGGGTCCTCAACTGCTCCACGGCTCCTGCTCTAAAGGTGTCGCAAGCCGCAATCAAAACACGGAAATTATTCTCCACCAACCAGAAACAGATCTAAAGAAAGTTATAAAAAAATATTTTTACACAACATAAACACACACACATATATATATATATATATTCTTACAATTTGTTACAAAATTTTACAAAGGGTCAGAAAAGCACATGTTCTAACACAGCAGACTTCACTGAAAGTGTAAGTTTTTGCATTTTCTGACAAGAAGCAAAACTCTGACTTACAGTTTATTTTCTCCCACTAAAGTTGGTAATTTTGCTATGAAAAGTTAGTTTTTAGTGTGGATTGAATAAAGCACGTTCTAACAAAGCAGACTTCACGTGGAGTGTGGCGTTACCTTGGCCAGATTTGTTGACTTCCCCACACCGTTGACCCCACAGAACGTGATGACAAATGGCCGGTTCTTCTGCTTTGCCTCCATTGCGTCTCTCAAGATGTCAATTCTGCGTTTAGGCACCAACAGCTGAACACAAGCTTCCTCTAGGGTTTTCTTCACAGTATTAGATATAGCTGCAACAATCAAATCATGTCATGTAATACGATATAAAGATACCTTTAATGACTTTTAAAATAAAATTATTTTCTACTCAATGTAAAAAAAGGTTTCCAAAATTTTAATCACCAGACCTGAACTACTGGTATTTTATGTGGTAACTACATTATTACAGTATTTGAGCTTTTCATTACAGAAAAAAAATCTGTTCATAGGGAAAAGAAATATGTTATTTATCATTGCTTATGAAATAGCACAGTGTGACTTACTACTAAAAGTCCCGAGAACTTTCCCCTCCAGTTTGGCACCAACGGAATCACACAGTTTCACAGCTATGTCGCCAGCAACATTCTTAGCTGTAACCCAAGTTTTATACATTTATTTTTGGATACAGTAAACTACGGTATGACATTTCCAAAAAGCATCATTTGAAATGAATTACTACCTTTCTTATTTAACAAAATATGAGGTCAAAAAACTGACATCATTTTTATGCATCAAAGTGAAATACACAAGTCTACAGGAAATTTCATATCTTTCTTTTTCATCATAAACTATGATGTATAAATGTTTCTACTGTTACTTCATTGAAATTCTTTCAAAAACTTAAGTCAGTCATTTATATTAAAAAAAATTAAAAATTTGTGAATTGGGTAATGTATGCCTACCAATGAGGTGGTCCCTCATTTTCTCCAGAGCTGGCTGTAGGTCCTCTTTGGTCAGAGTTTTTGATCCGACCAGGTTCTTGAACATACTGAACATTCCTCCACCAGATTTCCTACAACAGACAGTTCAGAATTGTCACAACTTAATATTAAATACCCAAATATCAAGTTCCATATCTAGTTCGGCTGACTGTTACTTTCACACTAAGGGACTGACCCTGGGGCACTGCTGTTACTGGTTGAAGTTGATTCCTCCTCGAATTCTTCTTCCTCTTCTTCCTCCTCAGATTCTGGCTGTATGTCCATCAGTCCTCCCGACATTTTACCAACACAAGCCATCTTAAAACAAGACACATCATCATAAATCGTTACCTGGTACATCTACCCACACAAGAGTTTGCAATACATGAATGCAACTGAGAATGTTTTTTACATGATTTTTTGTTCTTTAATTTTTTTTTATCATTTTCCAAAGCTCCTTGTTTATTCAAATGATGTCAATATGTTAATATAAGCAACATGGTTTACATATTTAGAACCCACCTCCTCTTGTGAAGGCATTTCATTCTGAGCATTAATAGCCGCCTCTGCTGCTCCGTTAGCGTCGGAGAAGTCCAGATCAGCTATGTCCCTGTTAGTTCCATTCAAGTCCCACTTTGTGGCCTGTTTGCCTTTCTTTTTGGGGGGCTCTGCTTTTTTGGCAACTGGGCTAATAACATAATGAGACATATATATACATCATAAAAGTGAGTTTAGTATGTACATTGTGCAGCAATGCTATTCATTGTGAGTCATAATCAAAATCTCTCTATGAAAATTAAAACATAAACAATAAAAAATCAAAATCATTAATTAGACCTGATAAAGTGATTTTCTGATGATCACTGACCTACTGGGTTTTTTCTTGGCATTCATCATAGAGAACATCTTCTCCCTGTTCTTACGAATTGTCTCCTCGTCCAGCCCGTCTCCGTTGACAGTGGCATTTGATTCAGGTTTGACAGGAGCTTCCACTGGCTTCTCTTGCTCCTTGGGTCCTACATCTATTCATTCATAAACACTTGTATCAGATTAGTTCATAACTAACATTTCCTTCTCAATACAATCTGAAATTTTAGTATTTTATATACTATGCTCTCCATAAAACTACTCTATGTTTCTCACTTTTGACAGGTTTGTTCTCCTTCCCTTTGGCTTTTTTCTCATCTTTCTTGTTTACAATCATGGAATCCACAGTTTTCTTGGATTTGTCAGATTGGTCAAATGATCTCATCTTCCTATACATAAAAATCATCAGATACTTTTAAATACTTAATTTATGATGCTTTATCACTGTCAACTTATCTACTCTCCTCATCTAAAACTATTTCATATTTTTTGAAAACTAATAAAAAAGATATGTTAAAAAGTATGAAACATGTAAGCTATGGAAAGCTATGAGTATTTCATTCAATTTTTGGCCAACCTGATTACATATTTATAAATTGTCAAATGAGTTTCAAAGTACATGTTACTAGTGAACACTTTAAACATGCTGACAGTTGTACTTATTAGTCAACTACCCTGGTAAATTACTAGCAATAAATTAGGCCTTCTTTATTTTAACAATGACAGGAAGGATCACAGGAAACAAACACAGATCTAAGGAAGACAACCTCAGTAGACATCTGTCTCACTGACAGTTCATGAAGAAGTCAGACAAGTGACAATTTACGCAAACGATGTCTAGTGTTACAGTGAAGCCAAGAACAGCTTTTGATATTCTGTGGAAGAAGATTGGTGATCTACTGTAAGTGGGTTTCCCCTCCAAGATCTTATTTTATTTATTAGTTTGGAATAGGATTGGCGATTAAGTGTGAGTTTCCCCTTTAAGATCTTATTTTGTTGAATTTGAAAGAAGATTGCTTATTTACTACTCAAAGTTGGTTTCCCATATGAGATCTTTTTTTATTAGTTATACTGGCTCCCATACATACAGCCACGACCTCTGTATCAAATATCACAATGTCTAGTTACCTTCCAGCCTGCGCCTCTTTACGACTCTCCTCTTCTCGAGCCTTTAACATTTTGTTGAAGGTCTCATCAAAATCAAAACCACAAACCAGAGCATTTGCCTTGTTCTGTAGAACATCTTTGTACTTATTTCTAAATTCCATCTGAATGTCAGTCAAGAATTTATCAATGTATGATAGCTGGAGTATTTTCTGGTAACCGACCTAATAATAAAACAGTGAATCATGTATTATAATTTTATTTTTTATCAGCTCTGTAATGTCATCTCAAAACTCAAAATTTTTTAAACATAATCATGCCTGGTTAGAGATCAAGGAATATTTTCATTTAGAATTCATATAATTATTCTTGATAAATGTCATTTTTTATGAATTAAATTGCAATTCCAATTACATCATAAAAGTAAATTGAAGGGATCTGACCCTTTCTGCCATGCATATGCCATATGTACTAACATACTAATACCACCATTAAAAAATATATATGCATCCCCAAACCCTATAGTAACCTTTAATTTTGATGTTTGGTAGGTAGGAACATATTTTAGGGGTGTGATTAATAAAAAATATTTTTTTAAATGTACCTCTTAAATTATTTTAAAAACCAAAGTAGAAATCTTAATATCCTTCTGATAAGGACGATTTTAGATTTAAAATAACTGAACACTTAAATGTTGGATGTGTTTGAGGACACAAATGTTGGATGTGTTTGAGGACACAAATGTTGGATGTGTTTGAGGACACAAATGTTGGATGTGTTTGAGGACACAAAGGTTTTCACTTTGGTTCTATCAACATTTCAATGTTACAAAGATTACATATACTATTAAATTCACAAAGAATTATGACTGGTTATTAGAAACTATAGAAAATTAAACTCTCTTACCACAAAGACCAGTTCAAATTCATTATCCAGCTTGTACTTGAGAGTAAGTGCATCATGTGTAAAGGAGCTGTTACCAGTTCTTTCCTACAATAGTATCAATGTTAAATATTCCAATACTGTTATTCTATTTTTGAAATACCTGCAACATTTGAACAAAAACATGCATATATCATTTATTAATGAACCAACCTTGTATACAGGCAAATATTGCCAGTTTAATTTCCGTCTCATTCATTAATAGTGGGCAAATTTAAAAGTGGCTTTAACCACAAGTGTGTCAGGAAAATTTGAAATGGGGAGAAATACTCTACATTTGTGATTGGAAAAATATATCCCTGTATACAGCACTTTGTATTGGTAGAATTTGACTTATGAAAGGGTGCAAGACAACTCACCCATTCTATACTTGTCCCAGCAAACTTGTTTCCCACTTTTTGCCATGTTACTCAAAATCCCAAACAAAATCACCCTTTCCTTATTTTATCATCCTTATACCAACTCTTCCCTGGGGTTAATACTAATTCATCGACAAGTTGACAACTTGAACCCAAATATTGGCAACTTCTTACTGTTGGTGCTTATATGGTAAATTAAAAGTAAATTGGCAACATTGGGGTTATTTGTTATCAGGAGTTGGCTTGTTTTTAGAAAAGAGACAAAATGGTAATGGCTTTGGTTGTTGGCAAAACGTTGGGACAAGACAGTTTTTCAACTTAAAAGGACCCAAATATTCTAGTAACTGTAAGAACTACAGTAACTTCTGAATCATATATATCATATATGTGTCTGATAAACACATTTTGCTAAACAATACATCTTTAACAATTCTTTTCAATTAAAAAATGCCTTAAGCTCTTGAAAATCTTACTATCTTGCCCATAGTAGATAAGGACCCTGTTTCTGTTAATTTTTGTGTTTAGTGGACAAAAAATCATATCAAAAACAAATTATTTAATGTTATGTAATGAGTTAGTGAATGATCAGTTTAATATTTTAGGTGTTTGAATAAATGTATCCCAAATTTAAATTTTTTGATATTTGCATTTGACAAATATCTGAAACACATTTACAAAAAAAAAAAATAATGTCATTATTGAAAACTTCATTTCAAAATCTTGAGGAATTAGAAATTGAATAAAATATCTGTCAAGGGTTTCAAGATTGAAATAAAAATTATATATATTTGAAAGCAAAACATGTAGTATTAAATTAATAATACCAATTTTCATAATTAAAACACTACTTGGTAAAATTCATATCTTAACTTCATATCAGAATTGTTCAGCTGTTATGAAGAGTGGGGGGGGGGGGGAACAAAACACAATTACATGAAAGAAAGAACATAGTTAAGGTCGATACTGTAAACGTTTAAATATTTCATAAGCTTTATTTAAAAAACACTTAAACAAATCTCATGATTTCCTAGTTATATGTATATGAATCACACCAGGACCTGATATCCAACAGCGTGATTTCTTGACATACAGTCATGTACCATATGTGATAGAGTATGATAAAATTCCCTTCCCATCACACCAATGTCTTACCTGTAGAATAACGCTTTTGATCAAGGCGTTTATTGGTTGTGTGAACAGTTGAGATGTTCCTTGAAAATACCATAACACAATACCACCTTTGCTAAAAATTGAGAAAAAGTCCAACATCTTGCTGGTAGTTGCGTGTTAGCGTAAAGCGGAAGTTGCACAAGCAGAATGCCGAGTGAGACAACTGCGTTGATTGGCTGCTTTAGAGAAGACCGATTTACAACTATAAATAAATATATTCATTCCTTTAAAAAGTAATTCAGAGGACTACCTGTAGATTATAAATATTTCAGAGCGATATTCAATAGAAGTCAATGTGTTTAAAATTATTTATATTTCTTTCTCTATCTTTCGCACCCGAAACAACGTTATATTTAAAAGTATACAATAAGGACATAGATCTTCGATATGTTCTTACGCCACGTACTGTGCAAGAACGGCCATCTTTGTCACATGTTCAATTTTCCATCTCATGTGACCTGTTGTTTGGCCCCGTGATCAAGCTTGCTTTATTTCCAGGCAAATTCAAACCTTTGCCAAATCTTCCACATGGATATGCTAGATCAGGCCTTAGAGGCCAGGTTGGTATAAAATTAGTTCCTTTTGGATAAATTATGAAGTTTAGTAGAAGTGACATTCTCAGAGAAGGCGTCAGATAGTTCCTGATTGCAACTATACGATTAGCATGCTATAAGTGTCATTGCGGGAAAAGTTAAATGTTGTTATGGAACACGTGTATTTGATGTTTTTATATTTCGTGTAAAATCTTTTAATTTGACGTTTTTGTAGGAATTACATTAAACATATTTCAAGCATATTTTTCAATTTTGAATTTCTAGAATAAGCAGTTTTTCATCTTAATGATTATTTTTACATGTTTTAGGTTCAAGGTTATTAGTATCTGAAACAAATTTATATGCAGTGGATATTCGTGTAGATTTTTTTTATTTTTTGGGGGGAGGGGTTATTTTCATCGTCATATGTTATAGTTACATTGTTAAATATAGCCCATTTCATACCAACAATGAACATATACATCTTTTTCTAATATGATAAATACATGCAGGTGCAGAAATTTTCATATCTTTTTCAAGAAAGTATGCAACCTTATATTTTTATCAGAAAAATAAAAAAAGACCTCTGAAAATTGTTATAACTGGTTTTGTTGACTAACACAAATTAATATGTTATATGAATGTTAGATATAAAATTCAGACAAATCATCCCAAACAGCTTTGATACCACATAGATCTTATGGATTTATTAATTGTGATAAATATGGTGATAACTTAGATTTTTGCCAACTTTTCTTATTTATTTAATTTTTTTTTTTTTTGTGTAGTATGACATAACAAAGTTATTTACTTCCCATAAGTTGTTTAAAATATTAAGACTAGAGGATTCTAAATTTAAAATAAGTTAATTAAATGTTTTCAGATTGTTGTAGAAACATTAAGAAAATCTAGGGAGGGGGTGAAATATTTTTTTTGAAAATGGTTATTGATGTCATTAAAATAACATACTAATTTTAAAAAAACTGGACTTCACATTGCACTTTATAATCATCTTCTTCATAGATTTGATGTAAAGTACAAGAAGAGCTCTTTAAATACATAGCTCTTTGAGTTAAATGTTAATTATTACAAGTCTGCCTCCCCCTTTCAATTTTTGTGATTTTAATTATGCTAATTTAAGAAGAAAAAAAAAAGATTTTTAGATGTGTTTTTCTAATTTTTACAGCCATGAAGACACCAAAGATTCAACTGGTTCTGATGATGTTCAGTTAACAGGTATGTGGATGTAATTTATCCCAAATTTCTGGACTAATGGGCATACAGAGGTACAAGGAACAAATGAACATACATGCAAGAAAAGAGAAATTTACAAATAATGGTCTAAATGATAATAATGATGGAGCAAAAAAAAAAATCAAAGTGTGAACAAAGAAGTTTTTCTTACTTTATCATTACCATAGCAACGACTAAAATGAAACAGAATATTGAATAGCATAAATAGAAGACTTCTGACTATTATTTTGCATATTAAAGGGAAACAGCAGTCATTTATTATTTTCTTTTAATAGGAGATGGAGAAGAAGGAATTGGAACAGTGCAAAATGTAGCATCATCCCAGATTACCTTAGATCCCAATCTACAGTACCAGCTTAGAACCGATACAGGTCAGAAATATACTGAACTGTTGTGTTGTCTAATGTCAAAGCAAGAATTTCTAGGAAAAATTATGGAAATATTTTTAGAAATAATTAAGTCAAAAATAATTATCTTGTCATTGTTAAATATGGTATATAAGCATGTGAGTATTTTAAGTGGTTTCATAAAATCACTTATCCTAAAGGATGCACAGAAAACAAGTGTTTACAAATTTGTTGATACTGTGACCTCACTAGGATTTTAGTTTGGCTTTGTTTTTTTTTTTTTTTTTTTTTTTTTGGTTTTTTTTTTTGGGGGGGGGGGGGGGGCACCTCGCCCTTGGGCATGCACAACCCTAAATTTGCCTTGTGAAACTTGTTTGTTTTATGTTTATTGAATAACACATCATTTATTAATTTTTATTTACTTCTTAATATTTTATATACTTATTTTTTATGAACCAACAGGTCAAGTGACATACAGAGTTGTCCAGGTCACAGATGGAACAGAATCAGCCCAGGTGGTGGCCACAAATGCCTTCCAGCCAGGAGCTCAGGTAAATAGAAAATAAATTTTTTTTTATGTTTAACAGAAGATACAGAACTGACAATGCCAAAATAAAATTCTAGTTTAAACAGTCCTTCTGAAGAAAGTAATGTCTCATAAATAAGTCATCTCCATTTTCCAGGCAGTGATACAGAGTCCATTCAGCAATGGTGGCAGCCCCACCCCAGACAACCAGGCCACAGAGACGAGGTTTACCTATTTCCCCACCACAGTGGTTACAAACGCGGACCAGGTGACATCACAAGGAGATGTATCAGGTACCAGTGCTGCGCTGGGTCAGGTCACAGCTGCTGGAGGTGAGAGTTACCTCCAATGGTGTGCATTGTGTGTTCTATCATCCAGATAAAACAAGTTATAAAAAACATGTACCTTTATTGTTCAGCTACTGGTAGGAATAAGAGGAAAGTAACTGTTCATTTCCGCAATTGTATGTCATTGGTTCAAAAAGGAAAATGTGGATTTCTTAAAGAACAAGTACTCAACATTGTAATTTTACACTAAACATGTATTTCGATACATTTTTGCAGGTGCATGGGCAACTGGTGAAACAGCATTACAACAAGGTAGTTGCTTTTCTGAGTTTTACCATATTTTATGTATGATAATATAGTTGTATACTATACAATAACATGTATACTAGAAGTATTGCTATTGTTTGCTCTTTTCATACAACATGGAACATTTGCTGAAGAAAAAGTTCATGTTATAAAAGGTTAAGTTACTCATATTACCATGTAGAACAATCTGATTCATTTGGACAGTGGAAGTCCAACATGTAAAAAATGAGCATGTTAAGTATTTTTAACAACAAGATGATGGTTTGATTAAGCAGGCCAGTTTTATGTCATGATGTCCCCCCAAGAGGTTCTTCAGGGTCAGAGAAACATTGCTCCACGGACAGGATTTACCCCCAAAGTGGAGGGGGTCAGAACTGGGAGAGACGACAGGCGAAGGGCCACACATAATGAAGGTAATGAGTCCCGAGAGACTGATATTAAGTGATTTCTAATTGGTGCAAAATAATTTGTATTAGTCAATTTATTGCTGTTGAATGAACACTTTGTAGTTTTGTTCCCAGTAAACTCAATGAGTATTAATATTTTGTACAGTGGAGAGAAGAAGAAGGGATAAAATAAATAACTGGATTGTACAACTGTCTAAGGTCATCCCTGACTGTTCCCAGGAACATACCAAACAAGGACAGGTAACTCTATTATAACTGTACTGTCAGGCTTATTCAATGTCTTAAAAACATTTCTCCGTTTTATTAAGTTGAGCTTGTCACATACTCACTTACATGTATTTGTGCATACATACTAGTAATGTATACATTCATATTTATACATTGTATATACATTGTAGTTTATATCTGTTAGTGCTCATTAATTTTAAATTGCAGAAAATGGAATATCAGCCACAAAATTAATTATTACTGAAGGATATACATGTACTGGTATGTATATACATATTGTGAACGCCTTTACCAGAATCCATTTTCTTTTCTTTCAGAGCAAGGGTGGAATTTTATCAAAAGCCTGTGATTACATAACAGAACTAAAGACTGCAAATTTGAGAATGAGTGAATCTCTGAAGGAGACAGAGAGATTGTCTGTGGACTTGGAATTATTACGACAACAGTGTGAAGAACTCAAGAGTGAGAACTCGATTCTACGAGCTCAGTTACAGTCTCACGGTCTGATCCCCGACATTCCAGGCTCCAACTCCTAACTAGTGCTTCTTTTTTATTTTATATGGAATATGATCTACTGTGTCTTTAAGTCACTACACAAAAGGGGAATCATGGTATTTGCCTTCAGTCCAATATTGTTCAAGTATATTACAGTCAGTCTGTGTGAATGGTCTTGCATGTTTATATTACATATAATATTACACATAAATCACAAGCTGTTTTCACTTGTAATATGTCATAAGATTGACCATGTTTTTCAAAGTTTTGATTTCTAAGAAATCACACTTGGACTAATATTTGAAACTGTATTGTATCTTTCAAGATTTTCCATTCTCATAATGAAGGTAGATGTACCAGATCATTTGTCTCACCCTCATCGATGACCTTTGAAATTTTTCACTTCAGCTGGAAATGTTTACAGAATAATTATAATTTGTTATCAGTTGAAGGTTTCTAACTTTGTTTAAGCTATTATAAACATGTAATTCAGAGTTAATATAATGGGCAATATTCAACAGATCAATGTCTACCGGTACAACATATTGTTAAGTTTATTTTAATACATTAAAGCAACATACATTTATGTATTTGCCAAAATATACTTCTTTAAACTGTATATCAGATTTCTGCAAACTTTTAAAAAAACTATAATAGATGTAATGTTTTTAGTTTGAATTCTATACCAGTTAAATGCATGTTCAGATAATTTTGAAAGATAACTTAGACAAAAGTCTTATTTATATAATCATAACATGAAGAAACCCTTAAAATAAATAATATTAGATGAATAATAAATTTTTGAACGACATCTCACACCTGTATGTTATTCCTTTAAGGCCCTTCCTTAACTTGACCTTTTTTGGTTACCATAATATTTATCAATTGATTTATCAAACTTGTAGGCCTGTAGAAAGCATAGGAGAGGACCACTACTTATATTTGAAAGAAATAATGGCACAATAAGAAAGAATGGAAAATTAACTTGTTCTGCTGGACAAGGATTATTCTTTATCCACCTTTTAAAACAAAAATCACACTTTTATGCCCATTTTATTGGCATTTTATGTACTGTACATTGTACATTAGCCACGACAATCATAGACTTCCTTAGTGTTCTGAGCTGCAAAAGATTTTGTCTTTAAAATGAATGAATGAGGTTTAGAATATAAAATCATTGCTACTGCAAAAAATTATCATGAATACACGTATATTTTATTCATTTGGTTTGTTGCTCTCATCTGATAAAGAGTCTGCAAGACATCTTTTATGTTTTTTCTGTTCATCATTCAACTGTAATCACTAGTGTAGAGATTTTACAGGAGTCTTAAACACGAAAGCTCCAATTCTTATTTATTTACTGTACAAATTGTTGAAACAAAAGATACAAGACACTTTTTTTTAAATTCCAGATATAAAGATGAGCAAATGTTTTATTCTAATCCTGTAGCAAGGCAAAATAGAGTGTGCCACCAAGCAATTGACAAGTATATCTATCTTTCTTTACATTTAAACAAATGTATATACCCGGTATACGTAAATTAAGCAAAACGTGATACTTTCAAACTGAAAATATTAAACTATCAAATGATTAGAAAAATGATAATCACTCATCGCACAATTGTGTGTCAGAAAAATTTGAAAGGACATTATTATGATTATAAAGCATGATTTTGAGAAATGGATATGTTATGGATAAAGGGTGGTTATTGTAGTTAAATATGATTTATTAGAACTATTTGTTAATAATTTATAGAATAAAAATTTGCATTAATTTTATCTTGAAGGAAAAAAATCCCAAACCGATAGATTTACTTAATACATGTACATGTAAAATTTTGATTTTTTTTTTTTTTTTTTTAATAAAGCCAAATGTATTACTGAAACTTTGATTGCAAAAAGAGAGCTCTTGATGTTGTGGAAAGATAGAAAAGAGATGGAACAGGTGATTCTCGTCTGTATGTTATTGTGTTTATATAAAATGCAAAAAATAAATCTTTTATACAAAATAAACAGCTCTTGTTTACTATGGGAAAAAAAGAGAATGGAATAGATGACTACACAAGGCGTTGAAACCAAGACCTTTGTGTCAATAATCAGGTTGCTCACCCAAAAAGCAGCTCCTGACTATTTCAAACAATTTCTGTACTTTATTTTCATAAAAAATCTCACTGAACTTAAGAAGCTTAGTAAAACTTGGGCCTGATTTTTTTTAATTCACATATATAAAAAGAATAAATAATTCTGAAATAATTTTTTACATATATTTTATTCATTTTAATTTATGTTCTTACATTTAAGGAAAAATCAGTGCACCATCTTTCATTGAAGCATACATGTAAACATCTCTTAAAGATTTCTATCAAACTGCTAATACAAACACTAATACATGTATGCACAAAGAGGCAATGTTCTAACCCTCTCGCATCAATGATCATTGACATAATTAATGGGATTTACAGGAATGTTGTATGATATATGGACCTGGTGCACCAAATGACATAATAACACTAAAATTTCGCATACAATGCCAGAGGAATAAATCATCAATACTGACAGCACCAAACTGTCAAAGACCCAACCAACAGATTCTGATCAAACACCGATCCACCACACATTCATCACTATTGAACAAGCTCACTGACAGTCTCTTGAACTAACTTGAATGTAATCATAAATAAGTCCACATATTTCACTCACACAAGCAGCCACTTAGCACATTCAGACATCACTCACTAATAATCACTGACCATTCAGACTTTGCACTACAAAAATATAACAATTGCACAATAAAAATGACAGACCACACGGATGTGCATCTCTATGGTGGTTTTGTGGGAATCAATGAGATTGAACTCTCACTTGAGTTTGAACCTGTTGACATACACAAACTTTTATAAAGTTTTGAAATAAATTTGATGTAGAATGTACATGAATGCCAATCCACAGTTATGGACACCTCATAATAATATATTAGGCCTGGATGAGGAAAAAATGTACAGCATTCAATTTTATCCTATATGTAAATGTAGACAAGAAATAAGTCATCATAATTAGTTGTTTGTTCAAGAACAATTCTTGTAAATTTGTTTCAAGATTATTACAGATTTGATACCAAACCATAAAATGAACTTGCATCTGAAAATGTCCTAATGTTCTTATCTAACACTTTGTTTTTTAATACTGAAAATGTCCTAATGTTCTTAGCAAACACTTTGCTCTAGTAAAGCCAAAATTCCTAGATTCTCCGAAGTCGAGTTTTTTATATATTATTTTAACTGCCTGTTTTTCTGCATGTCAGGCACATGGTCTCAACACCAACACTGAGTAAATTGTTCAATATATTAATCCTAATCACGACTGGGGTTATAAGTCACTGGCGTCGTGAGTAACCGCATCGTCGGAATCTTCCGTTTTCTTTGTTGTTGTGTCCTCTGATCCCTCGCTGCCTTCACCTTCATCTACAATAAATCAAATCAAGAAGTATTACAATAAATCAAATCAAGAATAATAACAAAATCTGACCCAACAAGACTTGGTGAAAAAAAAAACCAAAAAAAAAACATCTTCCCAAGACATGAAATTGAAAATGCTAAAATTATTGAAAATTGAGTTGGGGGGGGGTGCTTATTCAAATTAATTGGTTTAAAAGGATGTGAGGTTCTGAAATGAGATTCTTTACAAATGTGGAATTATTTGCATAGCAAATTGCTTTTGTGAATTATATGATTACAAAATATTTTTTAAAATATTGCCATGCAAACAGTTCAGAAAGTTTGAAGTGGAATATTAACAAGTGATTTTAAGCAGTTTTTTGCTTCTTTCTTAAACAAATTAACCCCAATAAAAAAATCTGCACTATTAAGTACACTGTAAGTGTAATTCCATGAATTCTTGATCAGAGCTGTGCAAGCGACATTCTATATCTATACTAAGCATCCATGAAATGACAAAACGCACATAAATCCTGCAATCTTACCCAATTGTAAAATCTCTTCCTCTCCCTCAGATTTCTCCTCTCCTCGTTTGGATTTGGGTCTTCGTTTAGGAGTTTTGGTCTCTGTCTCTGGTACATCTAGCTGGGGACCTTCATCAGTACCAGATTTTGTACTCTCATCTATAAACATTTATATACACCAATATAGAAATTCCATCACTGTCAGCGGAAAGAGCTGAATAATCTTAGCAGTCAAAAAATTAATTATTGCTTCTTATAATACATGGATGTGTTCCATTATATCAGCGATCCTTGACTATTTAGTTACCTGAGGTTGAATCAGATGAGTTGGTATCTGTCTTTGTTTCGTTTGTGGCTGTAGTGTTCTTGCTGGCTTTGGGTTTGGTTTTAGGTCGATACATCTTGGCCTTGTTGATCAGGTATTTGACCTCCCTGTCCAGTGCTTGATATTTCATAGCAATGTCATCCACCAATAGTTTGGGTTTCTCTGTCAGTGGTGTTATATTCTGGTCCTTTGTCATGGTATCTAACCATTGCTATAACAAATTATATGTCGATATTTGAATTGAATGAATTTGTCTCTTAAATTTCAGCTGTACTATTCACATTCTAAATTCATTTTATTTGCTTACTACACTGAATTAAATTCCGAAATTTTTGTTGAATCATGAAAATTTGTGGTTGTTCAATCTTTATATGGATTGTGAGGTAAACACCACCCACAATTTACCCTTCAAAACAAAATAAAAACAATATTCTTTATAAAATTTACTATAAGAACAATCAAATCCATGAAATTTCATTCCCACAAACCTTATAAAAAATGCCAAGTTTTAATTAATGATTCTGCAGTACAAAAAGTATTGTAATGCTTTTGGTATTGGAGAATGACATTGACTAAATTGTACAAGTCTAATTGATTAGTATCTCCGCTAACTGACTTACATAGGTCTCATTGATGAGTTTTTCCACTGATTGACTTACAGAGGTCTCATTCATGAGTTTTTCCATGAACTGACTTACATAGGTCTCATTCATGAGTATCTCCACTAACTGACTTACATAGGTCTCATTGATGAGTTTTTCCAGTGTGGTGGCCTCCACCTCAGTAAACATGGGATCCTCCCCTAGGGACAGGTTCCTGACGCTGACCAGAAAGAACTCAGAGTGGTTCAGCATAGAGTTGAGGGCCTCCAGGGCCTTGGGACGCTCCTTCAGTTCCTTCACACGGTAAACCAAGTCCTTGACTAGCTTCTTCAGCTCCTTCAACTTGTTCTGGTAAACCTGTCAACAGTACATCATCTACGTAATCAAGATCTTTTAAAATTAATGGTTTGTATATTTAGACCATCTCTTTCAAAGTTTTCAATAACTGATGTAGGCAACACACATGCATTGGTTCTTTA
This sequence comes from Magallana hongkongensis, assembly GCA_016163765.1. Classification (NCBI taxonomy): domain Eukaryota; kingdom Metazoa; phylum Mollusca; class Bivalvia; order Ostreida; family Ostreidae; genus Magallana; species Magallana hongkongensis. The sequence goes on along the minus strand of WFKH01011581.1, from coordinate 6,273,331 downwards.
CTAATTTCTGTTAATTTAAAGTCTGTGTGTTAGAAACTTCATTTCCTTCATATTAAAATCGTAAATAGCACACAGTGTAAAATATATACATGTGGTTTCCAACCTGGTAAACCTACATGTATAAACCAAATAAAATCAAAGCCACATGAATCAAATTTAATTTTCCCTATCTGCAAAAAAAAAAACCCTCCCCACCCCCAAAAAGTCACTGCTTTCAGGGTACCTCTTTCTTGGCATCCTCTTCCTGCTCATACATCCACTCGCCGGCCTCGGCGAATAGCTTGCTGTACTCCTCCCTCTCGCTGGATGTGGAACATTTCTCGTGGTCGTCATCCGTCAGTTTGTCACTCATGTCATAGATGTAGGCCTCCAGGTCGTTCTTAGCCTTCTCCAACAACTTCTTTTCTTTGTCTTTTGCAGTTAATTCAGCTAGTCTGAAATTCAGAGATACATGTATCAATACCATTCAATAAAAGTGGATGTATTTCATATAATAGGAGCTTTGCTCTCATACCTTTATCCATACACATAATCAAATGTATGATAAAGATTCTTCAATAATTAATGTATACAGGGAATATTCGCTCTCGTTATATTTTCGCCCCTTTTGCCCTGGTTATCAACAGACTTCTGTATACAGGGAAATAAATATTCGCTCCTGTTTTATTTTCATCCCTTTTGCCCTTGTTTCAGCAGGCAATTTAAGACTGGGCGAATTAAAAACAATTTTAAAATAACTGGTTAATTAAAAAGTTTATCTATTTCTAACTGTTTCTGGGCAAATTCAAGACGAGGCGAAACAGTTTGCAAGTGTAGAAAGGCAGTAAAAACATGGGGTGAAAATAACTGTGTATATATGTACATTATATTTAAATAAAATATATTTTGAGACAGCTACTAGATTAATGCTAAAATTCTAATTATTTAAGACGTGGCAGATAAAACACTTAGTAAAATATCACTAACCTCTTCTTGGCAGCCTTAAACTTTTCTGTAGTAATTGGAAGAATATCAAAAGATTCATTTTCAGCCAAAATATCCTCTTTAATGAAGGTCACTTTGGGAGCCTAAGAATAGAAATAAATCCTTCAAACATACTGGAGACTTTGATTTTCACTTTTTACCAAAGAAAGTTCTTCCTTCAGTTGGGTGATAAATCAACTTGAGTTGCCTACCTTGACTTCCTCTGTCTTGTTTTCGGTTTTTGTGGTATTATCTGCCTTTTCTGTTTCTTTTTTGTCTGTTTGTTTTTTCTCCTCTTTCTTATCCTCTTTTTTATTCTCACTCTTCTCCTCAGTGGGTTTCTCTGTGGTCTCTTCATTCTTCTTCTCTTCATCATCCGGAATCTGCACAAAGCATTAATGCAAAAATTTTATGCTTGTTTAGTGTACATTTTATACTTTATAGGAATTTCTTTTGAATATAATTTCTAATACATGTAGTTTAAATACACTATTTTGAATTTGACATACATGTAAAATATTGTTACAGATTTCCATATTCTACTACTGAAATGTTTAATTTTACTTATTAACTAATTTAAACTGTATGTTTAAATTCCCAATCATTAATATACATTAAGACATGTTAGAAAACATAAAAAGAAGAAATATTAGATATGAGAAAAATTAGGTGAAAAACATTAAAACATTTTCTTAGTTACCTTTACATGTACAGTGTACATGTATGTTAAAAAGTTAATACAATGTATTAAATAAAAATTGGGAAAACTAGAGAGGCTTAAGCTAATTAAAGTACAGTCATGAGTTAATTATTCTTGAAATCTCAGCATGCTGTATACTACACAATCAGTGTCAGTAAGGCTTTACAAGTGAAATTAGGACATACATGTCCATGTATGAAGACTTGAAGGGCTTGAAATAATTGATAGCGCAATGGTTTGGGGCCAGTATCCATTGGATTTGAGGTACAATGTAATGCCTTTGGTAAAGCACTTTCCTTTTGGTCAAGCTACCATAATCTTTTCCAAAAACATTGATCCAATGGGTCAGTAAAAATTCTCAATTGACCATCAAATTTTTTGTTGAAAGCCCATTTGACCAGTGAGAAGAACAAGTATTATTTCTAGCCCTGAACACAAACAGTATATACAATGTACATAAATCAGGGTTCGACACTAACTTTTTTACCTTGGTGGACCGCAGGTCCACTGGTCAAGAATTTTTGGTGGACCTTCACAAATTCTGGTGGACCTTCATTAATGTTGGAATTTTTTTTGAATAATTTTCTTTCAAGCTATTCATGCTTATTGAATGCAATTAATTTGAACACATACATGTCGTATCTTCTACCTTACTGAATTTATTTTATTTTCCTACATCATCATTTCCACTAGTATAGCATATTATATTTACAATAAGGCAAGAATGTTTGGTCTGGAGATTTCACTTCTCCCTAACAGAAAAATATATAGAAAGAAGTTTGAGAATTAAATCAGAGTTACTTCATTTATTTTATTAAGTTTACAATGATATACACAAATCAAAACTTAATTTTAAAATACATGTATTGTAAAATTTCTTGGGACAGACCTATATACTTAAAATACATGTAAATTGGATTAAAAGCATGTCTACAACAGGTAATAAAAAATCTAACAATTTTTGAAAAAAATAAAAGCTTATAATTTTCTAATTTAAGAAATTTAATTTATTTAATGCATTTATACCTTTAATAGAGGAAATATCTCGTCATTATTTAAGCTAAGCTACAAATAAATGTCTCTTTACTTCAGTGTATTTAGGGGTATTAGTCCAACCCAATGACCCACTTACCACGGTTATGTAGAGGATAGCCAAATTAAATTATGATTGTTTTATTATGGATTTTGCAGTAAAAATGTCTTTGTTATTAGTAAATTATCATTTTCTTGCCAATGAGGTTAATTTATACAATCATGAACTCACAAGACAGAGTGACTTCAATATCTCTTTATGAGGAAATTCTGGTGAAGTTACCGCGATCACAAAACTTCATTTATTCATTTGTGGTTGTCAATTTCAATGTAAGAATTTGCATTAATAATTTTTATAATACATGTACAAGTTTAAAATTTAAGTGGACCGACGGTCCACCAGGTTCTGAACCGTTGGTAGACCTTCCCAATTTTTGATGGACTCGGGCCGCCGGTCTACCGTTAGTGTCGAACCCTGGTCATAAAGCTAAAAAACAGAACAGTTCTATAAAGGAACCTTTTCATCCCCACTGTCTGGCTTTGGTTGTTGAGCCTCAGATTCCGTTTTTCCTTCACCTGATTTATCGCCAGGTTTGTCTCCCTTTATACAAAAAAAACATGCAGTTGAACCAAAAAAAAAAATAATAATATAAACCAAATTCTCCTGGAAAAAAAAACATCGAAGAGGAGTTTACATTGATTTTTTAAGCAAATCATATGATGATTTAAAAAAAATAAAATGAACTTAAAACTAAATGAAAATGAAACCCACAATGAAAATTGTAAGTATGGGAAAAAGTTAGTAAGAAGCAAAATGAAGTCACATTGCAGGCAGCTCATGCTTACCTCTTGAGCCGTCTCATCTGTTGTGGGTTTCTTATCATCCTTGTTGTCCTTGCCTCCAAAAAATCCACTTATGGTATCGCCCAATTCTAAGTAGAATAAAAGAAAATATCCATGCACATCATTTTCATCATTTCTCTTCTCCTCTATAATATTGTTCTTTTTTTTTTTTTTTTTTACACCAATCCAAAAATTTTCAGGTACATGAACATACATGTATATATAACCTCATTGAACATTTTCTTTGACATTCTTTTTCGAAACAACCTCAATGATGTTTTTTTTTTTTTAACAAAATCTATGCTTGTTTCTGTAGCATTCACTCACTTGACCACGTTGATTCCTCTGGAGGACCTTCCTTCTCAAACACAAATTCCACCTGTGCAAATAAGACAAAACCAGAAATAAGAAATTCTGTAAGAACAGACAGATACCAACAAAAGGTAAACAAAGAGTTCTGTGCTTCCATATTTTTTACTATTTCCTGTACTGGGCAATAAAGAAAGCTACATTATCTACAAAGATCTACATTGATTGTTTTAAATACAGATTTTATATTGTTGTCGCACTCTATCTAGGTGTAGGATTCCATCCTCGTCCATCCTGAAGTGAGCCTTCACCCCTTTACTGTCGGCTTTCTCAGCATGCTTCTTGAATGCAGTTTCTACACCTTTCAGGTGATAGGTGTGTATCAGGTGATCAGGGAAAGACCTGAAAAATAAGAGAAGATTGTACATAATACACTGTAGACAATCAATGACCATACAGTAGATGATGTACAGAGTGAATATACATTGGACATAGTAAAAATGGACAAACACTGGGCATTGTAGACAACAATTGTGGACAATGAATTTATATGATCCCTTTATATCAAAATTCTAAAGTCATACAGATTTTTTTCATTTAAATTGGTGAGAAAACTCTAGGGTGAAATCTTTTTAAAACCTTGCTTTTAATGCTTTTAATTTGCACTATGGATTCATGACTTTAAGTTCTAAGTCTTTAGTTACATGTAAATAGTGATAATCTCTTTTGTTTTACTTACCTTAAATCGTCTTCACTTAGGAAACTCAAGTCACCATACGATACATTGAAGGAGAAGTCTTTAACATGTTTGTTGAACGTCATCACCTTCTTTTGAGGGTAGGGGTTCATTCTCCCAAATAATGTCCTTTTCACTATTTTTGGTTTGTCTTCAGCACTTTCAGCAGTCTGCTTTTCAAACTCCACCTATAATTTATGAATCAACATTGGAATATTGTGAACGAAAATTATGCTCATTATTTTTTTTTAAATTTGATTTCAATTTTAATACAAAATTTGATATATAAACACAGTAATCAAATCCATGCTTACAACAATAGGATAGTGGCAGGCATCCTTGATCAAGAACTTCTTGACCTTGAAACCTTTCCCAAGATCTGCTGCATGGTATACAGCTCCAAGGGCAGCAGCCTCATCAGTGTTGATACTCTTACCCAGAACATCTCTAAATAAAACCAAGGTCAAATCAATACATTTTAAATCTTCTCTCTGCATGTGGAAACATCATTTCCAAACTTTAGAACAATTTCTAACATACAAGTGTACAAGTATGTGAGGATAAAGGGAGGTACACACACCTTTTGAGGAACTTAAGCAACATCTCTTGAACTTTGGGCACTCTGGTTCCTCCACCCATCAAAATAACATCTGTGATTTCAGGCTGTAAAGAAGAAAGATAAAAATAGTTTAATCATGATGTTTATAGCTTTAAATTTGAAAAAATAAACCAAGAAAATTTTTCTTTGGATTACATGCAATTATTATTCCATACCAGTGTCACTTGTGATGTTTGGAGTGCATCTTCAATTGGTTTAGTGACTCGGTCAAACAGATCCTTGTTCATCTCCTCAAAGTCCTCGCGAGTGACCTTGGCTTTGAAGTCAATGTCCTCAAGCAGACCCTCAACCTAACAGAGTAATCAAAAAGAACATTGTCATTTGGTGGAAAAACATATTTCTGTACATCATTCATGCCTTAGTTTGCTTTTCATCTAGATTTAGAAAACAAGCTTTTCAATAAGTGGAGAACTGTTTGAGGAGATGAAATATTACCTGTGCCATATGTTCTGCATTAGCACTGAGGACCTTCTTTAATCTGTTGGCCTCCTTGAATAGTTTTCCCATTGCTCGGTCATTGGTGAAGACGTCAGTCTTTGTTTTCTTTTGGGCATTGAATAATTTGGCCAGGTGGTTCCTGAGTCGGAGCGTCATCTCCAGTCCTCCCAGTGACTTGTCAAAACTACACACAGAAAATCATCATTACTTTCAACGAAACAAAAAAACCTGCACATTAACATAAACTTCATAGAATCTTTACTCTCTAGCATTAACCAATGCCTTCAGCTGTTCCGATGACTTACCCTACTCCCTTGATGACCAGCTGAGGGTTCGTCTCCACTCTGTCCCCTTCCTTAGTCTTCACCATCTGGTAACCTGAGAGAGAGCCATCAATTTACAAAATTAATTAAATGGCATAATCCAGCTAATTACAAAATCAGGCATGCAATATTGAAAATATTCACCATAGAATCCATATTTCAACTGTCAGTGGTCAAAACTCTAAAAATATGTTTGCACATTCTACTAGGGCACTGGTTTTTACATGTTGAATCTGCCTTGTGTAAGATAAGGTGCATACTGTACAATCTGCCTTGTGTGAGATAAGGTGCATACTGTACAATCTCTCCAGTTTATTAAACTATGTATCTTCGTTTCATCAGGTACTGACCTACTAGAGTGGCTGATGTACTGGTGGCTCCAGCATCATAAAACATGTAATACTGGGTGGTGCTGTTGAACATCTTCCTTCTGAATACACCATAGTTCAAGGCCACTGTCAAATCAAGCAAACTCAAGATTTTCAAGATCAAGGATTTCAAGGCCGGTTCTTTAATTATCGAAGCATATTTTTTAAATAATGCATGTATATGTGTATACATATGATTGTTGTATCAATTTCTCAAACCACAGACTGTGGATTCCAATGTG
>WFKH01011581.1:6224599-6261758 GCA_016163765.1 Magallana hongkongensis | reverse complement strand
GTATGTATTAAAGCATTCAAGTGTAATTCTTTGCTTTAAAGAAGATCAACCAAAAAGAGTTAAGAATATCTGTAAAGGAAAACTTACTCATTTAAGACAATTTCCATCGGTACACCAGGCTGAAACACAAAAAAAGTAACAAATAGTCAGTTAACACAAGATAATACCATTTAAAATAGAGAAAATATAGCAGTTTTATAATTTCTAGAATCTCATAAGTTTTTTTTAAATACCTTCACAAGTCCTATTTTTATGAATTCACTCCCAAGATCGATGGACATTACAGCCAGACTTGCCCCATCTAAAACACATTAAAAGGTTAAATAATGCTGCTATACATGTAACATGAGGTATCTAAATCTGAAAACTCTTACTCATTATTGACACTTTTTTATACATGCAGTTATATGAATTTGTGGTGCAATCATAAATGCTGAACAATTCATCCATATATCCTGATATAGGATAATACATTATGTGCACAGACTTGATCTGAATATATACTCACAGGCAGTGGGAAATAACAGGCTTATAAATGCCAGCAGAGCTAGCTTTCTTTTGTGTGTGGAGCGCATTACTGAAAAATCAAAATCAAAAGAATTATTAAGCATTTGATGATAAGTATTACTTTGTGTAACATGACTATCTATTTTCAGGAAGTTCCGATACCATGTCTTCACACATCAAAAGTATATATGTATACCCACAGGGCATACAAGTTACATATTGTTACAATGATAAAAATAAAACTCTACACTTTTCTTCGATGTAAAAACAAGTCATCCTATTAGAAATATTATGCTTTTTTATCATAGTTCTACACATGGCAAAATACAATAATGAATGAATGAATTACTTTTCAGTATCCACAGCTGCTAATATTTTTACTACTGATTCAACATGAATATACCTCCATTTGATCCCATCTAAAGACCGTATGCGATAAAATTAATTTTTGTGTAAAATACCATTCAACATTCATCGAAATAAAAAAAAAAAATCACCAATTGACAACTGCGCTAAATGTAAACAACACGTGGATTTCTTTTACCATTGTAATGACTTATTTTCTTCAGATTGATGAACACCTATTAGCATATTCTGTGTTTTAACGCAACTCACCTAAAAGGAAATGCCTCCCAACTATAATCTTAAAATTGTTAAGTTGAAGTTATCTGTTTTAGTTAATGCAATGTGCGAGTTATTTCGGTGAACCGGCAAAATGTGGCAATTCTTGATTGGAAGACATGAGGTTCCGGTTATGCGCACGTGTTGCTACACGTAAACTTCCGTTAAAATTATTTTAATAAATGTGCAATGAAATAGACATGATAAACCCGGTACCCGTTTTCAATATAATAATAATAGGTTATGAATTATGAAATGTATGAAATGTGTATATGCAATTTTTTGGATAAAGAAATTTCTTTCGATCTATCGAGAAATTTCTGGAGATATTACAACATGTTATATGTAAATAGCATTAGATCTTTGATCCGCTCCGACAATTTTATGTGAACTTTTTTGTGAAGCGACAAAAAGTTGTCGGAGCGGACCAAAAATCTGATTTATAAGCTTTAAGTTATTGAATTTAAACAATAGTTTATGGATCGTTAAGTCTCTATCGAACGATTTTCTTCTGTAAAACGTAATTTCACTATAATTCCAAAAACGGTTTTAAACTGCAATTTACAAAAAAGTTCATATGCCCGTAAACAAACCATTAACAACTGATTTTGCTGGTTTTTGTTAACTATAAAATTTATATTCGTTAACAACACAGAGTTGTTAAACAGTTTCAAAAATTGTGTATTAATTAAATTAATTGATCAGTAGCGAACAGTTATATATATAGTCATACTCATAATAATTACCGTAAACAATATATAAAAGTTTTCTTTTAAAATATGAGCCTACTTTCACAGTTGATATACTACGTTTATCGAACTACATGCAGTACAGTTTCCGAATGTAAAACTTTATTTTACGGTTGTAAATTCAGTCATACTTTACGAATATAGCGAACGTCGATCTATAAGTTCGTAGGTTTGTTAAGAAATAGTGTCATATACCTATAAATGAAGATCTGTAATCTATGCATAATTTACTTCCGTTATCTATAGTTAGAAGTTGTAAATTATAGTTTCACAATTTATCTGATAAAAAATGGTTCATGTTCTTTATACTTATAGTTTGTGGTCGTAAGCTATAGTTAACTGTCAGTTACACTGCTTACATGGGTATTTCAATTGTGTCCAAGCTAGGAAATAGATAAGATCTGTTTGATTAAAAAAAAAACACTTGTTTGTTTGTGATTCCGTAAAAATACGAACAGTTGTCAACGAAATTGAAAGGGGGAGCTATAGTGCCACATTGTAATTTTTTTTTCTTTAAAATTCCAACTTTAAAGTTGGAATTAAGTTGGAAATTCCAACTTTAAAGTTGATTTTTCTAACTTTAAAGTTGGATTTTCCAACTTTAATCTTGGAATTTCCAACTTTACTCTTCTGTTGTTATTACGATAAGTTTTTATAATTTCAGACGAATTTGTTTTAATAGGTGATCTTTTTTAACGCCATGTAGATACAAATTCCAAGGCTTTGTTTTGATCTTAATTGTCTCTTAGTGTGCTTCTTTTTAATACTGCATTTAATTAACGACACCCTCTTGTTTTACATATTAAGATAACATTTATTTGATTAAAAATTATTTCGATATTTGAAATCTGATACCGAATGCATTTAAACGTTTTAATCTTATATATTTATATGAAAACTTCTAGTTCAGACATATGCAACAATAAGTTTATGCCCAGTTTGCCTGTCATATAATGTATACTGTTATATTTACCTGAAATAAATTCAAACAAAAAAGTTGGAATTTCCAAGATTAAAGTTAGAAGTTGGAATTTCCAAGATTAAAGTTGGAAAAATCAACTTTAAAGTTGGAAATTCCAACTTTAATCTTAGAATTTCTAACTTTAATCTTGGAATTTCCAACTTTAAAGTTGGAATTTCCAACTTTAGAGTTGGAAAAATCAACTTTAAAGTTGGAAATTCCTTTAAAGTTGGAAATTCCTTGGAAATTCCAACTTTAAAGTTGGAAAAATCAACTTTAAAGTTGGAAATTTCAAGATTAAAGTTGGAATTTTCCAACTTTAAAGTTGGAAAAATCAACTTTAAAGCTGGAAATTCCAAGATTAAAGTTGGAAATTCCAACTTTAAAGTTGGAATTTTAAAGAATAAAAAATTATAATGTGGCATTAATACGCTTCTGTAATAGTCTTTGTCGATGTCGGTCATTCTGTCCCAATTTGATTTTCCGCACTTTTTAGCTCACCTGAGCCTTCGGCTCAAGTGAGCTTTTCTGATCAAAATTTGTCCGTTGTCTGTCGTCGTCTAAAAATGGCCACAACCATCGAGCCCTCTTAAATATGTGAAATGTATATGTAATCACCATTTTATTTGAATTTCTGATATCAGAAATTATAATTTGTGATATCAAAAAATCAGTTTGAATTTCTGATATCAAAAAATCATTTTCTGATATCAAAAATCGAAATTATTGATTTTTTGATAACAGAAATTCGATTTTTTCTGATAAATGTTATTTTTGAAATCAAGAATTGAAATTTCTGACATCAAAGAATCATTTTCTTATATCAGCTAGAAAATATATTTTTTGATATCAAAAATCATTTTCTGATATCAGAAAATACCTTAAAATATTAAAATGGCGCCCCTGGCCCATAAGATATGAGGCGCCGTTTTAATATTTTTGAGGTTTTTTCTGATATCAAAAATAAATAGTTGATATCAATTATTCGAATTCTTGATATCAACAAATAATTCTTGATATCAACAAATAATTCTTGATATCAACAAATAATTCTTGATATCAACAAATCTATTTTGTGATATCAGAAAATCATTTTTTGATATCACAAATTCGAATTCTTGATATCAAAAAATGATTTTCTGACATCACAAAATAGTTTTTTTGATATCAAGAATTAAAGTTGAATTCTTGATATAAAAAAAAATTAATTCTTGATATTAGAAAATCATTTTTCGATATAAAAAAATCGAATTCTTGATATCAGAAAATAGTTGATAGTAGTTTTAAATCGGTCTTATTTTTTTATATCAAAAATCATTTGTATTTTCTGATATCAGAAAATCGATTTTTTGATATCAGAAAATAAGACCTATATAAAATTACTATCAACTAAATTAATGCTCCCTGTGATGCAACTTTTGTAATTTGTAAGAAATTGTGTTTCAAACCTGAAGATGTCTGTTAAGAATAATAATGTATGCCTAATTTTAAACCTGATTTCATTTTGGCAAGTTCGACCATATATACAATGATCAGCACTGCTTTCTTTGCGGTCTGCTGTGAATATTGAATGGATCCTAAAAAAAATAATGGCGTCGCATAATATAAAGGAATTATACAGGCGTACATTTAGCGCTTTCAATACATAAGACAAGAATTATCAAGAACACTTATTAATTTTTTACATCAAATAAATATTCAAATAAAAAACAACAAATATTTAAATGCAAATCGGGCTCTGTAGTTCAGCAATTTAATTTTGGGTCAAATTAAGGGAGTATTCATTAAATATGTGAAATTTATTCTCCATTTTATTTGAATTTCTGATATCAGAAAATATAATTCTTGATATCAAAAAATCAGTTTGAATGTCTGATATCAAAACATCATTTTCTGATATCAAAAATCGAATTTCTGATATCAGAAAAATGAATTTTTGATATCAGAAATGGATCGTATTTTCTGATATCAAGAATTCGAATTTGTGATGTCAAAAAATCATTTTCTGATATCAGTAAATGTCTCAAAAATATTAAAACGGCGCCCCATACATAACATTGGGGGTGTCGGTTAATTAGGCTGTATAGGGACACCCCAACACTTAGGCCTACGCACTAATGTTTTTGTATTTTTCTTTTAATTTGTTTAAAATATCAAAATAACCGACTACATGGTTAAAAAATATGTTTTTCCGCGATCTCTGTAAAAACATTTAATTTTAATAATAAACATAAATAAAAATCGAAATTGTATTCAATGGTTGAATTTAAACCGCAACGTTAGGCATTTGTACCAAATGATTCTTCCACATTCTTTTTTCGGATTGACCTCCCCCACGGTACCAGGGACGTATATACTAACTTAGTCAATATACGTCCCTGACGGTACATATAAATACATGTATATTAGGTATCATGCATATGTATATGATATCGAGACCCAAGCACCTTTAATATTGGGTCCTTTATTTTTATTTCCTAGTTTCTATTGAGAAATTTTTGTTAAATCCCGCGGCACACGACAGGATATGACATCAGAGGCACACAGCAACGATAAACAATATGGACGTCGGATTAGTGAGAATGGATAAAATGTTTAGTTGTGAAACTTTTTTATCGCTATGAAATTACAAAAGAATTTAAAGAACAACATTTGAAGTTATAAAATACGATTTTGTGATCAAGAAGAGAATACCAAATGTAAAGTGTAAGTGATAATTAGGTGGATAATTAGCCGACTTTGAGAACGGCCACGGGCACCTGTTTGTTTGCTGTAAAGATTCTCAACAATGGTTGGAGGTAGCAGTGCTCTAAATCTCTCGCTGCTAAGCCGAGGAGTCGGTGAAATATCAAAAAATGGACACGAGAAGATTGATGTGGTGTTTGAACCTCAGGTATAAAGAATAAATTCATATTATATATTCTTAAGGGTTTTTTTTTTTTGGTGTATCATTGCAAATTCAATCCCAACAGGTAAGTATGTAATTGACAAGCTATAAGTGGAGTAATGATGGATTCATGAACTGGTTGTTGTAACTTTCATACCCCTAAGATTTGTGGTATTTCTTAAAATGAGTCACTATATACATATGCCCATAAATGAATCTATACTTCATTGATGAAGAAAATATGAGGGGTACATATTATTTTAAAAAGTGCAAATGGTTGGTGGGCATAGTTTTTGTCATATGACACATTTTTGAAGTGATGAATTCTCAATCTATTCTACATCTATTCTTAGAAACCTTGATGAATTTCTATTTGTTACACCACGTTTTAAATTATAGTACTTAGAGCTAGGTGAAAGCGAATTTAAAGTAATCAATCTAAATATGATTAAAAATAAGATTAACTACCGAACATATGATTAGTTCCACAGGTTTAGTAAGAAATGTTGGGTCATGAATAAGATATATGAAAATTAAACCCTAGAGAGAGAACTCAATTTAAATGCCGTGTTGTGCAAAGCTTCAATGAAGAACCTTTCAATTATGTATGTGGGCTCATTAATGGTGACTGAGCATGAAACCTGAAAACTTTTCCCTGATGATACAGAATCTTTTTAAAACTTGAAGTGATTGATAGCGCAAGGCATGGGTTTTGAGTAAGAGAAAAAGAAAGTACTGTGTATGTGTTCAGAAAGCTTTTATTTGAGACACTCATGCAGTGCATGATCCAAGAGGTAGACTAAAGTGTACAGAGATCTTTGAGAAATGCATAGCTAATCCTTGTTTACTGCCTGGCATCAAAGTGTTTATGTAAACTGTATTCTTTTCTCTACAGGAAATTGCATTTAAAGTCTACAATTTTTTATGTGAATAAAACAGTTTTGTCATCTTAATTGATTGTTTGAACAAAAATCTACCGGTAAATAAATCCATTAATCTTTTGATTTTCTATATTAAAATGATATTTAAGTGAAATGATATTATCAAAACAAATAGAAATCATTTACGATACATATTCATGAGATATTTGTGATATGTATATGTATAGTTATATTATCCAGATATAACCATGCAAAAAAAATGCTCATTTCAAAATCATATGTAACTGTAAACCATTTAGAAAAACTATATACCCGGTAAACACAATTTCAGCTTAGTACGTATTTTAGGGTAAAAATAAATATATTAATGTTTCATAGTTGTTGTATAATGCTTTGAAGGGAGTGACTATTCCACATTCATATACTGATCGATCATGCAGAATTGGCTAAAAGATTCGTATTAGAAAAATTAAAAGTGCAATTTTTCAATTGTCAATTTTCTTTTTATTTTTTATATGCTTGTTGTAATAAAAAAAAATGCTTTAAGATCTTTTTTCTTTATAGGACTACTACAACTTTGTCCATGACTCCAGAAGGATCTACCTGCCCCCAATACAACACTCCTATACATATGATGAACCAGAGTTCTCAATATCACGGACAACCAAAAAGTCTGTGCAGGAGATCAATATGCCCAAGACATTCACAACCAGAAAGGGGGCCCTGCTCCTGTTCTCTGAGGACATGGCCCACCGCAAACGACACTCCCACCACCACCATATTCGCAAAAGTCACATGGATTTTGACGATAGGGAGTCGCAGCTGTCAAAAAGTGCAGATGAAATAGATCTGAGAACTGTAGATGACCTGGCTAAATCTATTCTCTCTTTTGGAGCACAGGTAAAATGTTCCTTCTTCAGCTTCCTCTTATATCCATTGTATAATTTTCATCATACACTATATATGGAAATTGCATAGTTTGTAGATGTACCATACTAAGCATGCACACAGAGAATTAGAAGGTTTTCATCATTCATAAAAGAAACTGTGTTACATAAAATGAGCTGAAGTCATCAGGTTTCCTCTCCTTTTCCTTTTATGAGCAATGCTATTTGACTGTTGAAAAAACTTGGACTATCATTTATATATTCTTTGAACAGGATCCTGAGAGAGAAGATGGAATGTACCTCAAATTTGTTCATGGGCGAAGGAAAAGAGATTATTTTGACAGACAAATCCGTCCTGGTTTTTCAGCCAAAAGATATCTGTCATCTTGGACCAAATGTTGGGATGACAATGTTCTCGAGAAAGTCATCAGCAAAGGTACGAGAGATTTCAAACCAATATGAAAACTCACATACTAATACCACATTATAAAGGTGTTTCCCATGATACATTATTGGAAAACTAGTATTTTATTCTAGGAAATATTTAGGGGGTTCACTGGGGAAGGAAAAAAGTTACTGTATCTGTTATAGCTGTAAAATTTGCAATATTTGTGTTGACAGTGTTGTATCAACCAGTAAAATTAATTTGCATAAAGGAATTTCAAAGTGTTAAAATTTTTATTGACATTAAAAATGTACAATAGAGAGAATGATTAAAAAAAGGAGTATAAATGATTTTTGGAGTGCCACTGAAAAAAATTGATGTGTTTATTACTATCTGACATTTTCAGTGATTTTAAAAGAGTCCATTAAGACTTAGTTACAATATTGTTTGCAGGATATTTGACGGAGAAGTCTCTGTTCTACTACAACCCTCTGATGCCCCACCTCCAGCGTCGCCTCAATGATGACATGTCACACTACCCCACCCCCTACAAACTGATGAGGAGCATGTTAATGTCCCCAGGAAGCCTGTCTGGCTACACCTTCTACAGAATCAGACCAGAGTCAGCTGAAACCATTAGTAAGTGAATATAAAACGAAAAGGGGAATTAGAATCTAGTGCATGTATTAGGATAATGGAATAATGGAAAGAATTCTGTGATTTCATTATGGTGTAGTATACAAAAAGGATATTTAAATACATGCATTCATATAATACAGAAGATAAAATCTGAAAAAAAGTTGTTATATGCTTAGTTATGTAGGTTCATGTACAATAATATATTGTTGTTCATTAACCATGATTCCCAATGACCTTGACCTTTGACAGTGACCCAGGATGTTGACCTCCATGGAGTTCCACCCAGCCAGGGAGCCTCCATCAAGGTCATAAGTACCAAGGACGGGGTTCAGAGGGAGGTCACGTACGGCAGCCTAGACAAGAAAGCCCAGGAGGAAGTGTTGACGGACCTACTTGTGAAGAGTGCAGTTCACTACGCCATGAAGAAACAGCAAGTCAGTATACTTCTTGTTCCTTGTACAAGTTAATAAAAATTCACAGTAAGAATCATCTTAACAAGAGCTTGGACTTTCGGTGGGATGTTACTATCTAGTTTGCTCATCAAAACAAACTGTCAAATATTGACCTTCTTTCTTCTAATTCGCTAAGAGAAGCTCATTAACATTCTTAGACTGTCAAAATCGGAAAGTTTTTTGCATTGGCAAGATCTGCTCTGTTGTGTGAAATTGACGCTATTTCAACTGAAATATACAACCCTGGATGAAGTCGAACAATTGTCATTGGATTCAATGTATTCATATCTATTAGCCAATGAATGGACAGTTAATCATGAGTAGATCCCGCCTTCAACACCTTCATCAAATTGGAGGTTGTCACGTACTGCCCAAAGTCCAGACTCTTGTTAAAACAGTTCTATCTGATGTGTTACACCCAAAACAAGAATTCAATAGTACAGGTGTATTTTTCTTTTTTTAATGGAAATTAACTATACAGAATACAAATATTTTCAAAATTTATAATTAAATATTGGAGACATACAGGTATTATTTATTGGCCAATCAGTCTCTCACCGAGGGTGGAAACTGAAATACACCATGAACCGACAAATATACACAAAGTACAAATCACGAAACAATGTTGGATTGACACACAATCTTTGAATAACAATCTACAAATGATTACACAAATGGCATGCCATACATGTACAAAACTTTAAGTGATATTTCAGATCATTAAAAACATTCTCGTGCATAATTGACAATACATAAGCATTATAGATTTGAATTGATTGTATGACAAATGACAACAAAAATAGACTGCACTTACTCTTTAGGGGCACAAACACCAAATTACGAATACATCTGCGCCAGATCAAACAAAAAACAAACTATTTCACAAACCAAATCTGGAGTCGATTCCGGCTCCACTGCACATTTATACACAGACCCTTGAGATTTATTTTGTTTCACAGGAATACTTTGAGGACAACTTGATGAGAGCTATGGAGTCCAATAAGATTCGGGAGGTGTCCGAGGGTCACGAGACCCCAGCATCTATGCCACAGTTTGACATGAAGGAAGCTGTAGAGGTGAGTTTATTCCACAGAACTGACATTATCAATTAGAGGGAGTATGTATTCTTATTTTAAGTCAGAAAGACATCATGATGCTTTTGATCTCATTTCAAGGTTGTACTGTGGTTTCATCAATATTTTTTGGAACACAATTTTTTCAAGGATTTTGTTGTTGAGTCGATCATTGAAATCAAATGTTCATCTACAAAAGATATGTGACATAAATTTTATTTGATTGTGCCATTATCTACATATTTACATATCCTCAAAACTGTGAAGTTTAATAAATCTAATAGAATTGAAGCCCACAAATTCTAATAAAACCACATTAACCTATTTAATAGAACTTTACAAATTGGGCTAAAATTTGGTAAAATGCATAAAAATCATTGCAATTAGATACACCAGAAAAGTTAATGTTGTTGTCAGGAAACAACATATATCAATGGTTTGAAAGAATTTTTGCATTGTACAATGTTGAAAAACTTGTAATTTAGTCATCAGATGTTGCCCATGTTTTTCTCCCTGATCTGTGAAATGAATTATCATCTTTCTGCATGTTGCATGCCTATTTACAAAATCAATATTAAATTCTAAGAAGTCTAAAAAAAAAATACCTGAGAAAAAATACTAACTCAATAGATGTTTACATATTTTGCTGTAAATTTGTCTAATAATGCAGAGTTTATATTGGCTTTTGAAGCTTCTAAGTAGCGGTAAACAAGAATTTAATGTCATAAACATAAGTCATTATACCTGTATGGTAGTTGTTTACTTGGTGTATAACATCAAGGATGTATTGTTAAATTATTTTAAAAAGATGCAAGCTATTAAATCCAAAGTATATTTTATTGCCGTCTTTGATTACTAAAGTAAAGACATGTTACTTTGGTATGCTGATTGTCTTTTATTGACATTTTTAACATCAACCTTGAGTTTGGGGGATTTGACTCCCACAATTCCAAGTCTGACATTTAAATCACTGTAGAGTTGATGGAAAACATTCATAACTTGTACAGTTGTGATTATTATCCATGAGTAGAGATGCATATCAGACTTATCTCGTTAATTATCTGCTGTCTTCAATCTGATCAAGACACACTTGTATCCTTGAACACTAGACAAGTTCAGAGATATTGTGGACTGTTTAACCTCTAGTTTGTTTTAAAGCAATGTTTTGTTTTGTAGTTTTAAGTTTGGTTCAGTAATAAGTAAACATCGGTGCAGGTTTACATGGAATTTAATTACTGAAGAACAATTGATTGTCATGCCACATTCCTTATCAGATTTGTTACCAACTACTTCATAAAACTGTATTAGAATTCATAAAAAGATGTTAATTCATAGACAAGGTGGGTCAATTGCATATCAGAGCTGTCAAAAATCAATTTAAAGAATTGCACCATGGGAGGATACTCAAGGTTTTGTTAATCGACCTTCATGGGAATAAGTTTCTGAAAATATATATTGCTTGCTGATTATTTTCATACATGTAAATACAAATATAACCCACTAAATATCCTTCTTTTTTAAATATCAGAAAAAAAAGGAAAAATTGTTTTGGTAGCAAAATTCATATAAAATATCAGTCTTTCATCTGCAATGAAATTATTTCAAAAGAGATGCTGAAAGTAATGATCTATTTAAGAAAAAACATGGTGTATGTGTCGCTCCTCCTTAACTGATTTCAATGTAAGTCCAATACCATCTTGCTTAAAAAGTCTGCATGTCCTCTTCAAATTTTAATGAAATTATGGATTTGTTGAGGGCTAGAAGTTATATCTTGTGACTGATGGTTTTGATGTCAGTATTGACATTATTTTATCTTAATCTGCTGAGCAAGGCTCTCCTCTGCCGAGACTTGGAGAGATTATGTCTAATGTGACTTTGCTGTTGGCTTAGAGATTGGACAGGTGTAAATTCCAATGAATCTGTTTGATCTTAATAAATTTTTAGTCAGTCATCTGTAAATGTCAATTCGATCATTATATCTATCGGAAACTAAATTTTAATGAGACATTTACTAACGAAAATTTTACAGAGACAACCCCCCAAAACAATTAATAATAAGCCTGGGTTTGGGGTTTTTTTCTGAGTATGAATGAATTAACCTAATATAAATATGAAATAACCACTTTCAGGCCTTTATTTTCTGTACAGTATATACATGTATAAAAAATATTGCAAATTCACCAAATGAAATAAAACATTGAGCATCTAAACTTACTTGACTTAGTGATAGAAATCCTCAGGATTTTATTGATTGTAAGAAAATAAGATCTGTACGGATTAGTTCATTTGATTTTAATCACGTATAAAATCAAAGCCCTCTGATTGTATGCAATTGTAGACAACAACAAAAATGAAAAAAAAATCAAAAAACTACTAAATCAATTTTAAGAATAAAGCTTTTTATCATTTCTGTTCATTTGTTTATGTATAAACAATCAATGAAGTAATAAACCAAACAAAGAACATGCATGTTCAATTAATTAACTTTAAAATGGAAGTTTCATAAATTGAATGAAGGTTGCAAAGTTCAGGTGGAGTCCCAATTTATGTCATTGATCATCGTGGCCAGCAGTGATGTTCCTAATCCGTAGACAAGCTCGGATCTACTGGGTGATAAATGACAGGGGATTTGGAAATCAATGACTAATATTGGGAAAATAGCACTTGTGTTAAAGAAGAGTCAAAAATCTAATATCTCCAGATAGATGCAATTGAGTGCTCAAGTTGGAATTCTGAATGTTTTTGTGGCATAGTTTTATTATTATTTGATGAGTGTATGACACTTTCCTAGCCATCTTGATTTGGAGTATCTGATGTCTGCCCTCAGGACATAAGCCTGTATTTGAAAGGACCTGTACAAGAATTTGATAAATTGTCTTCAATATCAGTAGATTATGAAGTCAACTGATTAAATGTGTATTGTTAATTTGTGAGCTCACCACGACCATTGACAATTCCAGTAGGCCAATCGTTATCTCTGTCACAAGGCTTCAAATTACGACGTACACTTTAAATTGATTAAATAAGACCAACCTTTTCTGTGACATACTGTAACACACATCCTTGAAGCGACAATAGAATGTTTGAAAAAATATTTTGTCATTATTCGAAGGATTTTTGATGCAATGTTCGTTAAATGAAACACTACAGATTATTTATTTATGCATTTATCTATTTCAAATGGACTTTGTGAAGATTGTGAAGGATAAATGATATGTGCATGGTTCTTAATTGGGAAATAATGGACACAAACATAAAATTATCTTGAAAGCTATTAAACAGTCGGTGATTGATCATGTGATTCAAAGGCAATTATCGAACAATTCTAAACTTTAGAAAAATTAACCTGTGAGTAATAAATAGCATTTGGATTAACTCTTTTACATTAGTAACAAACTTCAAATGATACTTTAAAGACGTGAGTAAATTATGACCATGGAACTTTCTGACACAAGTGTCTAATGATAAAATAGGCTCAGATAACTTGAAAAAATACACTACCGTTCTTTTGTTATTAAATCAAACAATTTCCCCATTCTTGTGTCCGATTTACTTTGAAATCAAAAGCTTGGAGATTTAAACTTCATATTTACAAATCATTTACTATTGTGCTCCACATCTCAATCACCATACACTGCTTTGTCTAATTTATCAATATTAAGTCAGGCAAGATTTTCACTTTAAATTATCTCTATATTTTCATGTTGCTAGTTTGAATCATTAATGCTTTTGTAATAAAAATATTATGGAAGGAACTTATGCTGGAGAAATTTGAAATTTTTGGTGGATTTTAAGACTTTGGATTTGAAGTTCAGTTTAAACAGATGTGTGGATTGACAGTTCTGAAATGTGAACATTGTTGGTAGAAAGGGAAATAATTGTTCATTAAGATATGGATAATGGAATGGTTTTTTTCATTCATCACAAAAAGATACCAAATGTGTCCTGTTTCTATCAGTCATGTGGAGGACTGTAAAGTTAAGACCTTGAGAAGGATTAACCGCTGAAGTAAAATTCCAACATACTGAAAATGGCTCTAGTCAATTGTCTATTTCCTCCAATAAAACTTAAAAACAGTCGCATCTTTCCATCAGGGAAGAAAAGCGATGGAAATACAAGTCTGACGAAAATGTTCGCAAAGCCAATTGCAGTTAGTGATGTGCCGCAAAAGATTGTCATGTGTTCATTACCACCAGTTTCTGTTCCCAAACGTTTGACGAAGCGACCCCGCCACTCACGATTACGCCGCCTAGGTGTGGGAGCACCTGCTAGGCCCAAATACCACCGCCTGGGTTCAGGGCTTCTTGCTCCTAATATTGTGGACAGCCAGATCTTAACAGATATGATGGTAGGGATCTACAAATCATTCATTGCACAAACATATTTCTCACAGCAAAAATTGGTCTCTGTGTGAAGAGGTGTAACTTATGTGATTCTTTTTCTTTTTTTTAATTCTTTGAGTTGAATTCTCATGAGTATGTTTAACTTATCTGTAGCCATCATTTGATTCTTTATTGTTCGAATTGTTAATTTTAAAGAACCTTAGTTAATATGTTACACACACATACAGAACATAATAAAACAAATGATAATTTTTTAGTGAAACAATGTTAAATATTGATGATTATGAGGTTCGTTTATATTGCAAAGTAATTGATAAATAATTTCATGCAACAATTGAGATATTGATATGAATGAGAGAGCAACTTTAAAAAGTTCTACTGCAGTCATTTTATGGACTGATGTTTTTATATCATTTTCATATTGTAATTATCAGTGAGCTAGATTCATTTTCAATGGGATTGCAGTCTGAAAGAGCTCAGAAATCAAATAAAGAAAATACAGTGGCACTGAGGGCTAAATCAATACAGGGGAGTGCATCTCCCGCTCTTGATCCAATGATTAAGTTCATTAAAATGATTAATGTGTACACATAAACTTCAGATTCTGTTGGTCATTATTTTTTCACTGCCTCATCCTATAATCAATACATTCAGATGATGCAATAAAACCAGAATTGCAATTGACTGCACTGGCAGAACAGTTACATGCATTGTAACAGAACTGTATTGAATTAAGTTTACTTGTTCAGAAATTTAACTGACCCAGATCAAAATTTAAATATTCATATTATATTTGGTATTGTTAATCTTTGAAAATCACAATCTTTACTACAATTAAAACATACTTTTAAAAAAAATCTGAGAAAATTATTAATCTGAAAATGTCTTGTATGAAAATGAACTTGAAGTTTTCTTTTATTTAAGTTTTAGGAATTCCAAAGATAGATGAGGTGGCTGCAATTTTGTTGTTGTTTAATGGATTGCAGTTTTCAAAAAAAAAAAATATATATACCAGGTAAAGCTAAAGTGCTTATTGGTGTACATGAACTAAAATGCTCAAGCATTGTAATCCCTTCTGTACAGTCGGACAACTAAGAAAATCTCCTTTGATAAATCAGATTTTGCAATCTGATGGCAATAATTGATTGAGAGTGGGTGAACTGAACAAGGAGAACACAGGATGGATCTGTGGTAAAATCACATTAATTGGCAGCCATTAAATTAAATAGATCTATATGTAACAATCCATGCAGATCCCGTGGGAAACCTTTGATGAGAGAGATTTAAAAGGGAATGTAAATAAATAAATAAATAAATAAAGACTTCATCCATCTTTCCACCTGTCCAGACGAAAGTTGAAATAATTGAACCTCTTAAAGAATATATTAAGCTGGTCTGTCCGCATGTCTTGTACATAGGAGTTTTTCATGGAAAAAACAAGGAATATATTCTTAATACTTTGAGTGATTTTCCTGACATTTAACTGCACATTGTACTGAAGTAAAAATGGATAAAAACTTCGCAAAGATAGAGTTTTCCGTTGGTAGAAGGTCTTCGTTTGACCTCATTTTAAGAAAAATGTCACCATTTGACCTCATTTTGAGGAAAAGTCGTCGCTGGAGACTGGAATTCTTGGAGCCCTTTGAGCTACATGACAAGTTGAAAATTTTTGTGGCTATCCATCGTCCTGCCAAGCTTAGGGTATACATACTAAAAACACTCAGACAAGTGGAAAAGACTTAGATTAGGCTGTTAATTTTTCAATCTTTTTTTCAGTCTTTGCTGGACACACAAAAATCTAAAGGTGCTGTGATAGAAGCTGACCTTCCCGAGGACAGGTCATCAGTAAGGTCAGGGTCAATAAAACCCAAACACTCAATCAAAAAGCATGGCAAAGGAGGAGGTGAATATAATTAATTTCACTAATTTCACTAATTAACAACACTCTTTGTTATTTTTTATCAAACATTGCCAATCAAACTTCTTATTTACCAGTTCGGTCAAGTTCAACTTCGCCCGCCCTTGAGGACAAGGAGTATATAGGGGGAGTCCCTGTCGTGTCCTTCAGAGATGGCTCAGGGTCACCAAGCTCTGTTCCTCAGCTCCCCCACATCCCCGGAGCAATTCCTCTGACCCCAATAGGAGAGGCCAGCCGGGAACAGACCACAGTGGTTCCTCTTCCACCCATTGGAGGAAAAGGTGACATTTCTTTGTTTCTGATTTCTGTGCTCTCCCTTTGTATTACCGGTACTCTCCTGGCATGCATGTAGTCTTAATAGGACCTCTCTAAATTTTTCACAAAATGTATACTTATACATGTATTGTTTTTAGCACTATACAGAGGCTTTATATTACTGATATATTGTATACTATTTCTTCAATTATTCTTATAATGTACATGCATGCCTTCACTCTTGACCTTGGTGACGGGAAATAACTTAATAGGTGGAGGTAACTGTTATTTTTTCCAATTTTGATATATTTACATTGATTTTTTTT
Source organism: Magallana hongkongensis (assembly GCA_016163765.1). Taxonomy (NCBI): domain Eukaryota; kingdom Metazoa; phylum Mollusca; class Bivalvia; order Ostreida; family Ostreidae; genus Magallana; species Magallana hongkongensis. The sequence continues at coordinate 6,244,874 of WFKH01011581.1, read as the reverse complement.
CTGATATTAACCCATTTTTTGTCAGTTCAACTGTGCTTAGATAAATCTTTATCCTTTAAAGTCCAGGTTTGACTTGAAGTGATATATATGTGACCGACGAGAAAATTAAAATAATTTATGTGTGTTTACTTAGGGACACATGATTGTTTTGGACGTAGGTGTTTGACGTTTTCTGGAGAATAATTTGATTTTTGTGCCAGGTAATCTCAGCCCAGAAATCTAATTATAAAAGCACTCTACCATTGAGTAGGAAAGAAACTTTAAAAGTATTGACAAAAGATCTTAATTAGATTTGTTCAATGTGTATACCATTACATGTACCGTAATAGAAGTTCAAGTAGTGGAGTTTTGTGAGAAGACATTTAAGATCTTTTTAAAATTCACCCAAGTTTTTTTCTCAGCTGACTGATACAATATCATGGATTAATTGTTACAGAAATTAATTTTAAATAATTATGAGATTAATTAATTGACAATATTTGGAATTCTGTCACATCATAATTTTGATCTTTTTAAAAGTAAAACAGAAGCTTCAGTAGGAAAGTAATTTTGATTTACTGCAATATGAAAATTGTGATAATGGACATTTATCTTGGTGACATTTTAAGATCTTAAAAAATAATTAATTAAAATTGGACTTTTAAGGAGTTGCTATTTAATAGCAGTTGAAGTAATTTACTGGTTGTAACTTTCAGAAGAAACAGACCATAAGATACACATTCCATTAGGAAGTATGAGTCCTCCCTTTTACAACCCTTATAACCCCTCTGTGAGATTTAACAGTACCCCTATGGTAATCTAACTGTTGTTAAATTACACAGTTAATTGTTAAATTACACCGTGTAGATCAGGTTACCCACGTACAATCCTCTGATTCAATGTAGGTGTGTTACATTTAATTAACATGTGTGTTATGATTTCATTAAGGTGTTTATAATCACAGGGTCAGTAATCCGAGAATCACGGATTGGTCAGCTCCCATGAATGGAACATAACTACAGACTCGGGAGTGCTACAAGCTCAGATATCTCAGTGGTCCAAACAAAGCTTGCCTTTATTTTATGTCCCAACAATTTGCTTTATTTCTATATATACCTAATAGAAAGTTGCTTCCTAGTTCAAATCTTATCATAAAATCTGATATAGTTTTCATTATACAACTAGCCAATCAATTATGTATACATATACATGAAATTTCTTCTGGAAATTCAATAAGATTATACAATGTTCATGAAATAAAGATGGAGCAGTGATGTCTTTGACTCTTGCATTAAAAGGGTATATCTGAGTCTTGTATCACTTTGCTGGGTCAGCAAGAGTTCTGAATCAAACTATAATCTATTGGCTGACCACATTCTCTCTGTGTATACACTAGGAATTCCGGCATTGAATGTTCATCCCCCTACCCCACAGCATACAACTCTTGAGTCGTATGATGGTGCGGGCAAAAACAAGGAAAATCTCAAGGCTGTTAGCGAAGGTAATGCTAGCTCAGATCATCTCATGTGGGCTGGGTACCAGCCAAGCTGCATTGTGGGTACTAGATTTAGATTTCAGGTTTTCATCTTTTTTCATTATAGGTAGAAAGTATCATTAGAAATTATTTTTATTTGTAATCTAGTCTTAGAGAAGTAAGTAGGTAGAAATACCGTAATCTATATTTTAAAAAATATTAATGAATATTTTGTTCTTAGTAATAAATGTCAGATATCAAAGAAATAATTAACGAAACAACTAAAGGCACACTATTTGGTAATGAGATGATGTGAGTGAATTCTTATATCATTAATACTGGAGCATATGTATAAATTTGTTCAATATATGTGGGTTATTCATTATAATGATATAAACATTGAGATTGGATGTATAGCGGGATATTGATGTAAATATATACCCAGGTACTCGGATACTAGTGTGTGGACTAAATCACATTCTGGTTTTATCTGCACTTTTTGTCTGTCTTCAGTTTCTGCTTGCTTTTGTTTTTATGAGTGTTTTTTGTGCTGTCCTACGTTCTTTGTGATTTAGGAACCTTTTGTTCTGTGCTGTCCTGTTTTTGTGATATTACTTATTATTTTGTTAAATTTTTCTCTCTTTGTGTGTGTAATTTAATGGTGTACAACAAATAATTAGAATACATTAGGCTAAAAGTTTCAATATGACTTAAGTTAGTATTTTGCATGGTAAGTTAGATGTCACAAATTAGTAGTATGACTAGATGTACTTCATCAGTTAAAAAATGCTGTGATTTTGATATAACTTTAAAAACTATTACAAAGTATTAAACTAAAATAAATAACAGGTTTTCATTTTTGAATGCGTAGCTTTTTATGATATTTTATTAAGCCATTCAAATTAGTTACATTTTTCTTCTAATGAATGAATGATAATTACCAAATTGATAATCAGCATGATGAATAAATTGGTTTGTATGTCCTAATGCTGTTAGGAGATTGCGCGGTTTATAAGTTGCGGGGGATTAAGGATGGTTTGAATGTTTTAGTGGATACAGAGGATGAGTGGGGAGCTCAGATCTCCCAGTCCCAGCGGGCAGAGAATGCCTCCACGAAAGGGGACGTAGAGACAGAGTCCAAGAAAGAAAAGGGTAAGGGGTGTGTCCTCTACAAGTCATAGACATGGTTGTTAATGTGTTGTGCCTGTCTACCAGTTTAAACAACGTCTATTTACTGTATCTGTGACTGTCTAGCAGCAATGGACATGTCTGTTTAATTTGTCCATAATTGTTCACTAATATAGTCATATATTTTCAGTGCAATGACTGTTTACTTTCTTTAGTCATATTTTTTACTGTGTCATGACTGTCTACTACTTTTAGTCATGTCTAATCAGTGTGTCCTTGACTGTCTAGAAGCCATAGAAATGTCTGTTTTATGTGTCCGTGACTGTCTAGCAGCAATAGACATGTCTGTTTAATGTGTCCCTGATTGTCTACTAGCCATATACATGTCTATTCAGTTTGTCTGTATTTGTCTATTACTTCTAAAACCTTTGTTTCTGTCAGAGTGTTGTATCCACTATCTACTTGTCTACTCATTTCATCCTTAGTTTGTTGTCTGCTGGCCATAGACAGTTTTGCTGCAAACAGTTCCTTCTGTTGTGTTTTGACTTAAAGATGTTGCTTTTTTTCATTTCATGTGCTCACTGAGTTTGTTAACACGTGTCCATGCACCAACTGTTAACATTCCTCTGTTCACTGCATTCATGTACACGTGTATTATCTGCTATTTTGGACACAACATTTGAATAATTTTGTTTTGTCATTTGACACTTCATTATGATTTTGTTCACTGTGTTAACATTTGGTGTAATATCAGCATTTCAGCATCTGACCACTTTGTTTCTGCAATGTCTGTTGCAAAAGACATTATGGTGTCTGTTAATTCACTGGGAGCAATTGTCCAATACATATTATAGAAATACTGTTTTCTTTTTGTTCTTTAATAAATATATCTATTTCTTTTAAGGGCATTCTTCTATTTTCTTGGAAAAGTCATAGTTTAGAATTAACTCCTGTGTTAACAGTTAAGCCAAAATTACAAATTTTTGGTTTATCAGGGGGAAAAAAGGAATTTTTGGTTTATCTGAAAAAAAAAGTTCCATTAAGGTGGAATAACAAACCTGGAAAAAGTCACTCAAATTAACAGTAAATTATTTGATTATGAAAGATATAATGATAAATAAAATGTACATATGTCAAATAAGCGAAAAATTTGCAGTTTGGGGATAAAAAATTCAATTCAGTAAATAACAACAAAAGCCCCTGCGGGATTCGAACTCAAGCCCTACACTTTATCCACTAGGTTATGGAGTAAGTTACATGTTGTCGTCAATAGAATCCTTTAAATTAAACCAAATGTCTTTTTAATCAGAGGTCAGTCATTTTGTGATGATGTGTTATTCCACCTTAATTTTGATGTGTTATTCCACCTTAATTTTGACTAATTTTCTTAATTTCTTTTGTGATGTGGTTGCCTTCATCATTAAAGGATTCAATTTTTGCATCAGTTGGATACTATTTGTGCAATGATATAGAATCACTATAAGCTCTTTCATGCACACAGGAGACTTCAGTGAAATGAAGTGTCATCTGTTTCTATGTAATATATATTGGTACAGAATCAGCTGTTAACAAAGATGACTTCTCTGTTCACTAGTTGAAGTGTCCTCTCATGTCCTGGGCTCCACGGAGAGTGTAGTCACCAGTGTTCACTCTCAGAAGGACGGCAAACTTGGAAGAGCTCCATGGAAAGGCAGTCAAACCAGCGTTAAGAGCTCCAAGAAAGGACGTAAGTCTTGGCTTAGTCTCCAAAACGTTTGGCGTAATGTTTTTGATGGAGTGTACAATGTTTTATGTGATTGTATTGCATGTTGTAAATGATATTTCAGCCCAAAAACTGCATGTACCAAATAATCAGTCAAATGCAAGCTTCCAGTCTCTGGAAATAGCTTGTAAAACAATACAAAGATTAAGCATGCTCCAGAATTACGATGAGGACCCCTCGGGTTCTCAGTCTCACTATGGTGGTTTACAAGCGTCTAGGAGGAGTAGCATTCAGAATGACTTGTGGGAAACAGAATGTAAAAACCTCTGTAGAAATCACACAGAAGTTTATCTAGATAGTAGATCACAAAACAAGATTTATTCTTTTCTTTTAAGTTGAAGTTGAAGTTGAAGTTTTTATGTAGGATTGCAGTTAAAACATTTTTTTAGTTTCAGTTGTGAAATATTTTTATTCTTTTCCCTTTGTTTATAATTTTTGTTGTTGTGTTTTTGTGATGATAGTATTTACACTACTCACTAAAGTGTTCTTACTCCATGGTTAGCATAAATTAGAATAAACATGGATGACATACCGGTAATCTGTAATCGATTCAAATATTCTAAACATTAATTATTATATACAGCAAAACTCATTTATAGCAAATTTCAAGGGACGTGCATAGAAAAAACTTCATTATAGCCGTAATTTGTTATATGTTAATAGCGAATTCATAATAAATCTTATAGCAAATTCGTTATAAAATAATCAGCTCACAATACTTCAAACTATCTTAAGTTATAAAATCAATATTACTGTCATTTACAAAAAATATCAATATAATCTTTTCACTTCAATTTTTAAAAAAAATTGTGTATAATATTTGAATTTGAGTATTTTATATATGCAACTGATAATTGCATGTATCTTCAGTGAAATTTGCAATGGAAAATGAAATATGTTAAAATTTGCCAGCGAGGGTCTTAAAATTACTTCGTTATAGCCGTAAATTTGTTATAGCTGTGTTCGTTATACACAGCAATTTTCTATAGGTTTCTATAAAAACTTTGCCGGGACATGAATAAAAATCTATTAAAGCAGTAAGTTCGCTAAATCCGTGTTTGTTATATTCAAGTTTTGCTGTACAGTAAAACACGGTTGTAGCGAACACGCTTATAATGAATTAACGCTTACAACGAAGCGATTTTCATTCCCGTGACTATATTACATGTTGTAAACTTGACGGATATAACGAATTACGCTTATAACGAAGTAAAATCGCCCGTCCCTGGCACTTCGTTATAACCGTGTTTTACTGTACATGTAAATGTATAAAACCAAAGTAAGACTTTTTTGCACATAATTTACACATTAATCAAAGTAAAGTTACTGGACAGCTAGTACTTAGTTGAAAATGAATTTTATATGAAATAAATATGCAGTAAATTAAATATGTACACCTTTATGCAATCAAAAACGAAACAAATATTTTTATAGAGGGTGCATGTTTAAAGCAACTTTAACTTTATTATTGAAATGATAGCATTTCAAACTGGCGGTCTTGAAAGTAGCAGCAGTGAGTCTTCAGGTACCAATACCTGATATTTAACATAAAGTAGTACGTGTGTCTTGTATAATTAAGCTTAATTAACACAAAGGGGAAAGAAATATATAATCACAAGTTCAGGGGTTGTTGTAGAAGTGGGGTATTCAATATTTTTTTGCACCATTGAGATGATTTTCTAATATTGTGTGAGACTTTTTGTTTGATTTGCAGTAATTAATTATTTATGTTTGACTGCTATTTTCATCCTTTGGTATATTTATGGTTGTGGAATTCACACCATAGTGTTTTTTGCTATATCTTTATCAAAGCATAATGTAACGCATTCTAAAATATTTTTCCTGAGTATCTTCAATTTCAAATTACCGTTATCATTACGAGCTCCCTTTTAATTTATACCGTAAATTATAATTTAAAAAATTTCCAAGTTGAGATATTTTTCTTATGCTTTTTAATTAAAGTACGAAATTTTTAGATAATTTGACTGTATATACATTAGCTTTTAAGTTTTAATTAAAATGATTTCATTTTTATGCTGTTGGTGCTATATATAAATTAAAAGTTTTAAATCAGATGTTGTATATAAAATTGGTTTTATATAAACATTGTCTGTACTGTAGCTGGTAGCGTTGATGATGGGTCGGTCAAGGGCAGTGTGATCATGGGGCCAGAAGGGGAGCTAATCAATGTAGGGGGAACCATCAAACCACATCTCAGAGACATCGACTTGGTGCATGATGCCAATAAAGTGTTTGGAAAAGGTGAAAAAAAAAGTTGTTATTGAGAATGTCTTTGCAAGGTTGACTTTTCACCAATTAGGAAATTTTGAACTAAAGTTGTGATATTTCGAACTTTTAGTCATAATTACTGTCATCTTAAATTCATGTTGATGCTGTGTCAAAGATCTTGGTAAAGTTTGTTTAAAAAAGTGAAATGTGAGCAAAATTTGAGTACTTTAAAGTACATAAGGCACTGATTTACTGCTCTCCTGTCATGTAATTGTAATAATGGGATTTTTTAAAAATTAGACCTGATGAGTGATGAATCTGATACGGATGATCAGCCAGACGAGTGGAAGAAAAATCGCACTCTTCCACCAGGGGCACGGGATCAGATGAGAAACTATGCCAACAAAAGAGGTACAAATATCATTTTTCATGTAATATTTGAAAATCATTTTAAATGAATATATACAGTTCTGTTTTCAGGAAAATTTCGTAAAATTTGCATTATCAAGCATGCAACCCCACACACACACACACACACACACACACACACACACACATATATATAGTTTATTTGTGGACATTTTTATCATTTTTATTACAATGGAATGTGCCAATTTTTCTTTGCTTCATTTTTTAAAATCAGTGTGACATAAAGGCTTTGATTTATCCTCATAAATAGTTACCCCCACAAATTTGTCAGTGCTGGACCCCCTCCGCCTGCCTCGCCATGGCGACCCATCCAGTGAGTGGTAGACTTGTAGCATGCATGGCTCAAGCTTTGCAGTTCTCATAGTACATCTACAGTTATATATAATCCTCTCTGTTTTTATTTTATAATCCTCTCTCTTGCATGAAAGCTGCATGAATATTTCTGTAATGTCTGTGATGTGATATTGACTTTGCTTCCAAGCTCTGTTTGATCTATAGTTTATACTGAGTATCTCCTGCTGAGTTCTTGTCTTGTAGTTTGTTTTTTAGGCTGAAAACAAAAATCTGGAAACAGGTTGTCAGGTACAGAGAAAGAAATTCAAGTAGAAGAATCTAGTTTTGAAATTTGATTTAACTATTAAGTATCAATAATAGAGTAGTTCATTATTAAAAACAGTATAATGTATAAGTTACCTAAATTAAAATTAACAGTAAAAAAAGAGGAAATTCATAAATGATTGATGTGAAATAACTTTAGGTTTAAATACATAGAAAATTATTGATGTAGTAGATTTATGTTTGAAAATTCTGTAGTTTATGTCAACTCTTCAGCAATGTTAGCATGTGCCTTGATATTTGAAACTGGCTAACATTGTAAGCTTTTGCTTGAATAATATAAAAAAAAGATTTAGCTGGACAAAAATTTCTCTGACAACTTTAATAGACAAAAAAGTAACTTTGTTTAATTAATAATAAGCAAGTAGCTTTAGAAGTTTGATATTAGTGATTGAAGCAACTCATCATTTGTGCTTAGAAGTGTGCGATTCTGTTCCAGATGTAGAGAGAATGCAGAGAAAAGTTTATATATACATTGTACTCTAAGGGTTTTCACTTTTTATGATATATAAAGTATCATTTTCATGAAACACATTCTCTCCTAATGGGTGTATGCATCAGGTCTATCCTAATGAATAGATACTGATCAATGGTATACAGGTAGTTTGAATTACTTTTTTTGTATCATTATTTACTTTTTTCTCCTTTGTAGCTCATAATCATTTCTTCTTATTTTCTTTGCTTTCTTAATATACAATATAGCCACATATAGTCCAATAAGTTTTATAGATTAATTATCATCCTTTTGTTTAAAGTGTTTAAATTATGTTAAAATTTTCTTTTGTCTGTCATTTGATTTCATTTTGACTGTATGCCAACATGGTGATGTCAATAAACCATTGAATTGAATATAACAAAATTCAGCTTTGATAAGAAAACAAAAAGTAAACGCAACAACATGACAAGTGTGCATTACATTTTTTTCAGTTCATTATTTTGTTACGACGTTAATTTTACTTTTGGTTTTGTTTGCGGTTTGTTTGACCTTGTTGACCTTGTGACACTGTAGAGATTGACTACACCAGTGGTGACATAGACGCCACGCTATCCATCAGTTCCTGGAGTTATGCACCACGGGACCAGGATCCAGAAATAGGCGTGCTTAAAAAAACCAGTAGTTTACAGAGTCTACCAAACATAGAGGGTAATTTGTCAGTATAAACCCATGCACTGCTCTTTCTCTCTTTCACACTTTCTTGCTCTTTGATTCTAGCACGTCTTGCAACTCTGGAAGTTTTGATACATGTATTCTACAACTAACCGATTTCTCTTCAGCTAATCTTCTGTATGATCAACTTGATCTTTAACAAACTTTTTTTGCACATATCTATTTTTTCTTTTCTCTATTGGTCTTTGACTTTCTTATCACATTCAATACTTTTTGGAATTGATGGGTGGTGTCCCTCTTTTAAACATTCAATATGCATGTATTTAAGATGAAAAGCTGTCTTTCTTTTTTTTCGTAAACTTATTTCCATTGTGTAATGGCTTCTTTTTTACTGTGTATATTATGTATAATAACCTCTTATGCATGAATGAAATAGGAACAGTTCTATTATATGTGTGATTTCTTCATGTCTCATACTCTCTTTGCTATATACATGTAATCATCTCTCTCATACTGTGCTTTATTTCAGTTGAATTTTTGAAGGATTTAAGCATTTTAAGTAGAGCTACTGAGAAAACCGAACCAGCAGACAGACAGATTTCCGAGGATGTCGACACTACTGATGATTCCAACAAGGCCGCTGACCCCAGCTCCACTGCTCCTAATGCTGACACTATCAGCTCCCTCCAGACCCCCTTCACTCAGTCTGTCACCCCAGGGGGCAGGATCACCAGTATCCTGGACACCCCTATGGGTCCCCTGGAGGATACTCTAATGGAGGAATCAGAGAAAGATGGTCCAGAGCAAATCTCAGAGAAGGATGAAGAAGAAAATGGAACAACCAGTCATCTTTCCCAAAAGTCGCCTGGAAGAAAAGGATCAGTATTGTCAAAAATCTCTCTTGTTGATCCTGAAATGTCGAAGTCTGCCACTGGGAGTGGAGGTCAAGTTATGTCTCGAAGCGGTAGTATGGCAGACTTGTACAACAGAACACTGGTTCACAGCAGAAACCGCAGGCGGTATAGTTTGGATCTGGGGGGAAAAGTGAAGATTGCTTCAGACAACAAAGTCCGAGCACAAAGTGAAGACCTCAACAAGAATCTAGAAGTATCATTGGACGACCTCAGAAAGAAGGAAGGCAAGTCTACAGAAGCCAGCCCTAGTGAGGAGAAGAGGATGTCTGTAGGGTCTCGTCGCGCCTCCAGAGAGTCCATCTTTAGAAGTCTGTCCAAGCAGTCTGTTAACCAGGACGAGGTGTTGTTTGAGGGGCCAGCCGAGAGCGAGATTCTTGAGGTCGCCTCGGACAGGAAGTCAACAGCAACAGGTGATGAAGCATCCGTGTTAGCTTTGGAGGGACAAGAGGTCCCTGGTCCCTCTGTTGAACATCCTTCCTCCAAAACTGAATCTCCCAAACCCTCCGAAGACGTTGCCCGCTCAGGTATCCTAGACGTCACTGAGATTCCCTAACATTTTACTTCCACTAAATCCAAGATTACTATCACAGTTAGAGTAACGGACACAACAGGATTTGTTTTTTACTTCATAGTTTTGTTGACTCCCTCTCACATGTTTTTTTATTCCTGCTTCACTTTGTTTCTTTAGTTGTTTTTTTCACATCTCCCACTCAAACATTAATCTTTATTTCATTTACAGTTATTGTCTTTGACCTTCACTTGCTCACTATAAGAAACTTAACATTAATGATAAATATTTTTTTTCAGAGTTTACACCAATACTTAACTATAGAGATGTATAAATTTTCTACCATTTTTTTTTACCAGTATATTTTATACCATAAATCCATAATTCTGATAGTAATATTAGCAATCATATTTACTAAAGTTTTATTTCATGTAGTTTAAAAAGGTGAAGATATTATGAAGTTGTGTGTCACTGCATGTGTTTGCTGTTTCGTTAATGTTGATTATGCACATTTCAAGGTTTTTAATTTTACTTTATAAAATATTATTTCATTTTTACACAAATGATATTTATTTTATGAATTTTATTTGTTACCAATTGTGTTTACCGGTATATGATTTTAGAAAACGTAACATTTTAACGATGGGGTAAATATATGAAGAAAATACCTGTCAGGTAAATTAATGAAAGCTCAACTAGTAAAAATAATCTGTATTTTGATATGAAATTTTCAATAAAATATATCTGTGTCGATAGATTCTGCGAGGTCTAAGGTGTCAGAGAAGGAGATTGTGGATGCATTAGCGGACCATGCCCAGCAGATTGCACAGAACGTACTCAGTCGCAGCGCCTCTGGAAAAGATCTCGAGGAGGATGTCAGGGTAAGGGGGATAACTCAGGGTACTGACATCTTGTCATGATAAATCAGCAATACTGATATCTTGTCATTGGGAATTAACAATTCTGACATTTGCAATTATCAGCAGAGATATCAAAATACTAGTCTGATAAAATGAGGAATATTTTCTATGATTAAAAGGACTGATTTAAGCCACATATGCTATTAATGCAGAATAAAGGATAAATACAATGTATATTACATATGATGTACTTTTGACTACTAGCTGATTGTTTGTTTGATTTGATGATGCTTTTAAAGCTCTAGCTTTTAACATTTCTGGAACACTGAAAGGTGGCTCGCTATATGCCTCTGACACTACCAGAATTTTCTCTGATTTGGCATGCTATGCAAACTAACTGTTGAATCTTCTAGCGAGCGGCTAAACTCTGGATGGAGACCCACCCCCCTCGAGATATCTCAAGAAGTCAGTCGGTTCAGGACAAGGTATTTACTAGTGTGACCATAGATAAGGGTGGGGTGTAGGAAATGTCTCGATTTTTCTTTATTATTATATTTACTGTATTTTTACCTACCGGTATATTTGAATTGAAAATAATCACCATCTGACTGTCTGTTGTATGTTTGATATCTAAAATAAAAACCCCCTTTTTTTACCTTTATGTATAATAATTATTAATTGGTGTTTGTTTACCAGTGGACACTTTCTAATGTGAGAAGCAGTAAAATATTGTGTTCTTGACTTTTAATTTGAAGTTTTTTTTCTTTTTTCTGTTTATGTTTTTGGTATTTTCTAAAGGAAGCTTCTGTTTCCTGAGGTAGAAAATATTTGTTCATGTTTAAATTGATGCTAAATATTAACTGTGTGAAAAAAATTGAATGTCTTTAATAACACCTTCATTAATCAGCTTTTATTAAGTTTATGTAAGTGTGATAAACAGTAATACATAATTCAGGCTCTTAATTCTTTTACATGCAAAATGCTTCAGTGACTTTATTGCCCAAGGCGCTATATCCTTTAAAGCTTTGATTTAAAAATGCAGGGTTATGGTGCTATGTATTCTTGGAAATAATATGTTTACATTTTGTATTGCAGTCCATTGTTCAAGAAATTGTTTCTGGTCAAGAGAAGAGGAAAAGTGCAGGACCCACAGCAGGAGAATATCGAGAACTCATCAAGGCTAATCTCAAGACAGCTAGTGAGTATCTCATACCTATCAGCCTCTTCAAGGCTAATCTCAAGACAGCGAGTTAATATCTCCTAACTATTAGCCTCATCAAGGCCAATCTCAAGACAGCTAGTGAGTATCTCATTACTTTCAGCCTCATCAAGGTCAATCTCAATACAGCTAGTTATTATCTCATAACTATTAGCCTCATGAAGGCCAATCTCAAGACAACTAGTGAGTATCTCATTACTATCAGCTCATCAAGGTCAATCTCAATACAGCTAGTTATTATCTCATAACTATTAGCCTCATGAAGGCCAATCTCAAGACAGCTAGTGAGTATCTCATTACTATCAGCCTCATCAAGACTAATCTCAAGACAGCTAGGGAGTATCTCATTACTATTGGCCTCATCAAGGCAAATCTCAAGACAGCTAATGAGTATCTCATTACTATCAGCCTCATCAAGACTAATCTCAAGACAGCTAGGGAGAATTACAATCAGCCAACTTCAAAATTCATAAATGCTAGAAAAGTGTGATTGCTTGTAAGCAAATTGAAAGAATAATGAGTTAATTAAAGAAAGTTTTATATACCTGTATTTTAATTTCAGGTTAGTTTAATGTGGGTAATGGATATATGTTGTTTTAGAAGAAGGTACTTTTAGTTTAGTTTCTGAGAGAAAGGGCAATAAATATATGACTAGCACCTGCTCATTTACTTCTTTTGATTGAATAATAAATCCATTTGGATTGATGAATGTCTGGTCATTCAAATCATTTATGACTTTTCAGAAAAAAAAATGATGTAGATATTGTGCTTTATGCATCTTACAATACATTGAGATTTGTTTTTTTTAGTGTCTAGCTCAAGTGGTGAGAATGTCCCAGCCGACACAGAGGTTAGTCCAGAACTCATCGAGGCCCTTGCAAAGGAAGAAGTGGCCGCTGAAGATCTGGAGATTGTGCAAGATGACGACGGAAAGAGTCTCATCCGCAGCAAGAGTCAGGTCTCCATGGCGATGGGCGGAGTCAAAGAAGGTCATATTTACGTACCAGTGGCTAAAAGTAAGCTAGTGCCAGGTTTGCGTATATCTTGGAGAAATTGTAAATAGTTGTTATTTTACAGGAAAAGACAAAACTACAACCAACATTTATGTTTAAAGATGAATAATAGATTATAAATTTCAACATAAATATATGTATAATATTTATGATAACTTTTCCAGTTTTCAAAGTTTTCAGAAGTAAATTCTAGCTTCTTCTTTCAATAACTATCAAACTTTAATATTTCTCTAAGCTTAGGCTAGAAACAGGAATTTTTTTTTATATTAGATAGAAATAACCAAACTACATTCACTGCAAAAAATCTGGTATTTGATACTTATCCTAACATAAGCAAAGATTCACTTTGGCCATCTGCTTACATTTATTTCATATGGTATATGGGTATATGTTGTAATGCTCAGATATCATCTGTCTGCTAGTGAATATTTACATTGTCTTTGCTGTATGTGTAGTGAGCATATAATGGGTGGAGGTACTGCTGTTGGTTGTGGCTGTTGCTTGGTAACACTGCTTAACCCTGTTGCTTTCCAGACGGGCAGAAGGGTCCTGCTACTAGCATTCCTGTGGATCGACAATCTAACGCTGATATAGGGGAGCTTGCTGTCATTCACTATGTTGGGGACAAGGACTTGGTGAAGGAGGGGTCTGAAAAGACCCCCTCAGATAGGGGTAGTAAAACCAAGTCCCAGCCCCCCTCAACTCTCGGGGAATCTATTGCAGAGGAGGAGACGATGGCCGACGACGTCTCGGAGCATAAATCTCACGTGTCCTTCAAGGATGAGGCCGAGATCGAGGATGAGTTCCAGAAAGCTGTAGAGGGACTGGAGGAGGTTGGTAAACTGGAGGGTCATTCTGCATTGGCAGCACTAAACATTTATCATTTAGTGTCAAAGATTCTGCAGTACATGTATTTTAGTTCAGGAAATTAAGGGACTTTTATCAATGAAGTCTTATCAAAATCAAGAAGAAGGTACAGTTTCTGTCATTTTTTGCCGTGTTTAAATCTCACAAAAACTGGAAATATAGCATATAGCATGTACTTACATTGGTCTACCAAAAAAAAAAAATTGGGTATGAATAGAATCCAAATAGTGTTTGATTGGTCATATCAGATGGATTGGTATTTGTACCCCCCCCCCCCCCCCCCCCCCCGAGAAAAAAAAAAAAATATATACCTAAAGTAATGATTACTAAACAAACATTATATGTGCTATGCACAATGTTTAGGTAGGCAGTCTGGATCCCTTTTTAAATACCCGGTAAGTATTGAATTGTCTTCCTAAGCTTGAAAGGATTTCTTTCATTTTCCCTTTTTTTCTTCATGTACAAGTATTTCTTATTCTCTGACATTTCAAGGTAAATTAAGATTCACAATGAAGTGAACATAAATACAGATAATATATACCGGTAATTACCTCAAAACAGCTAGCAGGAGTAACAAAAATGTATATGATATTGTATTCATTGAATCAGAAGTCGGAGAAGCAGAGTCTAAAAAGTGGAGTAACAGATTCAGATGGTAAGAAGAGCAAGGTGTCTCAGAAGGCTGCGTCTCCAGTCAAAAAGAAGGAGGAGTTTATTGTTGGTAAGTGATGGTGGATAAAAACAAAGTCAGGGGTAGGAGTTCGTTATGTCAGAAAAAAAAAGGGAAACGATCCTTACTTTAAATTATTTCCACAATGTGAAAATTTAGTATTATTTAGAACTCCAATCATTTTAAATGGATACAAGGGGAATATGAAATTCATCTTTGTATAAAGAATATCAGATGTGCTTATTTTATTATCATGAAAAGAATGCTCTGTATCAGTGGGGGAATGTAACAGTTACACAATTACATGTACCAGCTGGTTATTAAGATGAATTTTATGCGACTGAATTTGATTTAGATTTAAATCTCTGAAAAGATCATGAGTTTTTCTCATGCTAACAAGGTTTTAAGAAATGTATTATTCAGTATTATGATTATTTCCATATAGCTGTTACAGAGTTTATTTTGATGATTTTAATGTATTCCTATGTTTAACTTTTATTCCAGAGTTTCAATTTTCTTGATTGTTAACTTGATAATGTTTCTTAGGCAAAGTTGATACAAAGGATGATATAAAGGCCCTGTATGGACAGCCTGACCCCCCACCTAAGGAACCATCACCTCCCACAATGGGTGAGACTCAAGGACTAACCCCCACCCCCACCAATGTAATGCCTACCCATCACATAACTCACCTAACACACCCTGTCTAGGACCAGGCCTTTTCTGCTTGATAAATCATTGGTTACCTGACATTGTCATGTGTGTGCTAACTTTAACTTTTCAAGTTTCAGGAATTCTAACCCGCCTACCTTGAAATAAAATGTGCTCATCATTATATTATCTCACCGTCATCGTTTTTTTAGCTGACTTAACACTGCAAAAAATGTCATGCATGAGGCATAACCTATCATTCAAACCAACTTAATTTGTATCCAAATGTACCTTTTTTATAATTTTTAATAACAATTTACATCTATTAAAGGGTGTTCTAGGATTAAGGAGAGTTGGTTATATTACTTTAATAATCTATACATTGGTGTGTAAGGACATGTAAATTAATTCAATATTAACAGCTTTTAAACAGTATAGATTAGGGCTAGATGGTAAAGGCCATTTTATGGTATTTTTCTACCTCTAGACAAAAGAGAGTTGAATAATACGTAGAATCAGATCAATAAGTAAGCAGAATGCAAGTGATCTGTTCTAAGCAAAGATGTCATTTGTGATTAGAGGAGTCAATTTAAGTTTGAGATGATGGTACAGACCAATAGTTTACCACCAAGCATTCGATCCCAGTGGATAAAATCCTATTATAACCTCTTTAATTCTGGTACAATCCCTTGCTTTGACAAATATTTATCATTTTTTCAGTATTTTAACATCTTGAGTTATAATATTGTATTCGTAACAGTTCCTGGAGTTTGTGTTAAAAAATTGCAAGTGCTGAGTTGCATGGTTAAAATAAGCACTTTTTCCCTTCCTGAATCACCATTAACTCAAATTACATTAAAAAACTGTGTTTTGATGGACTGATTAATTCAACATTTCTACTATTGTATCCTCTGTGATTAGAGGTATTCTTTATGATATTGATTATTACATGAACTTAAAGATGTTCCCATCAAATTTTGAAATTAATAACATAAATATTTCAGATATAATTACAGGAATTATGAGTGCTATAAACAAGCCTATTTTTACTTAGTTCATGTAAATGAATAAGATTAAGCAATGTGAAAGCTAGATGCTGGTTAACACAGCCTGTATTTTGCTGACAGTTAAGAAGCCCAGCCCTGTTGCAGAGACTGTACCTTCTCCCCCGAAGAGTGCCGGTGAGAGTGTGTGAAGTGCACCGTATTCAACGGCATCATTCATTCTGCACTTACATCAATTACAATTCATTGAATTGAAAGATTTTTTTTAACTATGATAAAATTTTTAGACTGACCTTAACCACTAACAGAAAAAATTCTATGTATTTAATAATATTCTTTCAAATTAGTACATTTGTAATTAAAATTAAAAAGTTATCACAAAGTCATTTCCTAGCAAGATTTCATGGCGATCATTTCAAAGTCAGACTATTAGCTAATTTGAGTTTTAACTCCCAATCACTTAATCTATCCAAACCACTGGCCTTATATACTTGTAGTAATAATGTCCAGCAAGAACTAGGGGAACTATCTGGGAAATACAAGTCTTTCAGTTTCTAGCATTAATTAACTTAGGGTATTTGAATGGACACTGGATTAAGTTTTCATTGCCTGTTTACCTGTAATTGTTTTGATTAATGGTGTGACTAGGATTTCTCTGCAGCAGTGCGTTTTATGGGTAGAAGTCTATTTGGTACAATTAGCTTGCAGCGCGTCCTTGCTACTTGGAGCTATTGATTCAATGCATGCAGAAGCGTTAGATTGAAACTCAGATTATTACTCATGACTTTTGAAAACAACAGTTTCAGTATGATATTTCTGATACTTTAAAGGGAAAAAATCGAAAGATGATGAACCTAAAAAACTTGAGGTTGCAGATGACAAAAGTGCAAAATCTGCCAGTACAGCCAAAACCAGTACCTCGGGTACTGGGTCTAAAACTATGACATCTGCTAAATCTGAGGATATGGGTGAGAGAATTCAGCAGAATCACGAGGCAGTTACACAGTTTTGAGTGAACAGTTTTCACAGGCTGGGACAGTTTTCACTTTCTATAAATACGGAATTCACTCAAGATTATCATGGAAATATTACAAGATAAACTTTATACATTTAAGTCAAAGAAATCCAGTGAAGAGATTTTTTATATACTGGTATGCATCACCTATCACTTTTCAGACAGTTCACGTTTGCAGTTGAATTTTCCCATCAAACACGGTTTACATATTTCCACATCTTTTTTTTTCGTGCTTTCTTTTCAGGTTGGACAAAACCCATGACATATAAAACTATGTTTATTTAAATTTTGATGTTACATTTCAGCTCAAATTCAGCAGGATTTCCAGAATGAAATAAAAAATTTGTTTGGTAAAGTGCCAACAAAACAGGACGTAAAGGGTAATAACTGCTGCTCTGGGAATATTTCTGACCATTCCTATCTAGCCCGGGGAATAACACCACTAGCCTATTGTCTAACAATTAACTTTCCCGTTCTTCTGCTAATACTGGTTTCACTTTCTGTTATATTCCAGGTTTCACTCCTCACAGTTTCCTGACTAAACTCTTCCGACAGTTACGACAGTAAAACAAAATCCCTTTTTTTTGTGCGTGTGTAAATTTGGCTAAGCTGTTTTGTTTGAAAATATGCTAGAGATTTATAGACCAGTTTGCTGATTGGCCAGATCTGTTTTATTACAGGAAGAGTTGATTACAAAGATGAATTAAAACATCTGTACAATAATCAGGCAAAAAAGCCTGAAAAACCCAAGGGTGAGAGTAAATTCAAACTGTCAATATCAGTTTATCAATGTAACCCTAGATACTTTGGCTTTTTTTACTATACAAGTTTATTTATGTATGAGTTTTTTTTATATTAAGTTTTGCCTCAGCATTATTCAGAGTACAAGTATATAGAGTTCCTTGAATATTAGGCTTATCACATTCTATGTTGATACATTTGCATCAGTATAAGCAGAGATAGGTGCAAAATTTGATCCTACAGCACAACCAATTTACCCTCTCTTTTTCTATAACAATTCTTTCTTTTGCTCCACTTTTAAAAAGAATGTAATCTTATAAGAGTATATATCACTTCAAAGCGTGTGAGTATTACTGTGAGTTTACTATGATATTTTATTTTTTGTGTGCATGTTTGACATTATATATGAGCTATCTATCTCTCAGTAAATGTCCTTATTTTCAATGCTTCGATCCTTGATCTTTTTTTTTTCTTTTGTCTTTCAGAATTTTCTTCTCTTCCATGTCTATACATTTTTTTTCATTGAAACATAAAAAAGTAATCCATGAGACAAATGTAAATGGTCATTGCCATTTGAATTTTTTTTATTTTCATATACATGTATATAAGTAAAGCATGTTAATTTGTTATTAAAAGTACATGTAAGTAAATGTTATGTTAATGCACAGTCAGTTCTATTCTTGATTTTTTATTATTGATAGTAATTCAGATAATAAAATATTAATTTACAAAACAGGTAAAGGGAAAACCAAAAAGATTCCCTCCCCGACAAAGAAGCCTGCCAAGGAGGGTAAAGCCAAAGGTAAAGGTAAGGGTAAGGGCAAGAAGAAGGAGGAGTCACCGGAACCTAAGCCCACTGAACCAGAACCAGTACCCCAGGAACCAGTAAAGGAGCCGACCCCACCACCACCCACACCCCCACCCCAGGAAGAGCCACCGGCATCTGATGTAGAGAGTGACAGGGTGAGAGCACATTACAGAATAGTCAGTTGACTAATATAACCCAGTTAGAATAGAAACAAAGTACAGTATAGTCAGTTGACTGATAACCCAGTTAGAATGAGAACAAAGTACAGAATAGTCAGTTGACCGATATAACCCATTTAGAATGATAACAAAGAACTGTATAGTCAGTTTACTGATATAACCTTGTTAGAATTAGAACAAAGAAAAGTATAGTCAGTTAACTGATAACCCAGTTAGAATGGACACCTGTCTATAACAAAGCTGTATAGGTAGTTAAAAAATGTGTAGAGTATGGTTAATCAATTACAGTGGATACCAATCCTGATCTTTGCAAAGCAGTAAAAAGTAGTCAAAATATTATTTATGTACAGAACAGCTGCTTTACTGTTTCTGATAGCAATAAACACTTGTATATTACAAAGCAGTATCTAGTGTTAAAAAAATTAACAATGTACAGTGCAGCCAGTGTACTGAAAGTGCAGCTACTGTGGATACCAGTTTATAACAAAGCAGTATCTAGTCAGAATACAAATAACGTAAACCAAATCTTTGGAAATAATATTTAAGTGTCCTTGAGATTTTCTCAGACATCGTACTTGCTTCTTAGGTTTGAAAAAGTAAGGGAATATATTCATAACCATTGTTTTGCAGAGAAAATCTATCGCCTCCAGTATAAATGTTAACCTTAAGAAAGTGAAGTCTAAGGTACCAGAGTGGATCATTCTCATCCCACGGGGCACTGGCTCTCTAATCATCTTCTCTTGCAGTGACTTGTCTTATGTTACAGATGGTCATCATAATGTCTCGCAATCAGTTCTCTTTATTGTCTGTCACACTGTTTTCACTAGATAGATTTATCTATGTACTTTTGTAAAATAAAAGTGTCCATGTTTTCCATGGTCTAATATACTAAAGTCATTTTCTAAATCAGTATCATGATACATGTTATAAACTTCACAGTAAATGTAAAATGTTCAATTGTTCACCTTCTAATACATGTACATCTTTGTGTAAATGTGATAGTTTCCAGTGTTGAATGGTTCTGTAATGAAAAATGAGTTAAAATTTTTGCATTGGTTTGCAAAATCCGAAAGGATACCGATATTTTTTGTTATATGGCAAA
>WFKH01011581.1:6213848-6224589 GCA_016163765.1 Magallana hongkongensis | reverse complement strand
TACAAACATGGTACATGTTTTTGTTGAAAATAGAGCTGCTGTTCCCCGAAAAATTTTTGTGTATGGTAATTTAGAAGTCTTTTCAAATTGGTCCTTTTGCAACTTAGTACCCATGGAGACAACTAACTCAATAATAGCTGCATGATAATTATTAGTTATGTTATACTGTAACTTGATCCAGAAAATCCAGAAAGAAGGGTCAAATTGTAATTACCAACGGTATATTTAGATAATTAAATTACATAATATAAATATCTAGCGACAAAAAACACAAACAGTTTTTTCAACAATGCAGATGAGAGAGTGGATAGTTTCAGAGAACCATACAGTTGATCTGTTAAGCAAGGCCATTTTCTTTGAAATAAACAGTGGAAAACTGAGAAGTACTTGTGGGTATATTATAAGTTTGGTTTTGAACCTACACTTGATACACAACATTACAGCTAATTTATTCCAGGAGTCGGTCTCTGACATGAAGAGTGAGGAGAGCTTTGAGTTCCACATTGTCCGGGACACACCCTCCCCCAGCCCACCCCCACCCAAGGCCCCATCCATCCCATCCGTGGAGGAAGAGCCAGAGACGGAGGAAGAGGAACCTCCAGAGGATGAGGATGTAAGTTTTCTCCCCCTTATGTGTGGTCCCTTCTGTCAGTTTTATGCATGTGTTGGTGAAGGGAACAGTAATGGGAACGTGTGTACATGTATTTTCATTCTTAAATTAGTTTATTTGAAGAAAATTGAACCTGATACAGAAAGATAGTATCTCGTTCTTTTTTTTGCAAGACTGAAATGTTGTCGAGCTCGACTGTAGAGTTTTACAGCTATACATCCAAGGCTAAAGAATTATCCTTACAATTTTATTGCACTTTGTTTAAAGGCAGCTAAACAGGTAGGAAAGTTTGATAACTCTGTCACAGCAGTGTCGGTATTGCACCCTCTGTATATCCCTAACATTCTTCAACTTAAGCAATTAAAACTGCAACAAAGTTATCAAACCTGTGATTTAACAAGATCAATATCAATAATAAGGACTATTTTTTCATTCTTTATTAATTAAGATAACATAATTATATGATTCAAGCTCTAAATTAAACACATTTCTCTCGTATTAATTTGAATCTGCCTTTCTTGTAACACATGAACATATAAATTAACAAGCATTGCTTGTTTTTATGCTGTTGACAAATATTGAACAAAAAAGTAATCATCATACAACAATCATATATTCCATATAAGTAGAAGATAACTCAATCTTGCTTGAATAGCTTGAGCAGATACATATAATACATATATTCTGATTTGCACTGGATATCTTTTTTTATATAAAGACTAACTGTACAATTAATAGACAATCAACAAACAGTTCAATTTGGATGATTTCTTATTTTATACATGTATACAACTTCAGAGATTTGTAAACCCTTTAAAAAAAACCCTTTTTAGTTATTCGGTCAAAAGTATAAATGTATCTATATGTTTGACTTTACTATTTACTACATGTATGTAGAATAGTATACCCCGGTACATATTATGTCTAGACAGGACCGGCTGGTACTGTTTGAATTATTCTGTCTGTTTTGCTTGATATTTACATTGATTTGTTGTGTATTTTATATCCATTTGATGTTGGGTTGTCTGAATCCATTGCTTGTTTAATATTCTCTTTCTTTTCTAATTCCCACCTTAAAGAAAACGGTCAAGAAGGTAAACCATAGTGTTGTTACTTCACAACTCTTAACATTGGTGGTAGTGACCGAGCAGACGTAAAAATCTATCTCACAGTCAAAATCTATCTTGCAGTCAAAATTTATCTCAGACAAAATCTATCATGCAGTCAAAATCTATCTCGAACAAAATCTCACACACAGCAAGTGTAAAGCTGCAGACAAAAAATACTTGTATTTCATGCAAATTGAATATTGATTATCTGCAAGCAATAAGCATGTTATGATTAATAATGAATAAAATTAAATTCATTTGTAAAATACATGTAAAATATGAATCACTGCCGAATAAAAACTATACACATATATTCAATGATGTATGTATATTGTGCTTAAAGCAAATTGTGAAGAAGACAAAGGTATAGTTTTATCTCTAAAATTTGCTTGTATCATTTACTTAATATCATCTTTTTTATTTATTCTGTATATATACTCTCTGAAATGAAAAATGAAACAAAAATTTAGCATGTTCTTTAATTGTTCTCCCAAATCTGCCCAACTACCACCAACATTACCACTGTGTGACTAAAGTGTCTATATTAGGAAACATTAAGAGCATGCCATGTGATCAGTCATGTGATAAGTGTAATTGTATGTCATGTGACCTATCTAATATGTATGTCATGTGACTAGTCTAATAAAGCATGCCAGTATGCAGTATACATGTATGTGTTGAAAAGAAACTAAACACATATCATGTAAGAAGCCTAATGGACAGCATGCTATGTTACCACAGAAACATATAAATTTAAACCCAGTTTATGCATTGTGTCTCCATTATTGAAGCATGTACATTTTACAAAGACTGACCAAATGCATGCAAAATATGATAATTGTTGTGAAACTGGTAAAAACATATTTCAAATCTCATATGTAATATATTGTAGTAAAAGACTCTTCTTTTGAATCTATCAAATCTAATTAAGTCACTGTATTTTAAAGGTTTATGTATATTTGCACATTTCTGATAAAGTAAATATTGCAACACAATAGACATTCTTACTTATGAATTACTGTAAGCTTTATGTCACAAAGTCACAGCCGATGTCTAGTCATTTATATATGTGAAGCAATGAAGTCACATTTTATTTTTGAGTCCTGTCGACTCTTTTCTGTTAAATACCTGCACTTTAACTGACTGGTTTCTCACTCCTTCTCTTTTCATTGTGAGCAGTGAGAGTGTTTCAAATATTTCAATCTTTTTGTGATATTATATTGTTCTATAGATTTTGTGTGCTTTCCCTTGTTAAAATCTACAGAGATACTCTAGCTGTTATGAAGATATTGCTTTTTAATATGTACAACTCAATGTTGATTATCTTACTGATATTTTCTTATGAATATTACAATTTTCATTACTGTCAGGGCGGACCTAAGGTAATATGTTGTGATGAGAACTGATTTTGAAAACTAAAACCGTATCACAATTCAATCACATTGCAGTCTTGTATAATGTGCTCTATGAAAATATAAAAATTTACTTGGCCTTTATAATCAATATACTGTAGTATTCAGACCCTTGCAAATTATCATAGGACTTATCGGTAGTATTCTGTACAAAGAAAAAGTGAATGAAATTCTTTTTTTTTTAAATCATTGTCCAAGTATTTGTCTTTTATAGAGAGGGATTTTTATTCAGTTAAACTTGGTTTTTGGTAGGAAGGATTTTGATTAAATTACTTGACTTGGGGGACCCATGCAACCAAATTGTTCTCCATAGCAAATTTCACTGGTTTTAATTTAATATATCCTCTCTTTGCAGAAATCCCTTCCACAATACTGTTTTTTATCAAATGTGTCATATACTTTTACTCACTCAGCAACCATATAGCCAATTCTAGCTAGGGTCTGAATATTTGAGTTATATTGACTCATATCTTATAAGTTTCAACATGCATTTATGACTATTAGAGGATAAAACAAATGAAAATGGTAAAAGCACAGATTTTTCAGTTTACTATACACAGTGTGATCAGTCCTCACAATTCAAAACAAAACTTACGTCGGTACATGCATGCATCTGATTTTTATCTTGTGCAATTTACCAGTATGACACTAATCGTTTATTTGTTGCAGTACAGTTTTAATTGCGATTGAAAACAAAACCCACATCAACATTAGAACCAATTTTTTGCATCTTTTTAAAAAAAGTTTTTATCAATTTGCTGTGTAATTTGTATTGATATTACTCTGCTATTTTCTGAAGGATGAGGCAGCCAGACTTCGAATGATTTCCAACAGAGAGGCCCGGGCAGCAAAACGAGCCGCACAGGCCGAAAAACGGAGACAGGAAGTGGAGAAACGACGACGTGAGAGAGAGGATCAGCTGAAGCGAGAGAAAGAAGAGTTTGAACGACAGCAACAACTGAAGGCGGAGCTAGAGGAGGAAAGAAAGCGACAGGAAGAACAGAGAAGGTTGGTGCTCCTTGTGTGCTCAGAAACTTCTTATCTCATTGGTTATATACTTATTTATAACCTCTTTATTCCTGAAATCTCTCAATTCTCCTACTGTATGTATATTGTAGAATTATTCAGAGTTATAAGAGCCAATTTTGGGGGGATTGTCTATTTTTTAAAGATTTGTGGTGATGTAATTTTCAGGATTTATTTATATGTGTATAAAATAAAGAGTGTGTTTCATGATTTGTTGGGGTTGTAAATTAATGGATGAGGTGTACCCACAAAATTAACAAAAATTGACATACCCGAGGTGTTGATTTAATAGTATCACATCTATTTTAATATCAATAATCGCTTTATACTAAAGAGTTATCTCTCTTTGCTTGTCATTATTTTAGAATCCGTCGAGCACAGCAAGATGCAGAAAGAGATGATGAAGAGCGAAGAGAAGAGGAGAGACTGAGGAGACAAAAATTAGAGGAGGAGAAAGAAAGACGAAGAAAGGAGGAATACCAGAGGAAATTAGAGGAAATGAAGAGGAGACAAGCTGAGGAGGAGAAACGACGACATGGTAAGTTTGTCATACTGACCAGTTCTCTAAAGTGCTAGCATTTAACATCATTATTCAATCAACATTTAACTAAGATTCTATGAAATTCATTCTTATGATAACTAGAACACCACTGCATGGTATTATCTGTCTGATTGTGTTTTCAGAGGAAATGTTGAAGAAGCAAGCAGAAGAAGAAGAGGCCCGGCGAATAGAGGCTGAAAAGATGGCTGCCATGGAAGAAGAAGAGAGGAGGCAGTATGAGCTGCAGAAGAAACTTGAGGAAGAGGAGAGGCTAAAGAGAGAGGAGGAGGAGAGGTAACACAGAAACAAAAAGAGCCACTGACAAAGACTTTCTTTTATTCTAAAAGTTGTACGTGTATCATATATCTTCTTAGAACATTATCCTACAACTTATTCAAATTCTTTTTTCAGAATTCGTCGTGAAGAGGAAGCCAAGAAAGCCATGGAAGAGGCACGTCGCCTCGCTGAGGAAATGGCTCGCAAACAGGCCGAGATGGAGGCCCGACTTAAATTTAATCGTACCCTTCAGGTTGAGGCTCGAGGCCTGGAACATTCTCAGGACATCACTCGAGCATTTGTTTTCTCATACTTTGAGTTGCTGCAGTGGTTAGGCCTGGATATTCCTGAATTTGAGGTGTTGAAGTTGAACCAGTATTGATAGTTATCAAAGGCATCCATTGTGGCATTAGTTGTAGTAGTGGAAGTATTACATGGTTACTAATGAGACTCTTTAAGAATTTTTTGATACAATTTTAATCATTGGCTAGTCCAAAAATTATGTAAAAGAGCTTTTATTCTTTTACTTCGGATCTTTTAACCATTTCCGTCCTATTTTCTATGAATGTACAGATTTTTATATATTGTTTATTACATGTATAATGTTACTTATGAATGTAATGTTTTATGTGATAGGTTACCAAATGATTTTTTTTTTTTTTTATTTATTCATATTTTTATGATTCTTTGGATGAAACTTGTGTGAATCTGTGATATACTGATTAAGATTTGTTCTAAAAATTTTTAGTTTAGACCATTAGCATACATATACTTTTCAGTTGGAATTATTTTGACATGTATATTTCTAGAATTTTTGCACAGTTCTTTATTATTCCAATAAGTCCATTGTAAATTTGGTCCATTCTCTATTTGTCTGAATTAGTTCAGCCTCACAATGAAATAAGAGGGGTCTCTAAATTTAACAGACAGTAAAGTATTTAAATATTTTCAATGTAGTGGACTAGTTGTAAATTTAGGAACAAGTTAATGTTAGTCTTGATATCTTTTTTACATAGACTCATTACCTTTTACAACCCATTGTTACATTTCTCGGTATTCTAGTTCTTATGACTATGTATTACATGGTATTATCAGTATCTCCATAACCAGTATTGCATTGTTGGGGCACCACCACTTTTACCATTGTTTTACCATTGTTGACCACCACCAGATTTGAGACCACTTTGACCACCACCTGATTTTGCAGCACCTTAATGTCCTGCCAATTGTTGCCAGTCGTGACAGCATGTGATGTACTGTGATAGCCTTTTATATTTATTTACAGTCAGGTTTTCTGTGAAATAAATTATTTTCATGTTATCATAGCTTAACATTCTTTTATTCCTTTGTTGACATTTGAAGTTTTAGATGCTCTGAAGGCTTTGACATTTATGTTCCCAACTCGACCTGAATAGCATTCATTAATCTATTATGCATAACTTTCAGAAATCTGGTTATGAATTTGTCAGCATGAGTATGATTCTTTTTAGCATTCAGTTTGTAATGAAGAAAACTGCTTACTTCATTAGCCTAGATTGGATAGACATGCCTTTATAATTATCAAACTCTCTGCTGCAGTACTGGAAAACCATGTCAAGAGGCGTACCATTGCAGCAGACCAATTTGGAGTCGAGTTTCCTTTTTTCTAATACTTGAATAAATGTCTTAAATATTTTAGCCTGGTTCTGAACCCTTTGATGCTGATCGACATGAAATGGTGAATCATTGATATATAGTTGCAGAGGGGGGAAAACTATGCCTAAACTAACTCAATAATGACTAATTATCCGCGGGAAACAGAAGAAAGCTGAACTTCAAACGGCAAGTCAATGGAGGCTTAAATTACAATCGTTTATTTCCAGAAGTGATGCCAATTATAACAATGATTTGTTGTTGTACGTCCAGGCCCAGACCAAGGTTCTACAAGAAGTACATGTCAACTATAACCGTTTTTTTGTTGTTGTTTTTTTTTTTGGCCACGGAACATCCGCTCAAGAAGCCCAGCGAGTATCTTTTGACAGTGCATTATTTGGATCAGTCGTTATTAATTCGGAAGAGATGAAATGTCGGAGTCTTATTCATGTAGCGGTTAATTGGCTGTGTAAATTTAAAGGTCGTGTTAAATATGTACTAATTCTCTGACTTGTATACGAATTCCCACCGTTCAGTGATAGCGGCTTGCGTCATAACACAATTGAGATCGCGCACTTGCAAGATATAGTGTATTCTCGTTGATGCTTCAGAATGTTCATATTTTTGAAGAGAGGGAATACACGGGAGATATACATGAAATCTCATAAAACACTGGTTCCTGGCATCTGGCAGTCAGACTGCCTCTTCATCAAAGGGATACTTCGATTTAGTGAAGAGTAAATTCAGATAATGCTGTTCTTAACTAAATACTCGTTAACCACGCACGTGAGGCGATCCCATAATTCCGTAACTTTGCCTTTCTCCTGATACAATTTTTGTTCAACTGCTTTACCTTCAATCGTTAAATTTTTTTAGATCTGCACATCCTGTTTATTAAGTCTCAAGAATAAAAATATGGGTATGACCGTCTTTAAAAGCTAATTAACTGTTCAGTCTAGCGACGGATCATTGTCTTTGACTACGAAACGGTTAGCCGTTTTACATTGTAAAATGATTTAAAGGCGCCTTCTTACCCTCTCCTGTTTTCAAACAATTTTTGAAAAGAAGATACTAAATAATATGGTATCCCTCATAAATTGTGATCGTATAATTTTTAACCGGGTTTTCCAAAGGAAAAATCCGGTTATTGAAATGGTGAAAATGGCGGGCGGCTGCCAAAAGGGTACCCTTGTACCAGAGACGTATATACTAGTATATACGTCCCTGCTTGTTCGGATAACTCCTCCTACAGCTTTCAAGATAGGAAGTTGTTCTTTTGCAGATCAATTGTACATATATCAGAGGTGTGCATATTGCTAGGATTTTGATTTCTGATAATTTATGAAAAAAATACCAGCTGTTGAACTTAGTCATTTTTTTGGCAAAATATTGCATATAGGGTACCCTTATTGTACGGATGACTCCTTCTACATTTTTCAAGATAGGAAGTTGTTCTTTTGCAGATCAATTGTGCATATATCAGAGATGTGCATATTGCTAGGATTTTGATTTCTGATTATTTATGAAAAAATACGAGCTGTTGAATTAAGTTATTTTTGGCAAAAAATATTGCATATAGAGTACCCCATTTCTCTGGATAGGTAGTGTTCATCAATTCAGGGTTGACAAATGGATTATGGATACTGTTCACACAAAAGAAAACCCGGTTTGCTGTCACATTGTTATCCAACGAGATGTGAGTTTTCTACACCGAGCCATAATTGTTGGAATAAATGATACACCATCATGATCACAAAATCGTGATTTAGAGATTCTTTTCATCACATGGTTTAACCCCTTTTGTATCTATAAATCCCTTTAATTCTGGCAGCCTTTAAGATGCAAAATATTCTGACGTCATTTCAATGGTAATGCGTAAAAATGCGTGTGGTATGTGTGTTTAAAAATACTGTGATTCGTGTCTGGTTAGGTCTGGAATATCTGTAATAAGTGTGAAACATCCAGAAGGTCTAGAACACATGGCAATGTCTCGAAAACCTGGAGTAAGTTTGAAATATCTGGAATAAGTCTACCTGCAGTATGTCTGGGACACCTGGAATAAGTCTGAATAATATGGATTATGTCTGGAAAACTTGAAATAGGCATGGAACACCTGGAATAGGTATACATCTGGAACACTTGCAATGAGTCTGGAACACTTGGAATAGGTCTGCATCTGGAATAGGTCTGCATCTGGAGTGCTCGTTTGTTGCACAGGAATCTTTGCCTGTAATGAACGAGATGTGTCAGTTTCAATACGATAAAGTGTCTAATTATCAGGACCCTCAACAAACTCAGAATCAGGGTGGCCACGCGGGGATCGATACACGACCATCTTATCTGTTCCCATAAAACCCATGACTCACTGCCACACAATAAACGCACTGCAAACTAAATAAATATATTCTCTTCAGAAGAAATTCATAATCGATAATCATTGGATCCAACTACACCTCGATTGAACGTTATCTCTACCCTTTAAATTTCGCGGTAGATTTTTTTTTGTTGGGGGTGTTGGCTGATTATCGCTTTCGAATTTTTTCTTTCTCTGTAGAGTACAACGAACCTAGGAACTCTTCACAATGTTTACATTTGATCATGCACCTTCCATGTATTCAATTAACAGCGTGCACGTTTCTACTTCTTGGAGACAATTTTCTGAATTCTGTGGAAAGGGCGGGGGTGGACTATTCAGCTCCCTCTGGAATACCTGAGGGGCTGTGTCGCCAGGTGAATCCAGGACAGGCGTTATCCGGGGATATTGGTGTTTGCTTTGAGAGTCTGTAAACACAGGTGGCAAGTTTGACCTTCTGCCCTGTCACAATGCGTCAAAGGATCTGAATTTAAAGTCTAGTACAAATAATTCTGGCATGTTCACTGTCTCTTGATGATTTGTTGTCTTTGAGGATTGAAAACGCTACTGGTTTTCTGCCGATTGATGCCTCTGGCACAACCGTGTAATTATGGAGTCAATATGATCTCTTTATTCACATTCCAATCAATATATCTATTTATACGTCGTTTTGATATTAGAAATACCACACAATATACTTTTTATACTTTGCCTCTAGGAATAGTTGCCATAGCTCATCTCTCAAATAATTTCGGGAATGATTTCTGATATAACTTTGACTCATGCATTATCATATT
Organism: Magallana hongkongensis; assembly: GCA_016163765.1. Taxonomy (NCBI): domain Eukaryota; kingdom Metazoa; phylum Mollusca; class Bivalvia; order Ostreida; family Ostreidae; genus Magallana; species Magallana hongkongensis. The sequence continues at coordinate 6,214,833 of WFKH01011581.1, read as the reverse complement.
ATGTAATATGACCAATAGATGTGAAGTAGTGGAAGCATTAAAGCATCGATACTTCGGAAGTATCTTGGTGATATCGAGTGGCGAGGATAGAAATCTTGAGCGTCAGAGACTTTCTTTGAAATTTGAACACAATGAACAAGCATTTCAGATGATGTTTTGTTGTGTTGCTGTATTCTTTACACTTGTTTTGGAGGGGAAGATTCGTTCTTAAAGAACTCTCTACCTGCACTTAGTGGAACTATCATTTTAATGAAGGACATAAACAAAATATAAAATCAAACGTTCAGCCATTTTCCAAGCAATCATTTTAATGAGGGACGTAAAATATCAAAATCAAACGTTCAGTCATTTCCGTCAACATTACATGATATTGAAATACAATAAACAACATCGACTAGATTCTGGTAAAATCCAGCTGCTTTGAACCCCCCCCCCCCCCCCAAAAAAAAAATATACTTGTTTTCTATACATGTAGTTTCTGCAGTCACACAGCATCGTTTTCAAAATAGAGAGCCAGACAGAAAGTGAAGAAGCCAATTTTTTTCTATTGTCACAAAGATAAGAAAAGGGTACAATGGGCCAGGCACTCTCCCCTGGTCCTTCTCCTTGTTGCTACGTGCCTGGCCTGTCTTGTTGGCGCTGAAATTGGTTCAGTAGAAAAGGACCCGTGTTCGCTGAGCTATCCGATCTGGTCGGATCGCTACCGGAACCTCGCGGTCTTTCGCGGGAATCTGATAGCTCTGTTCCGTCTCTGTTCACAAAACGGGGGTACTTTCTTGCTTCACTGAAAAAGAATGATGCCAAAAATAACATTTGCCAGACAGGATATGTATTTTTTATTAGCGGGGGGAAACTGATCTGCCATATCTATACTGTGACGCAGTCGCTTGAAGATTTTTAATGAGGTTTTTGTATGCATTAGGTAAAAAAGTTTAAAAATTCTGATAGCATCGACTGTTCATAAATCGCAAGTCTATAAACGTCA
>WFKH01011581.1:6094257-6213748 GCA_016163765.1 Magallana hongkongensis | reverse complement strand
ATGTCCAATGGTCAAAATCCGGATCCGAAGTACTTATTATGCTCTCCTCCTAAATAAGAGGGTGCAAGTTGTATTAGACAATAGTCATTTGTCCTAAGTCTCCTAGTCGTCAAATGCTGGTATATAGAGGGAGTTTGTTCCGATTATGCATATCTCATATCCCCCTCCATAAAAAAATCTTGAAAGAACTACTTTGAGAAGGATGTAGATGCTAACCATGAAATTGACCTATAAACATGGACCCCGATTGTTTCTGATAAATACAATTCATTAACCACCTTATGCATTGGTGTTACATTGGTGTTACATTAAACGTCTACAATTTCTGAAGTTAACAAAAACAATCTGGATTGTTATAAATAACTTCAGAAATTTTTGATTTTAAACTTTTAATGTTATACATTGTCATTTTTAACACAAACTTTTAAATCTTTTATGCCACAAAATATATTATCAAGATTTTGCAGAAACTGGGTCATCGATTTGATATTGGAGCAAGAGTTACAGAAGTGGCTACAAGATCAACATGTGATTTTTTTTTGGGGGGGGGGGGGGGGGGTTGCAAAATTTAACAACTTATGCGCCCTGTGTTTCCCGGTGAAATACCGTGGCTTACTTCGTACCGTTTGAAGTTATTATGAATATAAATAAACTTTGACTGGATCAAATATACCTGTCAGCCTTAATTCATCTCACCCCAAAAAACTTGGGATCGTTCCCTTCTTGTATTTGCTCTGTAAAATAAGCAAGATGCCTCTAACATTGAATCTACAGGTATATAAGCAGGAAATTAGAAGAATTTACACTCGTATTACATTAAGTACTAAAAAAAATAGATTATTGAAATTAATTAAAATGGGCCGGGTTTAATTGAGTATCTAAATGAGTTCTGCCACCACATACACAAAGCATTAAATTCATTACAAATGGACAATTCAGCACGCTTGCGTAACCGATATGGTGGATGTCCCAGCCAGTTATTATAATACACACAGAGGGACAAGATCATATTGTGGTGGGATTTAAATCTTTTCAAATCGATCTTGAATTTTTTTTAGGGTGATTGGGTGCAGAGTTTCCGTGCTACAGAGAGACCGAGACACTCTCTGTAGTAGATAGCGTTGACCGAGAATTTCGTCAGGGGACCCCTCTATGTAACACAGACGGATGGAATTACCGAATTACACCTGAAAGTAATGCTAGCTAAATCGACTTCTGAGATACAATCTTAGATGGGTCACCGCCAGTCTTTGGTGCCTATTTGGAAATCCGATTTTTTTTTTTCAAATCTACCTCTGGATTTCACATCTCTAGTCGAGGAAAACAAAACTATCCTCCCTATATTGGACAGAATCTACAGATAACAAAACACTTGTATAGCGGTGGGATACCTGGGTTTAAAGAAGCACGTGATTAAATTTCAAATATCATTAATTTTAGACAATGTGGCCTAAAGACCCCTGTATTATTTTACATCTTACAATGGGAAAAGATGATCGATTCACCGCGGGGAGGAGTGTAAGGTGCTTTAGGATAGACAGATTGAAGTAGTCCTTCTGGTGTGGCATTAACAAAGGTTTCGAATTTGTCCTGACATTTCCATTCTACACTTCACTCAAGAGAAATTGAGCCCTTGGCGAATGAATAAGAATATTGATGTAGTGTTCCCTAGGAGGTCCGTATCCCGTGTAATAAGAGAATACTCATCTCCGTGAATAGCTAGTCCCTATAACGCCCCATACCTGATAAAAAGTGACTGAAAATTCATATCAAATCTCAATGATCCAATTAAATGTTGAAAATGATACGTAATTGAGGTTTTTTGTAAATCCTGCTCAGCAAAATTGAACTTATTGCAAAAGTGTACTGGAAGTGTTCTGGAAATTAATTATTGGGTTTTGTTGTTGTGAGATGAGTAAATCCGATTTAATATAAAGTACTATGTACTACGTTCTATGGCTGATAAAGAAAACACTTCGTCACCCTTAGCCCTCTCTTTCTCTCTCTCTCTCTCTCTCTCTCTCTCTGCAGTCGTAATTGATATTTGTAGTGTTTGCCTACTGTTTCTGTTTTCTTGTATTCATTAACTTGCACCTTATGTTTGTAATTGACAATCCCAAACAGCCCCCACTAATTCTTTCTACATAAACATTACCTGCAATATCAGCACAAGTCAAGGCACCATTCCATCAAAACTGTTCATTTGTGCATTGAAAACCTCAACACACACATGAACATTGTGAGCTATGCATGAATTTTGCTTGTTTGTGTAAAACATCTGGTGAAGACTCTTGAAAAGCTCTTGCATTCATTAGTGCTAATGTTGGTCGTCCTATTAAGAGATTTTAAGCTTTCAGACTTCACACTCATTTATTCATTCCCAGACCGAGTGGATGGGGACATAATCCTCATTTTCTCATACTCCTCCCGCCACCCCACCCCCTACCCTCACTTTGTAAAACATGTCACCAGTCATTTGTCTTCACGGTGTACCAAAAAACCTAAATCCTGACCCTGACTCACAGATGGACAAAAAGAGTTTGGAAGAAATCAATTACAAATGTAATTCTATAAATATTGAATATTCACTTTTACAGTGAAAATATCCACAGTTCTGTCAGACATGATAATTAATAATTACAGCATGTCACCCGCAGGACTGTACAGCTATGACAGCTCACCTTGACACCTGAACTTGATCACCTGTGTTTCTCCCTGACCCACAGGTAACTATACCTTGAAGGACAAACTTTTCAGTTAGAAATAAGAAACAATTAAACAAACTATGTATTTTTCTTAAGAAAGCCACAGAGTATAGAAATAATTTGCTTTAGTTAATACGTACATGTATATTTTCGTCTTAATGTGATGATATAAGTATTATAGAATATATATATTCATATATATATATATATTTATATAATTATTACATTGTACATTTGTGGTATTAATATCTCATAATGGCTGATGTGTCTGTACTGCAAAAATTTGTTCACACTGATTATGTATTTACATGTATTTATACAATGCCTATAAACAATGTGGTTTTGAGCTAATAAACTATACTATACTATACTTCAGTTAGACTGAAAAGTGATAATAACAATTGAAGAACTGGGCGAAAAGTTTAACAAAAGGTTAACGATGGAGTAATTACATACATACAATGGCTAGTTATCTAACAAATAGTAGTAAATGAATGTTGAAATGCCATTTGTTTATAAGAGCACTGCATGTCAAATCTTTCCCTGGTGATTGAGAAAAAGATAAAAACCAAGGACAATGGAAAAGGAACATCAACAATCACAACTATCAAAGCCAAGCTGTGTAACAACAGAGAAAACATTTCAGTGAACTAGATAGATAGTACTAATCTTTGATAATCTAAAATAATCCCACTGATGAACAAAATCAACTCTATATAATTTCTTTGACAGCCTCAGCAAGGGGTGATAACTCCTGGCTTTTTGTAATCTCTTTTCAAGGCAAGGCAAATATTGTTGTGTAAATTCTTACGTAAATTATTCGGAGTGGGGCTCTTTGCATTGATTTAAAGCTCATCTTAGTTAATAGTTCATGGGTTCTCAAAGAGTACCCCTTTCTGAAATAAAAAAAAAATTAATCTCTGCAGGGAAATGAAAAATCAAATTCTTTAATTTTAACATTGAACTAGGGAAAAGATTTCTTCTGGCTTCTCCAATCCAACAACACAAATATTCTCACGTGATAAAGATTTCAAAATCGCACAGATTACACGAAACACTTCAACTTTATTATTCTGAACTCCAGTTCTATTTTGTTTAATTATAATTACGATTTCAATGCTGTTACAGATAGCCTCTTCAGCTCCTCCGTTCTGCCATCACTTGCATAGAGATTGGATGGAAGGGAAATTTAACTTTGACTGTAGAGCCAATTTTGATTTGGATTACACCATACTTTTATAGAGATAGGGAATCTTGTATCTCTTTCACTTCAATAGAGTCGACAACATCAGATTGAACATCAAAGCTTTGGAAACTAATGAAAAATGCAACTTCAAAGGAACTATGGGATATCAAAATATATCTTAATTTCCTTGTTTTGACAAGATGCTTTAGAAATGCATTTGTTTGTATATATGAGCAGACATCCCAAATGTACCAAAAAATTGCCAATACCTCAGAGATGCCAAGACCATGAAAACACATGCTTGCATCAGTTTGTTGCTTTTAACCATGGCCCGAAGATCTCGTGTCACATTGCAGAGTTTTCAACCCTTGACTTTCTTCATATCTGTGTAAACACAGCTCTCTTGGAGGCAGACAAACACACTTTAACACATAAACTGTGTCATAGACTCCAGTTCAAACAAGGAACCCCACAAAAAATGTGTTTGACTCACAAAGAAAGGGAAACTTGATGGCTGCAAATTCATGCTTTTAACATTTTTTTTGCTGTTTATTCCATTTACAAGAGCAATGCAAATGATACATGTACCTACATTTATTACACACATTAAAAGTGCATGTTTATTTACTATCCACTGGTACATTATTCTAGAGGCATGAAAATCCCAGAGAACCGTGATACAGTAACACTTGTTTTGTAAAAACTTAGGAAAAGTGAAGTTTTGTGGAGTCCCTGGCAAATTCTTTAACAAATCCTTGTAAAATTTTATGGTTATTAAGAACTCAGCTATAGCAATTAATCGATATAGTGAAATGATTTTGATTCCTTTATAGAAATGAAAAATAATGAAATTTATATATTTTATAACAAAATGTTTTAGAAGTTTACAATACCAATTGATTTTCATGTAAATCCTTCAATATGGAAACCAATAATTTTAGGTTTTGCAAAGGATGTTTTTAGTTTATGCCTTATGAGCACAAATGGTAGTCATGTGGGGAAAAAAAACTGTGTATTAAATTGCCAATTTGTTATACAATGTTATATAATATTATTACAAATTCTTTATACAGATATAAAGAATTACTATTATACTGAAGTAAATCAACTAGTGCCTAGGTCTTCACTATAACTGTGTTTTACTGTATATTGGAATATCTATGAATTGGTTATTATACATATTACTAGTAACTGCTTTGAAGGCATGTGATAAGAGAGCTATGCTGCTCCGAGGGCAATGAACCCTACAATCACAGACACCCTGAATTCATTTTTAGACTGATTTGATTAAATTGTTAAATTCCATCAACAATTGGCCCACATTTATCTCCCATAATTACTCCCATCATCTGATTGTGCTGTGCCAATGATCATTAACAGATCCATCCGGATAATCAGATGGATTTGATGGGACCTTCCAACCTCTACTTCAGATGAGAAGTCTCCCGCTACTGCAGTTCCAGGTAAGAAGAGCTGCACAGCATTGTTGGAGACGGCAAAAAATAATGGCTTGTATCGACGCCACCGAAAATCGGCAGGGTAACCCCTTACTCTGCTTTGATGTCTAAAAAAAACTTGATCATTAATCAGAGCTCCTAAAGCCTTTATGATAGGTAAAGTCCCCCGTGCTTGGCTGTAGGTCTGTTACTGTGAAATACATTCTAGGCTACCATCGAACAGGGTCTAGATTAATAATGCCAATTTATTCTTGAGAAGTTTTAAAAATGAGAAAATTTATGATAGTCACTGATATCAAAATATATGTCAGAATTGTTGACTCCATGAATATCATTAAAGCTAATAAAAGCCTAAGGCTGTCTAATATTTGTTTTCAGTTTTTGATTAAAATTCCTATTACATCTTTTAAACAGGGAACATCAAAGGATGTCGTAATGTGACGATGAATAAATGCATATTTATGTACCCTGCTCTGACATATTGCTGCATTTTAAAACTAGTGGATGAGTAGATACAAACGATGGCTATGCCAGCTCTCCTTTAATGTCTAAATGTATTTTCATGCTAAATAAATATTCATTTTTCAAACCCTCAAGTAGAAAATCAGCTTCAGTATTTAAAGAATTGATAAGCCTCCCATTTTTAAGGCCATTTTATTTTGACAAAATTTGGTTTAGGGTTCACACCTTCAAACTATGCCTCAGATTGGATTCATTAAATTGCATGCCTAGGAATCTAATAAATTAAGAAATCATTAATATTTTCAGATAAAATTTTTGATTATATAGTAATTGCAGAGAAGAAAATTCCTGATGCTGTTCCATCTCATACCGGCCATAAATCAATTGGAGTAGTCCATTCCCTGTAGCAGAGCATCCTTGAAATTCATCAAAGTTTCCACTTCACTTGGATATTGGGGGGTCTGAACCAGGAGAGAACTCCATCAACATTTAATACCAGTGTAATTTCGTCTTACCCTGCAGTTACATCACCGATTCATCACCAGCCACAGTGAGTCATGCTCAGTAAGAATCAGATGAAGATGCAATCATCTGCAGCAAATCCATTTTTCGCATAATTTTTGTAATTTGGTTACACTGGCAGTGAGATGTTAGATTTTACGGGTGTTTGTTTGATTTTCGTCTCCATTTGGTTGAGTCGTTGGAACATTTTTCCTGACAGATAGTAAAACGGTAATCAATATGGAATTGTTTTAAAATGTGATCTGATCTTTCTGTAGGTGACACATTGCTAGGACAGTCAGAATAGGAGGTATTAGTCAACGAAAGGAAGATAAAACCCTTTTACATGTATTTCTATATTGTTCTCTGCATTTTAGAATTTTATCTGAATGGATAAAAGATATCAAAAATTTATGAAAAATTCCCTTGGGCATAAGGAAAGAATCCCTGAACATTTCATAATTCATTTTGACAGAATTAAAGTGAAACAAGCACTGGTGATGTAAATGAGGTTTGCATGCCTTGTCAATTTCTGCAGCATTACATCTCAGTGGGAGAGAGACATATAGAAGATAGCCAGAAATGGGGAAGTGTACAAGCGCCTGGATTGCTTTGTTTCCAGTCGGTTTATTTAAAGATGTTTTCCTGCAATTCACTGCAGGAGCCCCTAACCACAGAATATTGATGTAAGATTTTGTATTAAAAAAGAACCTGGTCTCAAAATAATCTTCATAGAGCGGTTTCCTCTAATTTTCTGAAAGAGGATTTGAAAATTGAGCATTGAAGATAAGAAAAAGAATTTGATTAGAAGCCACATTTTTGGCTGCGGTTACAGATATTGGAGATTGTATATTTCTCAAAGCAATGGGTCAGATGATGTGCCATGTTTTCATAAGAATACATATCTGATAGTGAATAATAATATAAACGAAGAAGAAGGGAAAAGCATTGATCCATAATCCATTCTATTACCCAGCTGAAGGGGTGTGGAGGGGGTGCTTAATTGCAAAGATTCCTATCTCTTATTAGCCTTTTCTATGTACTTGAATTTTAGATCTTAAAACAGACCCTCCCCTTCTCCATGGTAAGAGAAATACACACATAAAGCCATACCTATTGGGTACAGGTATATGAATATTTTTCCAGTGCAATAATGACCCATAATCTTCAAGAGACAAAGGCAGTAAATGGCTTTTATATTGCTCTGTGCAACTAAGAGACGTCTTGTCTTGGCGAGTGCTGTGCAGTAATAAACAGGGAGAAATCACCAACTTAAATTGTACCTTTATAGCAGGTAACTCAAATCCCCACGATAAATATAGATAAATATAGCGAGGGATGACAAACAAAGCTGTATGGGAATAATTAACTGAACTCATTCAGTGAAGTTGTGTTTAAATGTGACTTCCCTTGCACAAAATCAACTCCACGCAAAGTCGATTTTCTCGTAATGGCTTCTGGTAGTTTTCTGCTGGGACAAAATTGACAGAAATGTGTTTTAATAATAGCAAGACAACATCACCTAGTTTATGAGTTGTTTTGCTACCTTTACAGGTTAAGCCCTTGGGTGTTTATCATTTGGCTTCTGCTCTGATGTACTTTACAAAACACTGACAATCAAAATACTAAAGCCATTAACATACATATACATTGTACCTTAAAGTCTCTACATTCACACAAAGGGCACCTGCTTAATTAAAACTTCAAACAAACTTCACATTTTATTATGGCTCTGTTTTACTGTTTAAATATTTAAAAATGCAAAGTGACAATGTCTGTTCTTAAAGATAACATCTACATGCATAAGGTAAATATACAGTCTATTTTAAGCCTCCTTGTGAATCAAAGGTAAAGTAGATGATTTTTGTTTGTGATTAGGGGAGTAGAGAACTAGTGCTTTGGGGTAGTTTTGGGTACAAGTCTGACTGTATCTTACAGATTGTGAGAGGAAATGGAAAGCAAGTATTGCAGTAGAGTGCAGTTAGTAAGCAAAGCAAACTGGTAGAAGAAACTTAACAAGTCAGCTAAATGCCACATGAGGACACATTCTCTTTTAAAATAACAGTATTACTTATATAGCAACAGGCAGTTCATTGTTATCTTTGCTAAACAGAATATCTGCAATGGATATAATATCAGACAGTTTTGAGGCCTGTTAGGGCCGAGAGCTGTCTAATATTTTTCCATACAGAAGTGTTTGAGGCATATATCATACTTAAAAAACTTGCCATTGAATTTCATTGTTGATTTACGTGTGGCAGTCCGATTTTGAAGGATACAAGTACTGTAACCACTGGTAACGGTCTGATATTAAGAAGCTCACTAATATTGGACTGTCACAGGTAAAGTTTTAGACTGCTGGAACAAAAAAATGACATCACAGCATACAGCATTTCTGAGAAAAGGCAGTACATCTGCATAAGCTGAACTGTTAAAGGTATTGAGCCTAAATGAGGACAATGTCCTGAAATATATCTGTCCAAAAATTAAGAATTTCATTGACAATAAAAGTGTTAATATGTTCTTGGGCAATTAACAAAAACATGCATCTATTAAACTGAAACATGTTAATTTGGCAAACATTTTTTTTTCTTCCCAGTAGCTACATAAGCTTGTCAACAGTGTCATTAAACTGTATTAATGCTGGGACAGGAGGCAAGACAATTATAGTCTGACATGATGTCATTTGAGGGCAATAAATCTTTCTGACACCTGAGATTAATTTCTATTTGCAGAAAAGTGCATAATATTTATTGTATTAATGATTCAGCTCACTCGCTAATTACAGTAGGGATTAGGAAGCATTTAACAGAACTTGTCAACATGTTATGAACTGAATCCATTGGCTTGTTCTGTAATCCTGGTTTTCTAAAAAGATTAAACATTGGATTTTTAAAACAATTGAATGTATTTCATTTAAAATTTTGTGATACCCAGTACTGGTAATTGAAACTCAAGGACTGAGCTGGTGCTTAATTATATATAAATATTTTGGAGAAAATAACATCCTTGTAGTACCAAAATATAATAACCTTAAATATAAAAATAGGCAAAATTTAGTTTTTTCATTTTGATTTTTCTTGTTCTATTAACTTTAAATGTATCTTCATAGACTTAACTAGATTTGAAATTTGTTAATCATATTTTGAAGTTCTGTATATGTTTCAATAAACTTTTTAAACAAACAGTGGAGCCCTCATAAATCAACATTTATGATCAAAGAAATGGGTTATAATCTCCACCGCCCCTTCAGATTCTTTGATCAGCAATAATATCCCTCTCGTAGGTGAAAGTGTGTATGTGACGTGTAAATATTGTCACAGCAGATCGCCTAGCCCTCGCTGGAAACATCGGGTCTATTTGTACAAGATCAACCTATAGAAATTACTCAGTGGTAATACACTGTTATCATCCTAGGAGACAAGAACGGTCGTCCTATACATTCCAGGGCCAAAGAACTCAAAAACAACACACTTTAAGTGTATATCCTAAACCTATACAAATCAGGAACTGCGTCAGAGTACAAAACCTGGAGTTTTAAATTCCTGATGGTGTATTTTAATGATATCATGACCAACTTTACTTCCTTTGAGAACGTATTTAAATCAATCTGAGGATCAACAACTTAAGCATTAATCAATACCTATTGATTACAGTTAGCTTCACCTAGTGGCCATTACGAGGCTCCTACATCTTGTTTTTCCCTACATCTTGCCATTTTTACAACTAAGGAAACAAATAAACATTTGACTTGTGGCACCTGAAGTGTGCAGGTCTGTTATTGCAGAAGCCCCTGATTTCCTATAAATCATCACAACCCTGGCATGCAGTCTGCGCTCTAACATAGGATTGCAACAACTGTGTACATTGGTTCACAGCTGCTATAGATATCCCAGACTTTTAACGAGGCGGAGAGGAATGTCAGGAAAGGAACGGTGAACCAGTCAAGTGGAGTCTCAGCATTTCTACTGGGTTCATAAACTCCAGACTTCAGAGTAATGGCCTCCAGAACACTACCAGATACGATGCTGAATCAGATGATGTTAAGTACTCTTAGGGTACTAGTATAAACCATTGAAAAAAAAAAAACCAGTTGCAGAATACAATGTAATAGAAAAATGATTCAGAATAACATTAATATCTCTGACCAGTAAAAGATGAATAATATATAGAACAATAAAATGTTAGTTAGTAGCAAATGTTAATATCCAACTACCAAGTCAAAAGAAATCAGGGTCTGATGAATAAAGATTCTATATTGTCATTATCATGAAAGACATAGATCAGTCGTTGGTTTCATATGGTACATGTATCATCAGAAATTCACAATATGCTTGTACATGAACTAAGCAAACAGCACAGATCACTCTAATGAATCAAGAATGCAGTTACTAGGATTTGAACCCACAACCTACCTCAAGTTAAAGCTCTACCAAATGGTCTAGTGCGCGATCCAATACTTTGTACCGAACATATATTGGTTGATGCTCCTCTGTATTCTTTATTTCTTGATATTTCTGCAATACAGAAGGAAGATGGGCATTACAAGCAAACAATGAGTTGCAAAAACCATAACAATTTAAATATCTGTTTTTTAACCGATCATATGTACTCGCACATTGTTCATGAACAGTTTAGAAACAACCTTAAGAAACATTTCTGCAAGAAATCAATAGTGCCGGTAAATAGTCTGGAAGATTAATACAATAGGGCAATGTTATTAAATTGAGACAGCCTTGTTTGATTGTAGAAATTCCATCATGCACTGAAAATTATCAATACTGGAACATAATTCAAGGCAATCTGGAGCTAATAGTTACCAGTTGGTGGTAAAGCTTGCTCTGAATGCATCATTGATATGTATGGACAAAAAATCTTCATTTAAAAAAAACCCATGAGAGAGACGCTTGTTACTTCCTCCTTTTATCTTGGAAAAGTGTATTCCTTGTCAGATATGAGTTTGTGTAATACTCCTATTGTTAATAATGAAATGCATTATCAATGAAGTGGAATTTTGGATGAAATTACCCACAATAGTAAAATTATTATTATTATGCATTTAGTATTTACGAAACAAAATTCTATTAGCTACTTCAATTCCGAGGACTGTACTTAAAATGCTCACTCTACTAATCGTAAGGACATCCTATTGTGTGCCATTGCACAAAAGTGGGAACTTCCCTTCCAATTACAACCACCAATTTTCCCTCCATTACCAAATACAGCTGTACAGAGTATGACCTGATTTATCTTGCATTCAACTGCAAATTTTGAAATTCTGGTGTGTGTGGTGTGTGTGTGTGTGTGTGTGTATATATATATCTCTTTTTCCTGTACTTTTGTCTTTTTACCACCTTGATAAAGAATCAGTACAATAACGTCTTTTAACTAGTTTTTATTACACATACAGCACTGGCTGATAAAAATGACAATTAGGCATGCCGAGATCGCAGTCTCTCACAAACAAAAAGCTTTAAAACACACATTTCCAGGTGTTTTAAAAAGATTCACAAAAATAAAAGTTGTCTGGCACTGGGCCAAAATTCCTTTACCCTCAAAATATGATACATCTATTTATCAATGAACTTTATCAATCCCTAAAGTGAAACACAAGAATTTGCTCTGAATTAAAGTTTCTACCAGGTAACTTTGATCTAACAAGCAAAATACAAACGTACTGAAATAATGTTCCCTCACAGAATGAACAATAAAGGGCAGAAAATTTTGATTCTTTCAATTTTCTTCCAAAACGACAACCTGAACATTTAAAATATTAATTTTTGCACATAAGAAAAAAAGGTAGTTAGCTGGACACTTTCCTGATGTCACAGACTTAAAATCAAACAACTAGTTAATGGTCCAGAATTTAAGATACCGGTAGCCTAAATCTGTTTGCCACATCAAAAGCAACCAATTCAAACGGAGATCCACAGCGTTATCCAATGGTTGAGTGGACTCAGTTCTATACAGGCAGCAGTACTGTTACACCATATTTATACTCACAAGTTTAAATAATAAAGTTACTCTACATCAAGACAAATCCTCTGATAAATACTACTAGAGACATATATAGTAAGGATTTTACACATTTCTTCATGTTTCGTTTAATAATAAAAATATATCTGTATCAAAACAAACTGGCTGCAATTTCTAAACATGCAAAACATTACATCAATGGGATGATTTTTGATTGATTTTGGCAAATCAATTATTTTCAAAAAATTCACATGATTTGAACTTTTACATAATGACAAGAGTTTTCTAAAATATGAAAACCATAAAATATACTAGTTTAGTTACTATACATTCACTTTAACACTTATCAAATGTCTTTGCTAAATTTACTATAAATTGTAATATTCTGACAGGCAACTTGTTCTGCCAGAAATGCAAGACTCATTAATATCTGGGAGCCTTTCACACATGAAAAGTGACACTCCTGATATCACATGTACAACTTGTATGACCAAGAGGCAACTGCTATACAACCAAGCCTCGAACATACACACATTTAAAAAAAAAAAAGTGATTTAAAGCTTAACACATGGTTTATTTACAAGTTGTAAAAAATATTGACACACTGACATTTATACACAAGTAAAAAGATTCATAAATGGTATATAAATCAGTAAAAAGAAATATTGATAATAAATATATGTTTAAAAATAAAAGAAGAAAATATCAATTTTATTTAGTTATACCCAAAACTTTTGATGGTTCAATTCACAACCAAAGATCGAATCTCTAGTTTAATTAATTATACAAGAACTTTTTTTTCCAATACTAACAAAACGTAGGTTTTACACAAAATTTCCACTCTTTGGCACATAAAAAAATATAGAAAAGGTGAAGCATTCTCAAATGTAGTTGTTTCACTTGATAAAATACACACGAGACAAATTACACATGAACAATCTCTCATACCAAATTGGATGTGTATGTACCCTTATGGCAGTTAATGGTTTAGCACAATCACTCATGTAGAAAACTTCACATACTTCAATTTTACACCTGATAAAATACAAGAGCTGACATACTGGCATCTTTGGAAGGTGTACGCAACACTACACAAAAGTTTCATGTAATTTCAATTAATGTCTTTTGTTTGTAAGCCGTTGGTTAATCGAGTTCGACGTGCTTGCCATCTAAGAAATTTACACATTACTTTCCCGTTTGTTCGACCCACAAATTTTGGCATAGAATCTTTTCCATGAACTGAGTGTTTTGCCAGTCCAAATCCACACCCCTGAGGTAATGCCTACGATGACAGTCATTAAGTACTTGATCATAAACACGTTGAAGTCGGGCCAAGGTTTCTCCCCCGACTTCAGCAGTTCAATTCCCTCCTGAGGAGCATATGTAGAGGATGCTAAACACTCTTTGGTAAACCAGTGTAACATCCAAGTGTCTCTAGATGCTTGTTCATAAAAGTAACATGCAATTACAATGGTAGCTGGCACCGTGTATAATACTGAGAAAATTCCAATACGGACCATCAATTTCTCCAGCTTGTCAGTTTTTGTTCCATCACTTTTCATTATGGTGCGGATTTTAAAGAGTGAAACAAACCCAGCTAGTAAGAAGGAGGTTCCTAATAATAAATACACAACTAACGGAGCCAACACAAATCCTCTCAACGCATCCACATCAAATATTCCAGTGAAACAAATTCCACTAAGTGTATCTCCGTCCACTTGTCCCATGGCTAGAATGGCAATGGTTTTGATGGCCGGTACAGCCCATGCTGCAAGATGGAAGTACTGAGAGTTTGCCTCGATGGCTTCATGGCCCCACTTCATTCCTGCTGCCAGGAACCAGGTCAAGGTCAAAATGACCCACCAAATGGAGGAGGCCATGCTGAAGAAATACATCATCATGAAGAGAATCGTGCACCATTCTTTCTTAGTTCCTTGCGTAGTTATCGGCACCACTTCTGGCGTGTTTACGAATCTGTTGCATGCTGCAGCCTCTTTGTCCAGAGAAAATCCAATGACATAAGCAAGAGCAACCATGAAGTAACATCCAGACAAGAATATGATTGGACGCTCGGGGTAGCGAAATCTGGTCATGTCGACGAAGAAAGTCAAAACGGTGAAAAGCGTGGAAGCTAAACAAATACTAGACCACACACCAATCCACAGCTTTGCAAAATGTCGCTCTTGCTCATTGAAATACATGTTCTCACAAGGTGCCCCACAATCCGAGTACACAGCTGATCCAACTTTTAATCTGTAGTCAAATCCCTGAAGGATTCTGTACTTTGTTGGACATGTTTTGTATGAGTTTGTGACCTCTGGCTTGATGGCATCTTGATTGATGTTACCGTCGAATCCAGGTCTGTATTTATTGTCGTCTGTTTCAGGAATGTAGCCCGGAAACTTCTCATTATCATGGGGGTGGGGGGTAGAGTCCACGGGGTCAGTCCTGTTTTCTCCCACACACATTCCAGACTCGGGAAACTTCTCGCATTTCAAGCTATCTGGCCACTCAAATCCAAATTTATTCATTAACGATTCACATCCATTTCTAGCTTCATTACACATAGATCGACACGGAGGAATTGCCTCCTCCAAAACGGTGCACACGGGTGCATACATAGTACATAGGAAAAACTTCAGCTTAGGGCTACACTGGACTTTCACAAGGGGAAAGAACTGATGAACCTCTAGTCCGGCGTCTTCTTGTTTTTGATGGTTTAAAAGATTTGGCATAATAGTCCAGTTATAAGGCAAGTCTTTGCATAATGGAATTGAAATCTGTTGACATTTTTCGTGAGATGGTAACATTCTTTGTCCATTTCCAATAACAATAACCAACACCTGGCACAAAACGAATACCAGGGCTGTTTTTAAAGCTGCCATGTCTAAACTTTTTGTAAATATTCACTTCGTGAAGGCAATGTCCAGGTATGTAACACAATATGTCATGATCCTACAATCAACAAAACACATATTAATCAACTGTGCATTTATAATAAAGAAATTCAATAGATCAAACGAATAACATTTATGAATTCAACTTACATTTGGAATAGACCTCGCCGAACATCCTCTGTCTTTGTGCGCTGAATTGAATTACATTTTGAAAGTTTCTAGATCGTTGACCTGGAATACTACACACAAAACTGTGTGAATTGGGATCTAGAAACTTAGGGATAGCTGAAGTTACAAGCGATCCCATTGGCTGAAAATGCTGTTACTTTTCACACCCTCTTCTTTATACTTGCAAGCCAAAGCGCGATAAATCGGGACATGCCACAGCAATCATTGAGAGATTATAACTACTCAATTAAAATTGCCTCAATTACACGTTAATGAAATTACCACTATTTGACAATGCTTTTTTATTTAGTTGTCATTATATCCTTCTTTATTTATTTTAATCAGCAATGAAATGAACAATACTGATGCGTCAATGACATTTTAATTAAACATCAAGTGTTAATTCATATTTAATATATATGTATTATTAATTATCAATAATTCAGATAATTCAGATAAGAAAAAAATTTAAGTACTCCTTTCACTCACTACATGTATGTCACATAAGTTTAAATAAATATTTTGGCATTAGAAATTGTGACTCTAATTAATGCTTTAAACATCCCCTAATTTCTTAGAAAAATGTGTATTTTTTTTAAACTGTCTTTAAAGTATATTTATGGCGTCAATATTTTGAACTCACTAAATAGGCAATATTCAATGGCAGGTAAGTTAAGGAGAGGGCTCAAATAGGCAGATTGCCTGCTGTCCAATCCTTATTATGAAATATTTTACATAATAAAATATTGTTTAAATTGAAATTAATGTCAAGTAAGTTTTGAAATTAGGGTTAAAACGGGCTTGGTCCCTGTGGTTAGGAGGGGGAGCAGACCAACCTCCCATCAAATTGAAATGACAAGCATTAAAAAACAACTTTACTCAAGTCAACCAAACTTCAAAATCCTAATCTCAGAAGGGGGGGGGGGGGGCAGCAGTCTGTTTTATTTTGACATAATTATTTCATCCATGTTTCAACCTTCAACCTTCATCCATGTTTCAACCTTCTATATTATTATTTACATCGATCAAAAAAGTGGAGTGGACAAGTTCTCTATTAAATTTTATTTTCCATCGACGATAGGCTTAGCCGTACCATAAAGAGAAAAAGGTCCGGTGACAAAAACAGTGGGAGGGGGCAGCCACCTGTCCCTCTCCCTGTTGGTACGTGCCTGTATTGACTGGACCTATTCAAGTACTAATATATACTTTAACTGTTTATAAATCTGGGCTGCGTTTTACAATAGAACTAAGTTAAACGACAAAGTCATAAAATTTAAATACTTTCAGTCTGGATTGAACTTTAATGAAAAAAGTTTACACAAAACCATGCAGTAATCTACATTTTTTTTTTTTTGGATTTGTTTTATTATATTTTACACTGTGGCGGATCCAGGGGGGGGGGGGTTGGGGGGGTGCAGGAGGTGCAACCCTTCCTCCTTTGTAAAAGAGGGGGAGGGGGGGAGAGAGAGAGGGAGAGAGAGAGAGAGAGAGAGAGGGAGAGGGAGGGAGGGAGGTGGGGATGCAAGGGAGAGGATATACTGAAAGGTTTATTCCCACTTAGCCAAAATTCTGAATTTCTTATTCCCACCTAGCCAAAATTGTGATTTTCACACCTGAGTGGTCACCCGTGTATAGTCTGTTTTAGACTTGCATGGTATTACCTCTATTACACATTATATGAATGAAATGAATATGTATATATTTATTAAAAGACATAATTGCATTAATTTTCCCTTATGTCGGGACAAACCTTTTATTTATTTTACACAACACTAAAATACGCTTCAGTTGTTTGGATGGCTGCTGAATAAACTCGAATTCAAATTGACCGCGGCTAGGATAACAACGGGTATTCCAATAAAACAGTAGTCAATTTATTATCTAGGGTTGTGCCAGAATATTTATATACAATACAGTTCTTAAGAAAAAATGCAACAAAATATGTTACCGGTAATAGAGAAAAATTGGCGATTCCAGTTACTAGGTTAGATGTATATTTAAGTCATTTATATGTCCGGGTTTTTTTTTCTTCAGTGTACTCTATTGTAAACCTATAAATATTAAGTAAACGCTTCAAACAACAATATGACCCTGATATTTATAAGTTCCTCACGTCGCTAGTCCGAGGCGAGGAACCTGATGAGCCGCGGAAAAAAGAAATTACAAAAAACAAGAAGATTTACTCGATCGTTCGGAGAACGGATCGCGAATGGCAATTATTTACCATACTTGAAGGGCTAGCACACAATATAAGGTATTAATGTAAATGGTAATCAGTGCGAATACAATTAAAATTTTTGATACTTATTAGTTATTGTGTTTTATTTTTCACTTTTGATAAGTTTCGATGAGATTCGATGGGTATCGATGTGTTGTCGTATCCATGAGTTGTCTATTCCATGACTTGTCGTATCGATGAGTTGTCCATTCTGTGAGTTGTCGCATCGATGAATTTTTTCGATGAGTTGTCATAGACCCTATGTTATATTATATTTTTATGGATACAAGTAGTGTCAGAAAGCATCCTGTCAACCAGTCACGTGACAAATTTGCTAAGAATCTACATCCACATTGTGTGACAAATTTACTAAGAATCTACATCCACATTGTGTGACAAATTTACTAAGAATCTACATCCACATTAAGCCATCGACCAAAATCTTTATGCGTTTTTAGAGTCGGAGAATGTTTCGGCAACTTTTGTACTTATGAGTAAAATGATGCAGATTTTCGTGTATATCGTTGTTAAGTTGATCCACAAAATTTAATGTTCACTGAAGTGCAATTTTTGATAACAAATTGTATTCATATAATCATTGGCCATGGATAAACTGTGATTTTCACGGCACTCATTCATTCATTCATTTTTATTTATTATTAACAATCCAGAAGATTGAAAGCATGCACAATCGCTGTACTTTACTTTAAATAAATGTTTGATGTGGATATTTTTATTGCGTGTAATGTCAGTATTTAAGAAGCCGGGTATTTATGAAATACTATTTTATGTAAGAAATGTCATTTGCAGTCATGACTAAAGTCAACCCCTATTATTTCACTTCTTTGTGATATAGCAGGGGCTGGCTTTAGTCAGACTGTCCATGTCATTTGTGGTTGAAAAACTTGGTGCTTCAATGTTTAAACTAGTATCTTATCTTTCGGTTTTCAAAAGAACTATAGCTCTATTCTTCAAAATCCTGAATTAAAAAGAATCATCTCTGACTCCTCTTCCTTAAAAAAGCTTTAAAATGGAATTTGAATTCCTTTAAAATGATGTGTAGTCTAGCATTACGTGCATGCATGGCTTGTAGAACTTAAAAAAAAACCGCGATAGGATATAAAAGAATAGACTTTAGTCTTATTAGGAGGTATCGGGCACTTCTCGATTTCAATGTTGATTACTGAACATCATATTATCGCCTCAATATCATTATTGTACATTTTTTTTTTGAGCATTTTAAATTTAAAAATAAAAACAGTAAAATTCGTTTTTATAGAAATAGATGAAGTTGACAAAGTAACAAATATTGAAACATTGTTAAAAAACAAGTTTTTTGGGTTTTTTTTACGAAAATCCTTAATTAATGCTGCAATTTTTCTAAATATTTCTTCAAAATAATGCAAATTTATTGAATATAAATTAACGGGGGCACTGATCAATATTGAGGCGTATTAGCTAATATTATCCATCCCGGTGTTGTTTTACTCTTTATAAACTCTAAAAGGAGCTTCTAAAGTCTTCGCCCTGAAAATAGTATACTGGGGGTCTCTACGCGGCTTAACCCCCCCCCCCCCCCCCCCGCCTCTGAAAAATTTAGGAGATTCTATAAAGTCTTCGCCTTGAATATACTTGGGGGTCTTTAAAATTTTAGAAAATTGAATTAAATCTAAAATTTAAAAAAAAAAGTGTATTAAAACTACAGAGAGAGAGAGAGAGAGAGAGAGATTTTAACTAATTTTACCCAATTCAGCAACTCTTCAATGCGTGAAGATTCGAAAATGAAAATGAAACTGAAGAAAGCGACTGCAACTTTCAAATGTATTATTTTGAAACTCCAAGAGGTGTTTTATCCTTGAAGAACTTTGAGACTTATGCGACTCTGAGGCTGAATTTTTTATCAAGAGTTCTAAAATGTAGAAACAACATAGATGAGTTCTTGGCCATTACCACTGACCCTGAAATTGTAGCTACATCAGATATATTTTTAGAGGGATCGTACAAGGACCTTATTTCACATTTTACATTAAGGTTAATTGCAAGTCTTGTCTTGTCCCTCCACGCTTTTTTCTTTTTGTATCTTTTAACATGAGTATAATATTGAAGCTTTTTACAAAAATATGATAGCGTTAATGTGTAAAAGTAAAAGGGTGTTAATTTTAATATTGTGTCGAATTTAATGTTCTAGACTTCTGCTTGCCAATGAAGCAGGTGCCCGCAATTTTCTTGTCCAAGCTGAAACCAGACTGTTCCAGTTTAGACTTCAGTGCATGAGTGACACAGAGCTATCGAGGTAAAGAGAATTATTAAGAATGAGAAGTCAGAACAGTTTATGTTTCAGGTCAAGATGATTTACCCTGTCTGTTATCGGTTCATTTGAGTTATGCTGTTGTCAACATATTTTTATTTAATTAGTTATCATTATCAAATGACTATGTAAACCAAGAGTTAACACATTTAACCAAAAATTTTTAAAAAATCGTAAATGAGACAACCAAGTTCTCAAATGTTTCAATGCCATACTTTCCTTTGACATCTATAGTAAACAAACAACTTACAAAAACTGCAAACCTGATGCACATACAGTATTGAATTGTATTATTTAAACAATAAAATGCTTTCTTTGGCAATTCATGCAGGATATGATGGTAGCGACATTGCAGATAAATACATAACCCGTGTTAATGGGTTATGTTAATTCTTTTCTAATTAATTTTCTGCTATGAATTACAATTGGTTTGCTTAAGAAATAGAGTAAAAAATACTTAGTGAATGTAAATACAATGTAATGATTAAAATAAATTGAAAATTGACATGATTGTAGTATATGGGACAGACAGCTTGAGTGTTACCTATATGTTGAAAATGTATTGTCACATCTGACACTTATAGAGATAATTTTACAAAACTGTGTTTAGTTAAGCAAAAATATACTGGTATTGAGAAAGACATTTATTATTTATTATGTAGTTGTACAGTGAGCAATAGGCCTGTCCACACTTGGCAAAAAGTGAATTGAATTGTTTCCCCTCGTGGGATCAACCCAAAGGTGAAAGAGAAAAAACAACATTCGATCCTCTTCTTTTTGCTTCCAAATATTTTGACATCCTGTGATGAATTCTCTTAGTCATTGGTTTGAAATTTTCTTCAATTTATGGTTAATACCATCCTGGTGCAATCAAAAAACAAGACGAAATGGATTATTAATATTAAATGACAAAGTTTCAAACACCTAGATTACAAAAGCTACTGTGAGAAATATACACCCCCCCCCCCCTCCAAGATTGCAGCCATGCTGGCCAAGGGACATAAATTTTGAGAAATGTGGATTCAACTATGGTTTTCTGGGCTGTTTGAAATACAAAATCTACCATGATGTTTCCTCTTTCAGTTCCTCTCATCTCTTATTTATGATATAGCTATCCATATTATCTTATAAACATTGTTAATTATTCATATGATACTTCTGGTATTTACATTTAATTACCAGGCATTTCTGGATCTGAATTTTCACATTTTTATACACATGTATTATAATATAATGTCTATCATTGTAGTTTTTCATTTGGTAGATTCCTCTCCTTTACTGAAAAAAGACTCAATAAAATAAAGAAGTCGGGTAAAACATTATATGCAGAACACAGCTTAGTGAGTTACACACAGGACATTTTATCCCAAGTGAAATCCTCTGACCTAAGCTGGAAAACGGTGGTAGCACAATGTCGAGAGAACAGCAACCATTCCTTCTTCACCGTCCCTTTCACTGTTGTACCTCATTTAGTGGCCAAGAGAATTGTAACTCTTCACAATGGCCTGGCATCTGTGCCCTATCAGTATCTACATGATGTGCTGAGACACTGCTTTGAGCTGAACCTGATTCATGGTGTACAGTATTGTAAATCATTGCAAGGAAACCTGGATAAACGCTGCAGAGTACTCAAACACAGACTTATGGTATAAATTGATTTCTTTATGACAGGTTGTTTTTATTTAGATATATTTTAAAATCATTACTCTAGCTGCAAAGCTCATAAGCTCTTATATTTTATAGAATTAGAAAAAAATCACCCATATTTATGCTTTTAGTGGATTTTCAATTTAATTAGTGTCATAGAATAAAACATCTGTGTGATAGAATTGAATCTGTGTAGGGAAAATTTGGGTGGATCGACCAATCTCCAGTCTTTCAACCTATATTTCTCAGAGAGCTACTTTTCTGCAGCTTTCATTTTTCAAGATATTCAAATCAAACCAGGATTACTAATTATGCACTAGACTTTTCATTGTCAATCTCTAAAATAAAGCTACTGCTATCTGTTACATGGTTCTGTAAATGAAAATGTTTTAAGAATGTAAAAAAAAAAAGATCGACTCGCTGCTTTGTAGCAAAAAGATTCTTTATAAAATAATTATAAATTTGATTTTGAGAAACATTTTAAATAAGCGTTATAATACTAACTGTATACTATATAATGTTACTTTTAGGTCATGCTGCAGAACAAATTCAGGCTACCTGATTTCCCTTCTACTACAGCAATGTCCCCATTGAGCCAGCAAGAAGTTTTGTTGGAGAGTGGCTCCTTCCCTCCATGTATGTCTGTATTACTTCAGAGTTTACAAACCAACCACCAACTCCACCACCACTCCAGGGTATGTCAAGAATATCTTCTCTTTGGCCGTCTGTCTGTTTGTAATCATCACAATATCTCTGCAATTCATTCTGCGGGAGCCCTGTAGTGATCAGTCTGTCCATGAATATTACTTGTCTTGAATATATTTTCTTTCCCCTTGGCCCAAACAGGCTCAAAATTCACCAATATAGGTGGGTAAGGGGTGTACAGTAACCTTGAATGAAGTTTCTAGTTATAGTCAGTGTCAAGGTAAAAAAAATTAATCTCTGTGTAAAAGCTTTGATTCATTAGAGCATATTTTCTCTCAGCTCAGAAGTCAAGTCTGTATAATCCTGGGCAATCTAATTAAAATTAGACTTGTAAAATCACTTTGACAAGGTCGCTCTGAGGTGACCTTGTACTGGATGTTATTAGATCTTGTATAACATATTGGAGAGGAGCGGTTTTACAATTAAGTCTAATTTCAAATAGATTAAAAATCATTGAATCCTGGGCAGTTTTCTCTCCCCCCTTGTCTCCATCTGGCTTATACTAAAGAATTCCTATTGGTGAAGGTGTATGGCAAATGTCAAGGTCAAAGCAGATTTGTGTAAAATCCTTGCATGCTTTCTCTCCCGTATGTCCTAACTGGCTCATACTTAAGCAAAGTGTATTGAAAAGTGTATGCAGTGACCTTGAATTAGTTTTCAAGTCAAAGGTTATAATGAAGCACTGCCATTTACTCACAAGTCACTTTCATGATTTCATCCTAACATTTGAATTGAGACTATCACCATCACAGTGATTCTAGTTTTTAAATCATTATACATCTTTGTTACCAGTACATAAATTGCTATTTATTTTTTATCACCAGGTTCAGCTGACATTGTTTTTAAAAGAGATTGGGATGCCTGTGCAAGAGGCCCTTCAGTTCTGGAAGCATCATTACAGCATGACACCCCATGGTGACCCTCAGAGTGGGTGTGGTCCCAAGTGGGTGGGGAAGGAGAGGCGGTACACCTACAGCATCCGTCACCTGTATGGCCTGGAGGGCTCCCAAGTCAACTACAGAGCTCATTGCTGTGCTTCACTTCAGGTTTGTCTAGATTGGTTTCATATGGAGCAATTTGTTTGGAAAGTTGGACTTACAGTAATTGGTGTCCAAAATAATAGAGCACTATATTATTGATAAGGGTTAATGTACATGTTTAGAAAGTGCAATTTATTGTAGAGGAGTTGTGTTTATTGCTGTCTTTTTTTCATTAGGAGTTTATTCCACCATGTGGAAGCAATGGAGGCTGTCCTTTTAAGCATTTTGATGACGCAGCACTGGGGCAGCTCTTGCAGAGGGAGGAAATCACAGACACAACAGACATCCTGGCACTAAGGGCTGAGAACCAGTTCTCTTGTGCTTGCTCTTTATATTTAAAGAGAAAAGCTAGAAAACTATTGAATAGTCATGAGGTAAACTTGCAGCTACCAAGATTTTTTCTGTGAAACATACCGTATTTAAAGATTTTACTTGAACTGATGGAATGAACACCAATGTGCCCAAAAGAAATTACTGTATACAGGGTTATTTTCACCCCATGTAATTTTCGCCCATCTGCACTTGTAAACAGTTTCGCCCCATCTTGAATTCGCCCAGACACAGTTGCGTTTAAAGAGAAATAATATGAGACATTTTAATTCACTCAGTCTTTGCCCGCTGACAACGAGGACGAAATGGGGGCGAATATTTCCCTGTATACAGTAGTATGTTCCTCATTTATACACTGTGGTATTATTTTGCGTTTTGATATTAAATGTTCATTTCTGTTTTCACAGAGTATGTGTACATGCAGTCCTACAAAGGAACCTAAAGCTAAGAAAGCAAGACTTGAAAATCATTCTCCTGGCATTCATAACCCGGAAAGGGATTCTTTCATTGGTCAGTGGGAGATTGAACACAAGCAGTGTTCTGGAGACCAGTCTGAGGTATTAGGGACCAGAGTGGGTCAGGAGAATTCTTTAACAAAAACTGTCGTTTCACCTTTGATGAATTCAAAAATAGCTGCAGACACTCAAACTACACAGAACTTAGGGAAGAGTCAGAGGAGGTTGGACATGGATACATCGGATCCTTGTGGAAATGTGGATATTCACATTAGTGAAAAAATTCAAACAAGTTGTGATGATATTGATTGTAGATTAACTCAACCATTACTTGTGCCCAGTGTATCTTATGAAGATCCGGATGAAACTGTTAAGTTTAAAAAGTCAGATAGCATATCTAGACTTGATAATATGGAAAAGAAAGCAACAATTGAAAAAAAATCATCAGCTTGTTACTGCCATGATCTGTGTTTGTCTCAATTGACTGAAGAAAAGCCAGAATCAAAATTAACAGAGGACATTAAACCAATTTTAAAACCTTCAGAGTTTTATATCAGTTTTAAGCATTTTTGTAAAAATTTGAAAAATGATAGTGTCAAATAAAATACTTTTAGCTTTCAATGATGGTTTTGAAATCGGCTCAGCCGCACACCATTTACCCAATCCCTCTTGACAAAGTGAAAGTAATGACGTCACAGAAATGGAAGGTTGCCGCTTCATCTTGCACCGATCTCGGTGTTTGTTAAGGATTTCACAAAAGACCGTAAAAGGATTTTCTTATTCTAATTTCCGCAGTGCTTATGGTAAATATCTTGACAGTATATGACTTTTTTTTATTTGCACATTTTCTATATGAGTTTACATGTGTCTTTGCTACACTTTAACCAGAAACATGAATGTTGCCCTTGTCGAGGTTGAATAAGGACTCCTAGTAGGTACAAAGGTAACATGCAATGCAATGTGTCCTTTGTTGGTTTCATACTAACGACTTTTTCATCATATATTCTTTGGCACGTTTTCGTTTGCTCTTTTTTTTCTTGTATACATGACAGACATTGATGGACCCACGTGTGTTTGAACTTTGAAGCAGGCTGTACAACTCGTACCCTGGAGAATTCGTACCCATATAGAATTTCTTTTTCATCTGTATTTTATTTTTGTATTTTGTCACTCATCAAATAACAAAGATATCATTTATGGCTAAAAGTAATTTTAATTATGTATCAATTTTCATGATTTTAGGCATACGTTAAAGAAAGACAAAAGTCTTATGTTCAAGTCCTGGTCAAGGTCTTGAAACTTGAGTATATATTTGAAAGGACATTTCAGTAGATTGCAGCGTTATTTGGTAATTTGAAAGGTTATTTTGATAGATAAGAATTTGATGTATCATTAAGTTTCTTATTTCATTGCACTGTATAGTGAAGACCAGTCTAGGCTGGGCTTTAATGTATTGTTTTTTCTGACAAATTATTTAACCAGAAATAAAGAAAAGGATCCCAACTGCCTTTAGTTTCTACCCATGAACTAATTTCAGTGGTTCTATGGTACAGAATAATCTGTAGGGTTGCTTGAATTATAACAAAAGATGACAAATACAAAAGAACTCAAAATTCCTCGAAAGAATTAATGTTTCCCATTTGATAAAGTGTTTCAAAAATTAAAGAAGTATCAAAACTACATCACTATACAACGTAAGCCTGGTCAATAAACATATGCAAGTCTAGCTGTCATCTCACCAGGATATAGTTATTGCTTCATCTGCACATACTTATTGCTTCATCTGCAAGAAAGTACATGTAGTTGTAAATACATTGTCGAATCATTAAACTGCTCTGACTGCATTGCTTATGTTTAGGCATAAATAAGACAGACACAATCTTGTGACAGTATATGTCTGGTTTTAGTAGCAGAAGAAATACATAATTTAATTTAAAGCTGAACACCGCTCGTAAATAGGCACCGTCACACAGGTACCTGGTATATAAACCCTTCGATTTCGTTACACCCGATTGCACACCTGAAACTCGTGGCCGACGTGTAGTATTCCTTTCGTCGTCTTTGGATTTTATGCATTTATTTCTTATTCTATGTACATATTCTGTTTGTAAATAATGCATTGACCAATTTATTTGATGTTAGTATTCTCCTGGCTTGAAAAAAGTGCGTAAAATTTGATACTTTCATCGCGACCGAGTAACACGGCGAGGCAAGATATACGTCCACACAGGTGAGACCTCTACAGCAAAGTACTTTGAACTGTTTAGAGGTTTTCGCCTTATATAGGGGCTGTAGGGACAACAGTGATGAAAGAGAAATATGGCGGACAGTGCCTATTTATGAGCGGTGTTCAGCTTTAAGAAGTATTCAAGTATACAGATACATTGAAATGGATTGAACAGCAGGCATAATGCCTATTTATGTTCTCTCCTGTAGTCAAGGTATAATATGAGTAATTATATAATTTTTTATAAGATATATATACATATATATTGCAACTGAATTTTGTATAATAGATTAATATTATAAATAGCATTGGAAGGAGGTACAGTGCAAGAAAATAAACAAAACAAATAGCTTATGATAGGGAAATGAAAATCAAAAAATAGAAAAATAATGGTTAATTGCTATTAAGGTTGAAAATAAAAAAAAGTATATGTAGTGTAGAGAAAAAATGAGAAAGAACAGAAAAAACATGTAATAATAACAAAACAAGAATTGATAACAGAGTAGAAAAAAATGGAAAGTTTGGGGGGAGGGGAAGGGGGAGAAAATACATAGTGTGGAATCTTAAATATTTGTCAATGTGGTGGCTCTATTTTCATAGATTTTGTTATTTCCTTTTACCAACAAATTGAATCTGTCAATGAGTATTTAAATTTGATATTCATTCTTTGTTCAAAAAAGTCAATGGTTGAAATAACTTTCTCTAAAACCAAAAAGGGAATTCAAACCAAAAGTGGCAATCCACAAAAATTAGACCCTCAAAATTTAAATGATTTCACAGTATGTGTTGTGAATGACATTAGAATTATTATCACTTCCTTGAAATTAAAGTTTGGGGAAGTAAATATGACACACAAAAAAAGAATTTAATGAATTTTAAAAAACTTTTTTTCAGGTCAAAATTTAAACTGCTTTACACCCCATCGACATCTTAGCCTGTTTTCCAATACATCTTTTCAATGTCATGGAGTCCATAGATCATTCAGCTCATCTTCTGATGGTGGATCTAAGGACCCCCAGCATGGTAAAAATGGCAAGGAGATGAATATGAATCAGCAGAAAGATCCAAAGGTGACCAAGAAGGCAAATGGAAGCTCAACTGGCTCTAGTGGTGATCCTGAGAAAAAGTTATCAGTATTTCAGCGGTTCAAACAAACCTACAAAGAACATGGTAAAGTGCTGATCGTCGTCGAGGTTGTGACTTCCATATTCTGGTATGGACTCTTCTACTTTATAGTCACCTGGTAAGTTTTATCTTCAAGAAAACAAACTTTGCTTCAGTTCTAAATGATAATGTCATCTATTTGTGCAATACATTGGTTGTCTGAATCTTATGAGTTGTAAAAGTATTACAAAGCAGAACTAA
The DNA here is from genome assembly GCA_016163765.1 of Magallana hongkongensis. Taxonomy (NCBI): domain Eukaryota; kingdom Metazoa; phylum Mollusca; class Bivalvia; order Ostreida; family Ostreidae; genus Magallana; species Magallana hongkongensis. The sequence continues at coordinate 6,186,101 of WFKH01011581.1, read as the reverse complement.
CCTGGAGAACTTATACTCCACTACATGGGTACCAGTTTTCCAGGAGAGCTTAATTATACCAGGGTTATCAAAAAGAACTTGTGAAAAAAAATCTTATTTTTAGTGTCACAACAAACACATTCAAATTTGTGGAAAAATGGTTTCTGAAATGGACTATAGCAACAAAAGTTACAAATGTATATACATGTAATTAAAATTTTAAAACTTGACTGATCTGATATTTTAAATCTCTGATTTTAGTGGTGTTGATGTGATAGCTCTGCTAGAGAAGATGGAACTCAGTGAAAAAATAATCCAACCATTCCGTTCCTCCAGCCTTGGAGACTTTGTCATTGCCTTTCTCCTCTACAAGTTGATCTCCCCGATTCGCTATGCCGTGACATTAGGCGGGACTGGCTACATTATCCGTTGGATGAGGAGGCGAGGAAAATTACCCCCGGTCACACCTAGCACACAACTCAGGACTCTGTATAAAGACAGCAGGGAGGAAATCAGGACTAAGAGTGTAAATTTCAGGGAAAGTAGAAGGTCAAAGGTCAAGGCCAGAGGCAAGAAGAAGAGAGGACAGAAGTAGTAGATAGGGCAGTTCTTACTTCTAGTGCCAAAATCAGATCTGTGATATAATGATGATCAGTGATTGTTTTGATTCATATCAATATTAACTCGGTGTTAAATCTGTGTACCATAATGATTGAGATTGTGTGCTCTGATGTTTAATTGTTGTGTGAAATTTTGTCACTTATTAAATATTGTGTGATGATTAGAGTAATAGAGTTTTGTATGAATGAATACATGTATAGTTGAAGTTTTAGTCTAGTTTTGTTTTGCATATACCAGGATGTAATATCATTTGTTCACCACTCCAGTGAAATGTGTAAAAACTAATATATTCCGGAAAATTGTCATCTATCAATAGATTAGATTGTTTTAATTATTGTTTTTTTTTTTAATACAAAACATTTAAGTGCTAAATCAGTCGACATAAGATTGAAATTTTAAATTATTTCTACTAATATGAAATTGTACAATTAAAGATGTTTTTATTCGGTGAATAACGGTAAGTCATAACCCCGCGTTGTATACCAGACTGAAGCGACCGCGATATACTTATCGCGGGAAGGATTAAAAACCCCGGTAATGGCCCGGTTTAATGCCTAATCCGTATTGCCTGTACTGTAACTCTTAGATTGAGAGGAGCCGTGTATGGTGCTTGCGGAAGTCGATTGCTCATTAAACCGTTAGATCTACACACGTAACGTCCCTTGGTGTATAAAACATTTATGATTGAATTAATATTTATTTCTTTTCTTTTTTTTTTTAATTTATACATGTAGGCCTATTATATTTATTTCATAACATACAAAAAAATTTGAGGCAAAACCTCCGCAGAGGCCCTCTACCTATTCCTCACCTGGGGTGCCAGGGGCCCCCTGGATCGGAAATTTGTTATTTATACAAAAACATTTTTAAATTTAATCACAATAATGTTTACATTCTTATATTGATATCTGAATCATAAATGATATAAATTCATGAATCTAAAAAAAAAAAAAATGAGTACACGTGTCTATATATTTATACATATATATATATACCTTTTTATGCATTCGTATGTGTAGATATATAAATATACTGATACATAATGATTTTTCGATAATTCACAATATAGATATCAATGTAATAAGAGATAACGGCGTATATATGTGCCGGTGTTATATAGTGCCTTTTCCCCCTAGCCATCTTTCGTCCCGGAAAAATGGCTATATAGCAGTTTTTCCCCCGGAAAAATGGCTATATAGCAGTTTTTCTTCCACGGAAAGCTGACTATATAGTGGGGTTTCCCCTCTTTTATAGCCAGATTACCCCCACGGAAAACCTACTATATAGTAGATTTTCCCCCTGTTTTACATTCCGGTCATGTTTATGGCGGACCATTCGTGGCAATAATTTGCAATATCTGAGATGATATTGATTACTCATAATAAAGGGTAATACATGTAAATGCATTTATTAATACATGGAGTATAAAATACATGTTTTTTCACTCCTGATATGAACAAAGGCACGCGCCATCATTACACTTTATTTCACCCTTGTTGCACCATTTTGGAACACCTTTGCACCTAATTATTCGGATTTCGGAATACTTCGGATTTTTTTTTTTCGTTCTTTTTCTTTTAATCGATGCATATCTGCAGTTTGGACTTTGACGTTATGACGTGGACATTTTTTATAGAAGACATCACAATATATTTGAGCGTCAAAAATACGCGGGTTTGGATATTGGAAAACTAGAATAAAGCTGGATAAAGTTTTTCACATGAAAATATAAACGAGTTATCTATCAAAAATATGATCAAAACAATAATAAATGGCAAAATCTGTATCACACTGAAATCAACCCTCGACCAATATAAGACCTATGGCCTTTGGGCTGATATTGGAGTCTCGGGTTGATTATGGGGTGTGTGCATGATACAAATTTTGCCATGTCATAGTATTATTTTCTATGTATTAAGCTCCTCCCAGGAAAATAACTGACCAATCTTGACTTAATTTTACAGAGAAAAGAATAAAAGAGTAGAAATTTATTACCCCCTTTGTCCCCAAAGGCTACAGATTTTAAGTTAATACCGTTAGAATTGAAGATCATAAATATAATTATATATATCTACTTCTAAATATCAAACAGGAGACAGGGAGCATTGATAAGAAACTGAAATTGAAAAAAATATGAAAAAAATAATTGAGGTATCGAATTGAAACACAAATTACTGATATAATTTAAATCGCTTGAGTGGCCTTTCTAATATTGTAAACAAGTTTTTATCATTCAAAACTAAAGTTTAAAAAAAAGTCAAATTTGAAAGTGACGGATGACTATCTTAAATCCCTACGAGACATCTACTACAAAATGTTCTTTGTACGTGAAATTTCAAGTTTTAAAAACTCTGAAAACACACTAAAGATCAGAAGGACTGACGCAGGGAAAGGAAAATGCCCTCCCTCCAAAAAAAAAAAAAATAAATAAATAAATTAAAAAATAGTGGTTTAAACCTTCTTTTTTTTGAGATAAAGTTTAAATAATGTTTTAAAGATTTTTTTAAATTCTATTAAACCATATTAAAACGTAAAAAAAAAATGCAATTCGTCAATTTTAAGATAAATTGAAAGAGAGAAAATACTTCAGTTTTTCCGAGGATTGAACGCGGGTCACCTAATGAGAAACCATTAATCAAGTCACCGGGACCGTCGCTGGGAAATTTTAAGGACAAAAAAAGCAATTAATCAATTTTAATACAAAATACATATTCTGCATTCAATATCAAACCAATATAAACCTTACAAATATTAAAGATTAAAAAATTAATCGCTTCCGGTGACGACAGGATGTAACGACGAACGCTCTGATGTATTAAATCCGTCCGTAAAGATTATAGAAATATTATATAACTATTATATTAAAAAAAACCTGAAGCATTGAGGATAAATCGAAGATATTTTGATGATTGTTCTCGACTAATTACAACTTCGTTCAATTCAATGTAAATTCATACGAAACAAGAATTAACAAAAATGACGATTCATTTGATTTCGAATTTCGCACATATGCGCATAATTACATTTGTAAGTCCAAAATATTACATGAATAATTCTTATCAAATCTTAGATATGAACAAAGAATATTTCTTGCCCACTCATTTCATAAATGTCATTTTTTTTATCTACTTGGAGGTGATATATCCTTTCGAATGATATCAATCATCTTGCCTCGATGAAAATTGGTTAAGGTCTTAATTAACACACTATTACGTCATGAGCGATCCTTCAGTTCTTCCAAAGCTTCTCTAAAACAGAGGTTTAGCCTGGACAACATTGCACAAATAGACAAACTGACTGATAGATTTATTAAAAAATTCCCAAAACATTTTTCATTTACAAATTTAGAACACAGGGTTATGCATATGAGTGTATACCTTGTCAAACCAGGTAATTTATCAAATAATTACTTGAATTAAGTACTATATATTCCATGATACGTATGTTCAATTTTCAGCATTGTCTATAAAAAAATAAGAAATCGGCAAAACGAAAACCAACCTGTACAGATGAATACATATATGCAACATGGGGGTGTAAAACATTGATTTTAATCCTTACTGGGTTTCCATTAATATTTTTATAAAATCTGAACCAAAAATGTGAGGGAGAAACCCTACTAGGGGGGAAAAACTACTATATAGTAGCCCCCCCCCCCCCCCGGGGGGAAAGGCTACTATATAGCAGGTTTTCCGGGGGGAAAAGCTACTATGGGGGAAAAACTGCTCTACAACACCGGTGATATTGGAATTGTCATATTTAACAACGTACGTCAAGTTTTTTCTCATAATTAAATGTTTATCCATTGAACTTTATCCGATGTTTGGGCAAAATTTATCTCGGAAGTTAGGAGAGACATTGGTAGTACCCAAAGTAACTCCGTCATGTAAATCAAGAAATGCGCTAAAGCTATCAATACATGTAACTAGGCGCTCCCGTGTGTCAGGAAAGATAAAGACCCAACATCCTATGGAGAAATACTAATTAAGAAAAAAACTTGTGTTTCTACTTATGTAATCAGACACAGGATAATCGCTTTGTCATGTTGTAAATGTTGAATTTACCGGGTGGCAGTAAATACAAAATTTACAACATGAACAAGTTGTCATGTTGTAAATTTTGTATTTACTGCCACCCGGTAAATTCAAAATTTACAACATGACAGCTTCCCTGTTCACCGAAATTCGAATTTGAATAGACCAAAAAGTAGTTTAACACTGAATCGTCACCATCTTCCTTCTCTGGTCATATTCCATTTTTATTGGGGCCCCATTTCAACAGTTCAATACGTTAAATGAAATATTTGTCCGTTTAGAATTTATAACATTGGCTTTGATTTTGACTGAACCTATAGCGCGCGTCTCCGGACTTTTCCGTGTAGTTGATATTTTACATCGGAGCTCTGAACACACCATGTTGATTTTAAAGGTGTGCAATAATAAAATCCCGATTTACATATTTTTGTCTTTATTTTGTGTATGTGAAATTTTTAAATATTGAAAAAACTCACACAGTCCATACCATAGCTATAATATTTCACCTTTACTTTTTGGCTGACTCTTGTATATTTTTTCCTATGTAGTGCTCAAATTGATATTTTTGATCCACCACAGTAAAGGTTAAAGAAAGATTACACATGAAACGATTAATGAGACCTGAACTTCCTCCTGCTCGAGTTGACATTCGGTGACAACTAGTGCGATGACTTGTATGAGGGGGCGTGTCGCCACAGTATTTACGTGTTATAATAATAAAATAAATAAATACATATATATGTATAAAAAGTTAATATATTGATCCGATGACATGGAATTCTAAATTTAGGTATTATGGGAAATTGGTTTGGTCTGGATAGCATTCACTATATGTACAATAACAGACTGAGTCATTGATATGTAAACACGTACATTTAAATATCCACTTTGGATATCATCCCTATTTCTGTGTGCTTATATCAGTGTCTCGTGTCTTATTGCTGTGGGATACTTTGAACATACAGCGTAATCTACCACAAATTATACAGAAATCGGACATTTCCACTGACAGGGAATCAAGAATACCGGAACTTGTTACAAAGACAGAATCCAATCTTTGGAGAAACCGTTTTGTGAGAAGGGGGCGTTCCCCAGACTGGCTCATCAGATCACTGTTATGGGGAGGAGGACAACTCGGCTCTACACCGTCTCTACAATCATCTAATTGTTAACCTGTGTTAATCAAGGATAAACTAGTATATCAGGTAATGAAAATAACAATTATCTTACTGGATTTTTTGTTTGAGTTATGATCTATGTTGTTACACGAATGGGGAAAAATGTGTATACACGTTTTAATATTGATAAACCACTGTGTACAAAGCGTGAGTCTATGTTATATATATATATATGGTCGCTCCCTGTTTGTCATCATTACCCCCAGGGATCTCAGAAAAGAGGGCCGCCAAAGAGTTCCTTCCTGCTCTGTCAGGTGAAGGACATTTATACCTGCACATGTGATGATTTATATAGATTTCTTGGTCGGCTGATAAGGTGCATCACAAAATGCCTTTACAGTCAGAAACGTGTCTAATTTTAATCTTTATTAATTTTTCGGCGCACTTATGCAGGAAGTAGCCCCTTGTTATGATGTTAATGTGGCCCTAGGTACAATATTTTTATGCAAAACAGTAATGTAACTTTGCCATCCTTTTCAGCTAATATCATGGCATATTAGCACAAAAAGGTTCCTCCGATTTAGTTCCCCCTTAATATTTGAAGATACATGTAATTACAATTGTTATAATTCATTCTATTGGTTCTCATGCTTCATAATAGTCGCGAAAAATTTCCTGCATTTACATTAGTTTTTTCCCTTCCGTCTTGTTTGTTTTATTTTCCCATTCTTTTTGCTGTTTTCTTTGTACATATGAATAGAAATTCTCCTGTTAAATTCAAACTCCTTAAACTTCACACACATTGAACTTCCAATAGTTACTTAGTAGGAAATATCATAAACATTATGTGATGCTTGTACTAAGGATACCACCGTTTGTTTTCTATCAGATTAAACTCGAGTTAAATTGCTATGAGCTCAGCTAAACGACCAAACGGTCGCGCTTCCGGTCCTCCAGTAGGTGGCGCGCGGAATGGTCCGGAAGGAAAGTCCAAGCAGATTAAACTAGTTCTTCTGGGGGAATCCGGAGTAGGAAAAAGTAGTATAGCCTTAAGATTTGTCCGCGGGGAGTTCAACGAGAATGGAGAAGCTACAATTGGAGGTATTTTGATCAGTCTGGAGCACATTTCTCAATAACATGTACTTTTTGTTGTAAGACATTAAGATCGATGTTTACCAGAGTTATTCAATATCCATCTATAAAATAAGATAGTGCTTGGAGAATCTCCTTGTTATGGTGTACAGTTCTTATTATTTTTTTATTTAAGCTGCATATTTGACAAAAACGATAAACGTACAGAACTCTACCGCCATTAAGTTTGATATCTGGGACACGGCGGGACAGGAGAGGTACCACAGTCTGGCACCAATGTATTACCGAGGGGCCCCGGCCGCCGTGGTCGTCTATGACATCACCAGCCAGGTGAGAGAGAGAGAGAGAGAGAGAGAGAGAGAGAGAGAGAGAGAGAGATAAAACAAATTCAACATTCGAAATGCATTCTTCTTAATTCTGTTCTAAGCGTGTCACATGACATTTTAATGAATGATCTATTCTAACTTAGTTCATAAAATACCTTTCCTGAAAGTATTATTGCATAAAAATTTTTTTTATTCCTTCTTCCTAATTCATTCTTGATTGACTAGATAGCATTTTCTTTTCGTATCTTTTATCAAATCTATAGTTTTATCAACTGAAGTAACATATATATATAAGGCATGCTTATTTTGTGCTCTACATTATATCGTTATAATTATATGATACTGCTTTGGAATAACGCGATTGTTTGTTTTTCTTTTTGTTTAACGACACATGCTTTTGTTTGCTCTCTCAAGAAGCACACTGGCTTCTTAAATCTCTTAAGGTGGTTGACCTCATCTTGCATGCTGCTCACATTTCACTCTTATTCTTTCTAGACTTCCTTCTCGCGTGCTCAAGCTTGGGTTAAGGAACTTACTCAGCAAGCTAACTCTCAGATCGTCATTGCTTTAGTCGGCAATAAGGCCGACATGGCCAGCGAGGGCAGGGTTATACCTACAGAGGTAAGACTCCATTGTTTCCGTCTTACAGGTGTCCTTTAAGGAGGCACAGCGGTGGACAAGGGAAATAATCGACTTCGGAGGCTCCTGTAGTTACATTATTCTGCTGGGGAATAAGTCAGACCTATCTAATGACTTGAGAGCGGTGCCCTACGAGGTATGACTACTTCCTTTCGGAAGCTAGTGACGCGACCCTATGCCGAGGCCTGGGTATGATGCATGATGCCACTTTAAATTTGTCAAGCATGTTCGAGTGGTGAAACGTCAGAATTGGTCGTTGAATCAACGTGAAATATTTTTACATATCAGACAATGTATTGATTGATAAAACAGTTTTGAAAATGAAAAAGAAAACTCACACAAAAATTTAATTCAAACGTTATCAGGTATCGTCTATCTATGTACTATCCTTTTTTTCAGGACGGCAAGGAGTTTGCCAGTAATAATGGACTAATGTTTACGGAGGTTTCCGCTAAAACAGGAATGAATGTAGACGAAGTCTTCACTAATTTAGGTCAGTATATACACAGTACTGTACAATTCAATATACCAACAAACAATACTTATTTACAATGCACACACACAATATTACTTTGGCCATTTGTGCAAATGGTAGTACAATGTACATTTACCAAAATTAAAAAATAGCGTAGTTAACGTTTAGATGGAACTGTCCCAAAGTACTATACTAATTTACACATTATATAAACACAAATAGTTCTCAGTTTCAAATGACATTTTCTGAATGTAAATACAGTACAATAACTTGCTGTACATGTAGTTCTACAATTTTTACTTGCGTGATGTCCAGGATGCTATCAGACCTAGATATACTTCCCATAATTAAATCGCTATCATACCTTTATGTATCATGATATTGCCATAAGATGGCTGTTTCTTCTAGCCTCTCTATGGAACAGTCGCAGTGATCCTTACATCATCAGAAACTCGCACACGCTTACTGACCGTGGGCCAAGTAGCCGAATTTTCTTATTCATAATTATAAAAATAATACCCTATTTCGATTGGATTCTCCACACTTTCCCGTACCAAAAAAAAAAAACAAAAAACAAAAACCAATCACATGTATTCGAACACGTGCTTTTAAATAGTTCAGCAGTACAGGCGCTCGCGAGCGCTCGTCAAATTCCACCTGGGGGTCTGAGGGGTAATTTTATCTGGAACCCCAACACCCCATCTCCTCTAGATCCGCGCATGTTGATAATAATGAATAAATGTAAATTTATGAAACCGAGAAAAGATCCACGCATTGGTCCACAGTTACTTGTAGTAATCCATTCTCTCACCAGAGGTCGTGCTACACAAGCTTCGCTTAGCCTTGCTTGTTTTGATCATTTGACAGACTATTTTTCCGGCGTTGACAGGCGTGTAGCACGACCTCTGGTGAGAGAATGGTAACAATCATACTTGAGTTTGGCCGGGGGGGGGGGGGGGGGGGGTGAGGTTAACTGATACATTACAAAGCTACAGTTTATTAAATAACTAGATTTTTTCAGATGGAATGTATATTAATGTTATGTTGTTCCCATTACAGCCGCCAAAATAGCTGCTCAGTCTTCCCCCGAATCGAAATCTACGACAGTCCGACCCACAAACGTGGAGGGGACAGAGAAAGGTGGGTGTGCCTGTTGAAGGGGAGACCAGCCACACGTGAACAAAGGATTATAACGGCATTGATCGTTTTGTGATAATCAAACTCTGACACTCGCTTAATGTGCAGGGAAGCTTCTGCATGTTTCAATCACCTTGAACACGTGAAATTAATCTTACTTGCAAGAATACTGACTACCTTTACCTGTGATATAATAATGCAAATGTCACCTTGTGTTTTATGTGTACGTATGATAAAACGAGAAAATAGATTTTAGTTTTTATAAGTTTATCGAGTTCATGAAATAGCACTGTTAGATAACAGGTTTTAATGCTGAATAGGTAAAATACACGTACGTCGACCTCTAGTATTTCATACTGGCAGAAAAAAGATTATTTATATCAAGATGGTAAGCTTTCTCTTTCCCTCACTCCATTTGATACTTTATTCATAATGTTCTCAGTGCCAAATACATCGGGATCGGCGAAGTTTTGTTGTTTTGTTTTTTTATCATTTTTTTAAGTTTTAAGGGCGGCGAAATCAAAAGAAAACGTAGTGGTTGTTTATTTAAATGCATATTTATAAGTTAAAGTATAAGATTTGTAGTAAATTCATTTAAGTTTATTAACAAATGCCATGATGTTTGACTTGTAATTAAAACTGAGTATTTGGTTCAACTATTATTGATTTGTATAAACTTTACAGAGAATGGTGCACCCTCTAATTTTCTTTCATTTTTGTTTGTCACTTTACATGTATATTGTAATTAACTGTGTCGTGTTTGTTTCCCAAAGACATGTGTATGATAGCAATTTATAATTATACAGTAAATAAAACAGACGGAGAAAAGTAAATGATAAACCTACATCTTCCTGCTTCAAAAGGGAAAGTTTTATTTCTGTTTCGTTCGTTGAACACTTCATTGTGGTTACCGAGACAAAGACAAGATGTATCAGTATGTTTTACACATTAACTCACTTGACCCTAGAAATCAAAGAAATTTGTAAAACAAAACGAATAGTTAATTTGGTTCCCCGAGGATATGTGATTATGTATACTTTATGACAATTGCTAATATGCACATCAAATTAAGTGCTACATTCAAATAAACTATTATTTTATTTTCTATATAGTACATATAAACATTTGATATGTAGTAATAAATTAGAATTCCATTTTCCGGCAATAATTTGTCCATTACAAAATGTCTCACTGTAGTTGTACATAATTATATATAGTTGAGTACACATGTCATTTAGTGACTCAAATATATGACTCGACAATAAAACAGCTGGACATAAGGAAAATATCATTAATGTTATGGGGATTTTGATACATTTGACATCATCACTTCACAAAAGTTCCATCAGAACAAACCGGGTTGTGTTGGACATTTTTGTATCACGTGATTGCGATTTGATATTCAGTAAAGGCTCAGAGAGTAAAAGTTCAAATATCTAAAATATCTGATTTGGACCATCTTAATTTTCCAACAGTTCATATTTTCAATAATTCATTTAGATATGTTGGAATCCCGTAATAATTATGTTATCCGTCAATTTTTTGCGCATTAATCTGTTACTCATTGCTTCTCTTATCAAGGATTATGATACGGCACCAATAAGCGGAAGTATTGTAGCTAGTTTGCGTTCCATAGTACCAATACATTTCTATGGGAAGAGGTTGTAGTGTTGATGGAAGCCCGCGGCAATAAAAAATTGTCTTGGTTCATAGGCACAACTCTTTGTTTACCACAAGAAAAGCCGCCAAAGAACACGAAACCTACAGAGGTTGATGGCTAGTTGACTAGTATTGTCACACGTACAAGTTGGCCATCGTTTTAACGATGTTGGGTTTGTACGGAGTATGCCGGTGGTTACCGGTGGGACTGCTAATTATAAGAATTGTTGTCAGGTGATATCTCTAAATCGACATACTCCGTTTCCTTGGTATTCCTGTAAAAATCACAAGATGCATTGTCATGTCTTTGTTCTAACTGGATTAAAATATGAATTTCGTAATAAAAATCTATAGGAAAAAATGTCAAATGCTAAATTAATTGATGACAATTTGTTATGTAGAATAAGTCTATTTATATCAAACATACAGGTGTATTTACCTAAATAAACAGCTTTGTAGATCGTAAGAGTTAGTCTTCCTTTGATTCCTAACTTTCAAAATTATGAATAAAATCAGCAGAACAACTGCTATGCCGATGGCAGCCATAGATATAGCAAACCATGCTAAAATAAAAAAAAAATCGAGAATTAACTACAAAAACTATAATTTAAAAAATGACTTCATTAAAATGCACCTGACTTACATTCCTGGGTTACGGACAGGCGTTCTGTGTCACCCGGCCGTAGAGCCAGTTGTGTGGTCCGTGGCTCAAAACCAGCGCTTGTACTGACCGGGGACAGTGTTGTCTCTCTAGTTGTTTCATTTGTTGTCTTTGTTGTTCTTTCCTTTGTTGTCTCTCTAGTTGTTTCTGTTGTTGTCTCTTTAATTGTTTCCTTTGTTGTCTCTGCAGTTGTTGAAATGAAATCTATTGCAGTTGTTTTTGTTGTAGACGTAGATGTGTCTGGTGAAACCGTTTCAACTGTTGTCTTTGTTGTTGTTGTAGAGGGCATAGTTATCCTCGATGTTTCAGGTACCGATGCTGTTGATACTGGAGTGGAGGTATTTACATAATTTGTTGTTAATGTCTTCGAGATTAAAGTTTCTGTTGCTTCGGGCTCAGGAGTTGTTGTTTTGGATGTCATTGGCAGAATTGTTGTTGATGTTGTTGAAGCACTTGCTGACGTCGTGTAACCAACATTTGTCGTTGTTAAAACAGTAAATGGAGTAGGTGATTTTGTTGTTAATGGAGCATTAGTTATTGTTGTTAGAATTGTAGAGGATTTTAGAATTTTTGTAGTTGATGTCATAGGAGCACCTGTAGATAAAGCAGTTGTTGACAGAGTTGTTTTTGTGATACCATATGTGCTTGATTTGATTGTAGTTGATATTGGCATTGTGTTGGATGTTTTTATTGTTGTTTTGCTTGATGTTGTTGTTGAGCTTGGGCTTGTATTGGTTGTAAGTGATGTTGTAGAAGTACTTTGTTTTGCATTTGTTGTTAAACTTATGCTGGTTGTTGATGTGCTTGGTGATGTCACAGCTGCTGTACTTGGTTTTGTTGTTAAGCTTGTGCTTCTACTGGTTGTTGTTGATGTTTTTGAAGTGCTTGGTGTTGAAATTGTTGTTGTGCTTGGTGTTGTTACTGAGCTTTGGCTTCCAATGGTTGTTGTCACTGCTGCTGTACTTGGTGTTGTTGTTAAAGTTGTGCTTATGCTAGTTGTTGTTGAAGTTGCTGACTTGCTCTGTGACGTATATGTTGTTGGGCTTGGTTTTGTTGTCGATGTGGTTGAAGGTGACGTCAATGTTGTTGTTTCTCTCCGACATGTTAAACAACAGTTCACTGCTGCTTGTTGTCCTGAACAGTCTATAGTACCACACGTGTCTACTCTATCTCCATATTCACAGCCTTTAAATTTGATATCAATTAATTTTTCATATTAATGAATTAGTTGTCACTGATATGACTAATACTTTTCAACAAAATGAGTGATGATTGGCACTGATTGCACATGTTAGCTTTTTTCGAGTGATTTTGTCTCAAATCATAAGAATAAACGTGCAAAATTTTATACAAAACCAATGAATAAAGAGGAATGGAAATCTATAAATAAATATCAAAAAGTTTGTATGTATATAGAATCCGTTTTAAAGAATTATCATTCAGTATCATTTGATAAGTAAATACGCATGCAGGGTTTCTGTCGTATTGAAAATGATTGAATTCTAAAATTACCTGATATATTTGTTGTGAATTTTTTGCATGAACCACAGCATTCGGTCAATATGTTAAATTGATAGCAGTGTGTACGGTATCTGAGGGTCATATAAGAGCAGTCACCCCGATCTCCGAATGGACAACCTGCAAATCATAAAAATAAACTAACAAGAGAAAAGCTGTCAATGTGACAGCAAACCGGATTTTCTTTTATGTGAACAGTATCTATAATCCATTTGTCAACCCTGAATTGATGAACACTACCTATCCAGAGAAATGGGGTATTCTATATGAATACTTTGCCAAAAAAATGACGAAGTTCAACAGCTGGTATTTTTTTCATAAATATGCACACCTCTAATATATGTCCAATTGATCTGAAAAAGAACAACTTCCTATCTTGAAAACTGTATGAGGAGTTATCCGTACAATAGGGGTACCCTATATGCAATATTTCGCCAAAAAATGACTAAGTTCAACAGCTGGTATTTTTTTCCTATCTTAAAAATTGTAGGAGGAGTTATCCGTACAATAGGAGTCCCCTTTATGCAATATTTTGCCAAAAAAAGACTAAGTTCAACAGCTGGTATTTTATTAAAAGGTTATCAGAAATCAAAACCCTAGCAATATGCACACCTCTGATATATGTCCAATTGATCTGCAAAACAACAACTTCCTATCTTCAAAACTGTAGGAGGAGTTATCAATACAATAGGAGTACCTTATATGCATTATTATGCGAAAAAATGAATAAGTTCAACTGCTGGTATTTTTTTCATAAATTATCAGAAATCAAAACCCTTGCAATATGCACACCTCTGATTTATGTCCAATTGATCTGCAAAAGAACAACTTCCTATCTTGAAAACTGTAGGAGGAGTTATCCGTACAATAAGGGTACCCTTTTGGCAGCCGCCCGCCCGCCTGCCCGCCCGCCATTTTCACCATTTCAATAACCAGATTTTTCCTTTGGAAAACCCGGTTAAAAATTCGTATTTTTATAAATTGGTTATATTCAAACTATAGGGGTTATATATACAGGAGGAACCAGTCATTGGAATGATGGAGATTCCTTATAAGCTTGATGCCCCGCGCAACAAATATTTGTCGAAAACTTTACGATTACCTTTTAATTTGAGCAAAATGTTGTCGTTAGGTCGCAGAAAAAAGGAATACCTTATAGTAATCGACTGATCACCCGTTGGTAAATAAACTTCATAATGCGTATACATGTAAATATACCGAAGTTCTAATTGATAAATAAATGTATGAATCCACTCACACGTTGTTGAACAAATTGCTTCTACCCAACGATAAACTAAATATCTAATATGATCTATTACACATTGTTACAAGGTTATATATACTAAGTGTCAAAAATGTTAACAGACTTCACAAACAATAAGATTGTAAGCATATTCGCTGTGATCGTGTTTAATATACTGGTATGTTGTTAAGGTATCCGATCCATATTAGGACCTAATTTTTCTAACCTTGAATATCCATCATGTTTTAAATACTCTGATATTAATCAAAAGCAATTTAGAGTAGAAAAAGATTTACCGAGAGAAATTTTCAAAAATATTATTTACTAAGCAGTAATTAATTAATGAAGATTGCATTAAGGTCTATGGGGACAAGCACATTTTTTTTAAATAAAAAAGTAAATACTAAGAATATCAATAAATGCTTCGGTGGAAAGATGTATTTTATCATTAGGAATACAAAAACAATTGAAAATAAATTTTATACCGTGTAGATTTTTTTAGAATGAAATTTTTATAGATTAAAAGCAAAGGGGAGCAACTCTTCAAGAAAAGGAAAAGGTCATTAATTAGGACACATTCCACTCTTACATACTGATACTTAAACATGAAAATTATGTCCAAGTATACTGAGTATTAAGCCCATACATATCTGTTATGCATCCAGATTCACTGAATCTGGGGCTATTATGGATCGGATACCTTAACACACAATGAACTCACTCTCGTCACTGGACCGGATCGACTCACAAGACTGACAACACTTCCCGTAGTCATTACGATTACAACCCCATGGTTTTTTCGATATCATATCTGAACAAAAAGTGCCTGGTTCGTCACCAAATAAACAGGTTTCTAAAAAGAAAGTTTACTGACTTATTTAAGGATGATCTGCAACATGTAATTTCTACATCCAGAAAAAAACATATGAAGATAAGCTAATAATACAAGCGCAAAACCAACCATCAGCACTTGGACTAGAGCTATTGTAGGAACAAGTTCCATCTTGGCACCACTGTAGAATACAAAAAAAAAGACATCATAGATTTATACTCATTTTATGTTGATGATTAAAAAATTCTACACGTCCTATCATGAAGTATGAAGGATTAACTTGCCTTATGGTTTCCACAAGTAGTTCCGTCGGCCGGCAGAATGGCGCTACAACTTCTACCATCCGGGGATCTGCATTTCAGACTCGTGCATATTTCATTGACATTGGATGAGTTGTACATCTCCTACAAATAAACTACTGAAAATGAACTTACGAATTAATGACTATTAAAAATGACAACGCATTTATTTAGCTTGGACGCGATTTATTATAAAATAAAGTGATAGACTATCGTGATTTTAGTGTTATAACGTTGAACTGCAAATATAAATACTATTTTCGTGTTTGACAGGAGAATCAAAATATAAAACCATCAGTTGATGCGGATGAATTCAAAGTGGTCGGAGCTATTGCACTCCTGTTGATTATTATTAATAAAAGAATCTGCTCGTAAAAAATTAAAATGTATCTTGATTATGTATATTTTCTTTTCTTGGTCGTACTCAGATGCAATTTGGGAAAATTCTCGTGAGATATGCCTATGATATGATATATTTTATTCCCCGATTTTGAAACACGATACAGAGGCAACATAAATCAAATAGCGGCCATAGCGCCAGGGTTTATCTCCCTTCAGTTGCTGGATTTTATATGGCATCTAAACTTGGACTTGCAACGGATTAGGAAAACCAAGCATTTAACCAAACATTGAAGCATTGGTATTTCTCTACCTTACCCTACAAATGACGGACCCGTCGCCGATACTGAGCTCGCACTGTTTGTCTGCCGTGTACAACTGACCAAAGGGGCTGTCTGTATAACCCTGTATTGCTTCAGCGGTTGATGTTTCTTGCAACAGACAGTTGGATCTGCGAGCAACGGAAAACATATAGCAATGGAAAACAAACATACCTAAAGCAGTGACATCTAAGAGCGACCTAGCAGTATCAATTAAAAACCATAATTACAATTTTTTTTGCATCTATAGAGTGATCAATTAATTATCGATGAAACTTCAGCTTTGAAGAACTTTCGCTAACGATTGAGAGCTTCAATGGAATTTGATTTACGATAGAGAAAAGCTATATATATAGGGGATTTTGACAAACGAAAGAGGGCTTTGAAGGGATTTGACTTACGATAGAGGGCTTTGAAGAGATTTCACTTACGAAAGAAAGCTTTAAAGAGATTTGACTTACGATAAAGAACATTGAAGAGATTTGACTTAAGATGGAGAACTTTGAATGAATTTGAATTACGAAAGAAAGCTTTGAAGAGATTTGACTTACGATAGAGAACTTTGAAGATATTTGACTTGCGATAGAGAGCTTTGAAGGAATTTGACCGACAAAAGAGAGCTTTGAAGGAATTTGACCGACAACAGAGAGTTTTGAAGGAATTTGACTTACGATAGAGAGCTTTGAAGTAATTTGACCGACAAAAGAGAGCTTTGAAGGAATTTGACCGACAAAAGAGAGTTTTGAAGGAATTTGACTTACGATAGAGAGTTGATGCGGTTTGTTATCTGGGTCATGGAGCAGGAAGAGAACCTCCAGGGATTTGTGGAACCTGCCCGCGGGGTGCTGACAGCGGACATGACGTAGCCATCATCCGGGCATGTGTTATTCCCGACAGCCTCGTGCGTGGCCCCTAAACTTAATTATTTATTGTTTTCTTAAATAGTATTTCTCAACCAAACATTTTAAAATTCATTTATTTTAATTAATGTACTTTTACTAACTTAAAATGAATAACTTTAACCCCCATGTTTGAGCTGTTGAGTTAGAAAGGTACATGAACAGATACATAGACAAAAATTATAATTATACTTGTTTGTAAATACATAACAAGCTGGGTTTTTTTTAACTCCAGATTTTTTCAACAAAGACATATATTTTAATTAATATAACAAGTATAATTATAAAATTATAATTAAACTTGTTTGTTAATACATAACAAGCTGAGTTTTTAACTCCAGATATTTTCAAAATAGACATATATAATATTTTAAGGAGGTCAACAAATTATCATCAGATGTACCTTGAGTTTTTAAAAATATGATTTGTTAGGCTATAAACTAGTATTCAGTAAAGAAACATTCCATAAATTTTAGCTTTTTTATTTGAGTATCTGAGTATTTTTCCTATCTATCTTTATATAGAGCTCTTCTTCAAAAGGAGATCAAAACAGTCTAAGAATAGCCAGGACCACCTAGCCCTCTTAAACATAGAATTATATATTAGAAAAAAAAACTGAAAAGGTTTTAGCTTAGAATGTATTTTAAATAAGAGATGAGTTTCTCTTACCTATGGCCCAATTCGTGAGCTGCGATAGCGCAACTAATGAAGTCAAAATTTTCTTCGACAAGAGAAATGGATCTGGACGAACAAATAGAGCCTATGTATGCTACTCCTGCAAAAAAGTATATGACTGATTGAATTGATTTTAACACAAAATTATCTTATTTTAAAATAAGATAAAATAAATTGCTTTTTAGCTCACCTGAGCTGAAAGCTCAAGTGAGTGTTTCTGATCACTTTTTGTCCGGCGTCCGTCCGTCTGTCTGTCTGTAAACTTTTTACATTTTCGACTTCTTCTCCAGAACCACTGAGCCAATTTCAACCAAACTTGCCACTAAGCATTATTGGGTGAAGAGGATTCAAGTTTGTTAAAATGGAGGGCCACACTCTATTTAATGGGGAGATAATTTAAAATTATTGAAAATTTTTCAAAAATCTTCTTCTCAAATACCATCTGACCAGAAAAGCTGAAACTTGTGTGGAAGCATCCTCTGGTAAGTTAAATTCAATTTTGTTCAAATCATGATCCCTGGGGACAGGGTGGGGCCACAATGGGGGGTCCAATTTTCAGGAATATATAGAATAAAATCTTTAAAAATCTTCTAAACAAGAGGCCCAGGGGCCATATTGCTCACCTGAGCAACATTAGCCATAATTCTGATCAAATCAGCATTACAGTATCAAAATTAAAATATCTTGACATTTAAAATTCTCCCTTTGTGGCCCCACTTTTCTCTAGGGAATAATGGTTTGATCAAACTTTAATCTGCACAACCTGTGCTTTCAGACAAGTTCCAGCATTTTTGGCTGAATGCTTTTCCAGATGATTTTTAAAGATTTTTCTCTATATCTTCCTATGTAAGAATTGGACTCCCCACATTGAGGCCCCGCAATACCACAGGGATTATGATTTTAATGAACTTGAATCTACCCTACCTAAGGATGCTTCCACACAAGTTTCAGCTTTTCTAACTAATTGGTATCTTTTTTCCCATATATTCCTATGTAAAAATAAGTCCCCCCATTGCGGCCCTACCCTACCCCCGGGGGTCATGATTTGAACAAACTTAAATCTACCCTACCTGAGGAGGCTTAAACACAAGTTTCATCTTTCTTGGCCAATTGGTTTCTGAGAAGATTTTTAAAAAATTATTTTGTATATGTAAAAATTCAACCCCCAATTGTGGCCCCACCCTACCCTCGGGGATCACGATTTGAACAAACTTGAATCTACCCAACTTGAAGATGATTCAACCCAAGTTTCAGCAGTTCTGGTCAAATAGTTTTTGAGAAGAAGATTTTCAAAGATTTTTCTCTATATATTCTTACGTAAAAATTCGACCCCCCCCCCCAATCGTGACCCCACTCTACCCCTGGGGATCATGATTTGATTAAACTTGAATCTACCTTACCTGATGATGCTTAAACACAAGTTTCAACTTTTTTGGTCAAGTGGTTTTTGAGAAGAAGTTTTTTAAAGATTTTTTTCTATATATTCCTTTGTAAAAGATGGACCCCCATTGTGGCTCCAGGGATCACGATTTAAACAAACTTGAATCTACTCTACCTGAGGATGTTTTCACACAAGTTTCAGCTTTTCTGGTCAAATGGTTTTTGAGAAGAAGATTTTTAAAGGTTTACTCTATATATTCCTATGTAAAAGTTGGACCCAAGATTGTGGCCCCACCCTACCCCGGGGATCATGATTTGAACAAACTTGAATTTACCTTACCTTAGGATGCTTCCACACAAGTATTATCTTTTCTGGTCAAATGGTTTTTGAGAAGAAGATGTTTTAAAGATTTACTCTATATCTTCCTATGTAAAAATAGGACCCCCCATTGTGGCCCCATCCTACCCCCTGGGATCATGATTTGAACAAACTTGAATTTAACTTACCAGAGGATGCTTCCACACAAGTTTCAGCTTTTCTGGTCAAATGGATTTTGAGAAGAAGATTTTTGAAAAAACCCAACAGATTTTCAATAAGTTTTAATTATCTCCCCTAAAAACAGGGCGTGGCCCTTCATTTTAACAAACTTGAATCCCTTTTACCCAATAATGCTTTGTGCCAAGTTTGGTTGAAATTGGCCCAGTGGTTCTGGAGAAGAAGTCCAAAATGTAAAAAGTTTACAGACAAACGGACGGACGGACGGACAGACAGACGGACAGACAGGCGGACGCCGGACAAAAAGTGATCAGAAAAGCTCACATGAGCTTTCAGCTCAGGTGAGCTAAAAACCATTTGCCTTAGAAAAGCTGTAACTTTAGTGAAAGCAACCTGAGATAGTGTAGATTCAAATTCGTTGAAATCTTCAGGAGGAGGGTGGGGTCCAACATTAAAAGGAAAACATTTTAAATTATTCAAAAAACTCAAATGTTTTAATATATGGTTTTACTAAAATGCAAGCATTTTGACAAATTGTTAATTCTGTAAAATTGTTTAGACTTTGGCCCCTGGACAATTTCTTGGCCTCACAAGGGGTTCAAGGTTTGATTGATAGGTTTATATCTTATATACAAACAGTTGTTCAAGATCTTCTTGAGAACTGCAATGCTCAATATGTGATATGACTATAAAATCATTTTGTTACAAAAGGGGCTTATAATGATAAGCATTAGAATATTCAGGGTAAAAATTGGAACTCTTTTTATACAGAATATGTTAAACTACATTGTCCAGATATTTTGTATATGACTCCATAAGCTGATTATATTATGGTTATTGTTGCTCAGGTGAGCGATGTGGCCAATAATTGCTGACAACAATGATTTCCATTATGTAACAACATACCTGTAGTGTCCGTCTGATTGTTAAGTGCAATGTCATACCTGAAAAGTAAGGTTTTGGTTTTAATTATTTTGCATTCATTTCAGAAAAACATATTTTTTTTAATTTTTAACAGCAGACAGACCGTGTAAACAGCATGGCGTGATCATGATCCGGAATAGATCCCGAGCCTAACATTGAAGTCCGCCATGCCTCAAAGGAGTCGAGAGCTTGGAATGAGTCTATTGTATTTCCCTCAGTCGGACTTCCTGTCCATAATTTTTCTGTCTTAAAAATCATCACATTATTATACTTTCATAGGTTCCAAGTATGTGCATGCTCGCGTATGAGTGCGCATGTGCGTGTGTATAATTATGCATGGATGATCATTTAAGCATGGGAAATGCAGGTAATTGGACTTCTCCTCACCTCTGCTATGTACATCCCTGCAAATATGACGTCCATCGTAAACGATCCACCTTGAAAGTTCTTGTAACGACCATCAACCTAAGGAGAAAAAGAACACTGCAACCTTTCTGGCTTCCATTGTATCTTTCTAGGGATTTCGTCGTTGGACAACATGGTTGACTTACTGAATTAATGAGGAAGGCGTAGTATTGTTTGATATCAGCGATGGTGGCGTTCCGCCTCTCTTGTTCCTCTGAGAAGTTAGCATTCTGTTGGTGCCAACTATTACGGACAAGAACAATTATAACGTAAATCGTTCAAATTCAAATTCCGCGACTCTTTTGAAAAATACTAATCTATCTGTATCAACTAGCATTTGAATGTATTCTTTTTTCGACATTATCAATCCTGTTTTTCAAATGCGTTTAGCTTACTAATACTATGTACAAAGCTACTATATTGCAAACATATCTAGATGTATTTTAGCAATATCAAGCATTTTAAGATATGACCTTAATATAAAACGAGTTGTTCTCTTCATTATAGGAATACCTACAATTGGTAGATACTGCTGTCTACAGCAAGGAACAGTTCCACTTTGTTTTCCGAGCTCGATCGTTTATGGCGTGCTGGGTAATTCTTCCATAAAGGTTTATATTGCAAGGTAGATGTATCTGAAAGAAGGCACCTTGATATAAGTTTATGTATATATAGGCTTCAATACTAGTATTGTTTCAGACAAAGTTTACTTACCTGATACGATATAATCTGATCTGAGATCTACAATCAGTGCTTTCTTTGAGACAATGAAGGACACACGAGATTCTCCGGGTAAGGCCTTTATTCTGGATACTGACTGAATATAGTGGTTGTGATGACCATAAGTGAAAAAACCGGACTGAAAAAATGCACGATTAAAGTTGTTTATTAACAGCATATAAAGACATAAAAATCATAATAAATGCAAACTGATAACATTATTGCATCGACCCGTCACTGCTTCATGCCATGTTTCATACCATATCATAATGTCCATCTTTGGAGCCTTTGACGTGAATAGATGCACCGTGCCGTGGGTCCTGGTAAAACCTGTCGCCATTCTGTAAAAAATGGTTTATATGAGTGAAGAGATTCAACACTGTATAAAAAAACTAGTGTATATTCATGAATCACCAACCCAATGTTCATTATGACATGTTGCCTCATGTTGGGGGGAGACCTTGACACACTCAGACATTCGTGGACTAAAGGTCAAGGACAGTCGTATCGGACGCCCACTAATTACTATGAATAGACGAAACTTGGAGGACAGACTGCTTGTGTCTCGTCGCCATCTTGGAGATTGTGGGAAATGTTGAAACACCTTGCCTTGTACTAATTCTGCAAAAATATAAAAATGTTCCGTATATATCGTATATGCATTAGCATAAGACATTTACATTATTGTGGAAATTGCTAAGCGTTACTGTGATTTTTCATTATAATTTGATACTTTGCTGTGTTGTTGTTTATTGGGATTATATATATAATTTTGGCTGTCAAATTGCGTCCCAGTAAGGGTGTTAACGTAACACATAATTTTCAACACATTTTATCTAGTCCCGCATTCTCAAAGGATTCAATTTCTTATTTAAAGTGACAATAATAACAGGATAACCGTTTAAATGGTTTCTAAATACCCCTTTCTTTCACTAGAAACCTAAATGTTTTGCAGTTCTTGGGATGTCAATGTCATTAACTAGAACTCGGCTGTTATGTCTGGTACCGATTGCGTAATTATATAGGATCAGACCATTTATATATGGTCTGATATTCTAATGATGACCTAATGCATGGTGTTGCATGGTTCGTAATGTTCGAAAATAACGTGAAGCCAAAAGCTTATTATTTCGGAGGCTTTATGGTGTTTAATACTGGTTCTACCATTGTGGCGTTGTTCACCCAAACACAGGCTCCCCATCTCAAGTGAATATTGTAGGGTTTTGTATACGTGCACCATGCTTTTGATATTGGACTCTTTCACATATTTCGAAAGTCTGTTCATTCTAGAGGACTTGGCCATTTTAAAATAAACACCCACGTTACAAAAATCTAGTTCATACATGTATATGCATCATTTATCCTTAGAAAATATAATCTTGTTAATCTAAAACAATCCCATTTAATTTTCAAAGAATAATTCATTACTGTTTATACTTAATGTCTCCCGAGAAGGTCACAAGGACCCATTGTTTTTTAAACAAAACACAAGTAATAAAACTGCGGTCTCTGGTAAGTGGTACTTGTACCTGTATTTAATATTCAATTTAAATATCTAATAATTACTAATTTATACTTCCCTATTGGATTTCGGCTTCGAACATCATAGATAATTAGAACACGCACCTGTCTTATGGTTATCAACAAACAGTTCTTCGACTGCAAACGAATCAATAAGCGTTACATTGACTAAATGAATTATTGATATTTACTTACCTTGCTTAAGGCCCCCGGGAAGCTTTAGTAGGTACCCTTGTTGAATACAAACCGAAAGCACACACCCTATCACATAGTACATCAACATTGCATTTATTAAAGTCCTGTTTATACTCCAACCCCAGTTCACAAAGA
This sequence comes from Magallana hongkongensis, assembly GCA_016163765.1. Lineage (NCBI taxonomy): Eukaryota > Metazoa > Mollusca > Bivalvia > Ostreida > Ostreidae > Magallana > Magallana hongkongensis. Next base: position 6,162,459 of record WFKH01011581.1, on the reverse strand, counting down.
TACCCGATTCTCTAGTAGCTGTTACAATTATGTCATGGGTATTTAAAGTCGTTGAACGTCAGTGCAGCTCCTTTGTTCAGAGGATCTAATTTCATTCTGGGCTTTCTGCACCCGGCAATTGTTGTACTATTACAGTGTGTGTAACTAGATATTGCTTTTAGTAAATATTTATATCATATTAAATAAAGTCAAGACCTTGCACATTGTGCATTTTGTAAAGTACTCACAATATTCAAGCGACAAGATATGCATTAATAAATTAAAGTATAACGGACGTTTAAAAGTCACGTCATACTTCGGGTTGAACATTTCAATTTACTTCATTTAGTAGACTTTAATTATTGTCTGTATTTGATACAAAGTCATAACTGAATTTATGCAGCAGAGAAATAAAATCTTCTGATGAATTTAACATGATTTTCTAATCAACTGAGAGTTTAATCGGCTTTCTACAATGTTAAAAATTGCACAAGAATGTCATTTTCTTTTTTACGCTAATATAATCAAGAAATCAAATAGAATAAAGAAAATTGCATTCATTAACATATTTTCATAGAGTTCTAGTATATTTTTTCAAGAAGTATTTGAAGAGAAGACTAATATGAAGCATGATTTTAATATCACCAATTCAAATGGATGATTAAATAATCTAATAATATTTGCATAAAAGAAGTAAGTGGAAAACGGATGTATTTTTAGCTATCCTGAGCCAAAGGCTCAAGTGCGCTTTTCTGATCAAAATTTGTCTGGGCCAATTTCAACCAAACTTGGCACAAAGCATCCTTGGGGGAAGGGCTTTCAAGTTTGTTCAAATGAAGGGCCAGTTCTTCTTTAAAGGGGAGATAATTAGGAAAGAGTGAAAATAGGATACGATGTTTTAAAAATCTTTTTCTCAAGAATCACCATATAAGCAAATATCAACCAAACTTTGTACAGATCATCGTTGGGGGAAGGGATTTCAACTTTGTTCAAATAAAAGGCCATTTCCTCTTCAAAGGGGAGATAATTATAAAAGAGTAAAAATAGGGTTGGGTGTTTTAAAAATCTTCTTTTTTAGGACCACTGGGCTAATTTCAACCAAACTTGGCACAAAGCATCATTATGGAAGGACTTTCAAGTTTGTTCAAATGAAGGTCCAGTTCCCTTTCAAAGGGGAGATAATTAAGAAATAGTGAAGATACGATGAGGAAATTTAAAGATGTTCCTATCCAGAACCAAATAGCCCTTAATAACCAAACTTTACATTAGCTTCCTGATATATGGTAGATTAAATAATCTTCTGAATAATCAAAAGGCTATTATTTGTGACAATAGATTAGAACAAAGCTGTAATACCAAATTCTAAGTTTATAAGTATTGCTTTTACCCCTGTAGGTCATAATGAGGCGGTTTGGGGGAGGGGGGGGTTGAATTATAGGATTATATATAGAAGAAATTCTTGTGAAGTAAACAGCTTGTAGCTGGAGGTGGCGGGTGAAGGAACAAGGCTTAAGATTTTTTAAATTAGGTTTGTAATGATGAATTTTCAGTGTTATTATCTTTTCCAAATAAATACATTAATAGATTATAATTTTTTTAAACACATTTTATTTTTATACTGGTCAAATGAAGGTCGGGATCAAAATCTTTATATGCATATTCAAACAATAGACTAGCTGGTTTGCTGTCATTGATTACGAGTGCAAGCGCCCTGTAAATAATGACAGGGAACCAGTCTAGTATTCCTCTATATTGGGGGAATCATTTACATTGTAATATTGCAAGTTATATTTCTCAATTTAAATGTTTCTTTTTGGTAGGTGCACAAATTGAATAATTAAATTGAATTAAACTAGAAAGAATAAGCTGGAATAACTTTGTTAAGAAGTTGTTGATGGCTTGTAATCAGTTAAAACACTGAGCACTTAGATCCACTGTTTGTATTAGACTGGATAGCCTGCCGCTAGCTCATTAGAGTTATGACCATATTAATCAGGTGAACCTGTGGCCACTGGGCCTCTTGTTAACTAGTTCTTTTCAAAAGTTATGAAAAGAAATTTAAGCCTGTCTGAAAACAAAACGTAAATAAAATGGCGTTTATTTCGAGTCGGAAATAAATAGTTTCGCTGTTTCTTTTATACTAGTACCAACTACTTTGGTAGAAAATAAAATACATGTACTGACTTTTATTTGTTATAATAATTTTGTTAATAGACTATGAAAATATTTTTATAATGTCACTTGACTTTGTTTCAACTTTACTAGGGACAGTTATTCCAATTGACTTTTATATAAGTGAAAATTACAACCCCGAGTATAATAAGGGTCCTCGACACCCGATGACTTTCTCTTTTTATGACCGTACATCACAACATGGCGATTTCAACCCACTGTGAAACTGTTTATATCGCAAGAATTGGTCGTCTTTCTGAGTAGCGCAATGAGTACAGCTTTGGTCTAGTGATACGCAGGTTCGAATACAGCAGGGTCTTTTGTTTTTATGGTTAGCGATAAATTGATTGATTCCCCCCCCCCCCCCCAATCAAACTTTTTTTGTCATTTTAAAGTTGAATGCATGCTAGAATTCTATATCCCTAAGGAATGTAGAAGTTTGGGCTAAATTAAATTGTTTTCTCTGAATAACCGTGTCTTGGAAAATCCCTTATGGGCTTTTAAAAGTTATTATGGTAAATATGATATTCAAATATTAAGTACTAGTATTTATTACAAAAATTTGCATAGAGTTCATAATATGCCTCTAACTATTCCATAAACAATGTGTGTAGTTGTTTATTTTTTATAGGTCTTTTAAAAAACTATCCTTTAGTATTTTACAATAAGTCTTTATGGTGCAGGTGCATATATGTATGTATCTATTTAATAATTTTTTGACAATTTATAGCCACTTCACATGGTTCAAAAATTTAACCAGGACGGAAACACTCTGCTAGGGGAAATTAACCTTTATTAAAAATCCGACAATCTGATTAACATCGGATCCTCGAGACTCCTGATGAACGAATTGTCGCTAAACAGTGAGAAGCATTGGGGACATTTTTAATCATATGGAAAAACCGACAAATCTCCTTCTACTATTCACTGCCTTAAGTTTACAACCTCAATCAATATGTTCTTATGAATGTGAATTAAAATGATGTGGGACACCCCCATATTGTGACGAAATAAACAATAGATTAACAGTAACTTTGTACACTTTTCTTTTACAAATGTGATGTCAAACAAAATAAATAGCGCAATATATAGGTTGATACATTAGCTAAACATTAAATTACAAGTCACGAGTTAAACTCCCGCTGGGGCTTTTTATATTTTTGAAGTTTATAAGATTTTTAAACTGCATTTTTTTGTCAAATATAGTATAATCTGAAATTTTCAAAACGGTGATTGTGAAGTTTACTCGATTTCTTCTTGCTAGCACAATTAATTGAGTCATGTAGGCTACCTGGAAATAAATGCTTCGAAGGAGTAACCCTGCAATACGACGTTAGATAAAGTTGATGTGCTTTGTATAATTAAAAAGTATAGTATCAAACTCCAAGAAATTGGCGAATATAAAACTGTCTTTTGCGAAAAGTGGCATCTGTTTCTTGATTTCTAGAAACAAGATCTGTCAATGACCCACCAGGTATTCCATCCATATTAAATACAATATTAAAGTGCTGTTCGCAGTGTTTGGTCTCTGATAGTGTGAGGTAATATAAAAATTAAGTTTGATAAGAGGTCATCCAATTGCAAAATTGTGATTTGCCATTCGAATAAGCTTTGGACAAAAATCTGTTAACAATTACAACTGATATTTATTGAACGAGATTCATATCCACAAGGTATCAACAACAGAAAAACAATGTGACCCGAGAATGTTCTTTAAAATGACTACTAGGCATCACTTGTTTAAAACTTTGAATGAATCGGGTCCAGTGACTTGGTAGTCTATGGAGTTGAAGCCCAGGAGATTGTTGAATCTCTCCAGCATCACATAGTCATTTAGCTTCTCCATCACTGGGGGGAGGGGCTCAATGCCCGCCCACTCAGCCAGCTCCTTGTTGAAGCGCCACTGACGGTCCTCGTCCCCGAAGAAGTGGTAGTAAGTCTTGGGTTTCCCTGCGTCCAGCAGATCCTGATATTTTTGATCACTCTCGCGTTTCATTTCCTCTTTAGACGGAAGTGGCGCCTTCCCCTCTAGAACAGCGACCGCGACTTTGGATTGATTGTGTATTTGTGGAAAGTGGTTCCACTGCTTCGGGATCCCGACAAAGATTAGGTTTGGGTACTCTATATGGACCATGTGCTTGTAGAGCGGTGTCACCCTCTCATTCTCCGTACTGACCAGGCCTTCCTGAAGGAACGGGAAGCTGTACTTGTATCCGGTGCAGAATATGACAGAGTCCACTTCCGCTTCCGTTCCGTCGGTAAAAACGGCTGTTGTTTCGGTCATGCGCACGATCGATGGTTTCTGTATGATGTCATCTGGAAACGATGGGGACATGGTCTTCCTTCTGTGACATGCGTAAACCTTTACGATAGAAATGCGTAAACCTTTACAATGAAGATGAAATGATATTATCCTTTTCAAAATTTTAGATTCTTGATAATTAAAATTTGTACATAACAATTATTATCAAGAATCTAAAATTTTGTAAACGACAATAGCAAACAGAAAATGCATAGAACTTGCTTCTCTATAACTTCTCCAAATTGGACTTAATAATAACAACAATAACTGAAAAGTCTTACTCTTTTCGCTTGGGATGAAACTTGAATAGCGATGTCTTCTCCCGAGTAATGCATCCCGAGCACGGCTACTTTTTGATTGGCGAACGACTCCACGTGACGATAGTCTCTGCTGTGTAGAATTTTACCGCAGAATTTGTCCATATCAGCAATGTCGGGAATGTTCGGTTTAGAATCATGCCTACAAAAGTACAGACTTTGCTGATAGGATGTAATGAAGTGATAAAGGAAGCGAGTCACGGCTTACATTGATTAATATATTAAAAGTAGCTTTAATAATACTTTTGTAGGAACAAGTTTCATAAAATCAAGTCGCCATTTTCAAAGTCACATGACTCACAACCAAGAATATGATCAAGTGGTCCGTATAAATTTTTTGCATTTTTTTCAAGTGTAGGTACATCATCTTCTAACCAATGTAATTCATTTTCATCAATTCAAAAATAGAAAACTATTGATTGAAAACAATTTGGGGGTACATATACTACAGTATAATCAGACAAATCCCCTCTAAAGTAATTGCTAAAAACACAAAAGTGACGAATTCACAAACCGCCCACTCGAAGTGCTGATTGCAAAATGTGCTAAAATGTTCCAAATAATCTTCTTGAATGTTGAAAGCATAATAATGTATGCGACACAAATTTTGAAAAAAAAAATCAAAATGTTATTGAAAAGCCCTACAGGCTTAAAAATGCCTGAATTGGCTAGTTGACTTGATTGTGCAATGATATCGATGGCGGCAATGTTATTTATATTTCTTTTCTAAGATCACGTGTCATGTCAAGTGATCTATTAATATTGCATTGTTTTCTCATGAAATCGCAAAATGATGTTAACGGCAATGTCGAAATGCGCGAATACTATTCGAATTCGCGTCGAATTCGCTTGGCGGTTGATAACACCTTTCATGTAATTTGTACACAAATATCAATGCATGCCGGGAATTTTCCTGTTTGCAATCGTGTTGAATGGGCGGTTATACATACCCATTACAGACAAACACAGCATCGAACACCTCCTGGGTGGTCTCCCCTAGTTTACGTATATCAGAGTATCTGATGTTCCAGCGGACTTGGTCAGTCGTCTTGACGGGACTGACCTCTCGGACAAGCATATTGGTCTGAATAACAAATCTCTATACATCATTATCAGCCCACTGGGTGGGCGACATCTAGACCTTTTCCGGGGTCGGAGGGGACTAGGGGATGGGTGGGCAGTGCTTCACACTGCAAAATCTGAACAAATGCTGAAAGCTCGAACCTACGGTATAGTCATAGTGAAACGTCCCATAATTGGTATGTTCAAAATTTATCTTTCGAATAATGTATTTGAAACCTACAGAGTAATGTTGTATTTGAGAGCGTTGATTTATTTGATGGTATAGATGTTTTGACGGTGTATTTGCGTGTATCTGAAAGTAAGAAACTTTGGAGATGGATTATCCGAAGTCTCGTCATTTTTTTAGGAAGATATCATGACTATACATAAGTTTAAGCCTTGGCATTATTTGCTCAGAAAATAAATAAGTGTGGCGAAATGGGGCTGGCAACCAAGTATATTGGCGAAATATTGGCGAAATTGGGGATGTAGGGGCTTACAAAGCATGGCGAAATGGGGAAATACCAATCCTGGCATCAGAAATCCAAATAGTTTATATTGCACAAAATCGCCATTATTCTCATGCGTTTTAAAAGCATATTTGGTTATTAGTTCCTTAACAAAAATTCGTTTAATCAATATGAATGATATCGAAAATTTACGAAACGATATATTTTATTTAAATATATATATTTTTCAAATATTTTCAGAAAGGAGACTGAAAAAGGTCTACATATACATCTATAAATAATTTGCACATCAGGAAGAATAAAAAAAAACATTTATAAATAAAAATAATTTATCTGTTTAACAACATCCAGACATTAAAATTGAATTTAAAAATTCTTATCAACAAGCAACAGATATAAAAGTGTTAGTTTTTTTTGCCCAATCATTTTTTCATCTTTACATGCTTAATTACACATGTTTGACACCAAAATCCGTATGTACAACAATATACAACCTGGGCAAACACAGCACAACTCCATCTCACTCTGTTGTATTCAACAGGGCAAGAAACAATAAACACCTCTGTTTAGTGAAGGCAACTACAGACGTGCATCCAATAAAAAACACCAAAGTTCCAGGGAACAAATAAAAACCACTTGACTACAATTACCGTCCGCTGACCGTTATAGATACAACTATTATGATGCAGCGTAAAAATAGCAGAGCAAGCGATTAATGAGTTCTGTCTCTTCCGTCACGTGATCTCCAAGCACTGACCACCTCCGTTATAACCCTGTCGTTAATTGGACCGTGCAACTATACCACACCGGTCAGCAAACACAAAGAGACTCCCACAGGTTTACGAACTGGTGTTCCTTGTAAATCTCTCTAGGATTCCCAACTTTTTTACCAACTCTTATTATTTAGTTTATCGAACAAACAAATCATACCTTGATGTATTTACGCAGGTCATAATGGTCAGTGAATTCGTTCAGGTACTGGAGGCATTGCTTTCTGGAGATGTAAGATTTCCACTCCTTCGGATACTGAAATCCTGGAAACTCTTGTAGTTCTTTTGGCAAATTGGTCCTTGTTTAAAAAAAATAATAACATTTTTGGTATCAAAATAGGAAGTAAAAGTATTATTAGTGACCACACAGCAATCTGATTAGACAAAACAATTAATCACACAGTCGTTTATAACTCTTAAAAAATCTACTAATGAAACTACTTGACGGAGCTTGTTTTCTTTTTATTCCTTATTGCATGACAATTATACCCTGTGAAGCTCTGCCATTCACTCAACTGAAAGGTGACTGAAAGGTGACTGAATGGCATACAGTCCCAGACAATTCAGTTAATATTCAGTTGACTAAATGACACAGGTTCATCCTACGTATCTCAGCATTGTTGATTCAAAGACAGTTGAAAACTTGTCCCTTATTATCTAATTACGTTGTTGATTCAAAGACAGTTGAAAACTTGTCCCTTATTATCTAATTACGTTGTTGATTCAAAGACAGTTGAAAACTTGTGCCTTATTATCTAATTAAGTCATTGATTCAAAGGCAGTTGAAAACTTGTCCCTTATTATCTAATTACGAATACTGGCGTAACTAGTATCCATAAAAAGATATTACACGACCAAGAGTTGAAAAAAAATTCACATTAAAATTATGTAAGCAATTAAAAAACGTCAGCGTCATCATACTTCATCAAAGAATAATTTTACGTCGCTGATTCATTAATCAAACGCGTCCTGAGGTCTGGTCCAATAAAAATATTCATGGTTGCAAACTAACTTGAGTTTCTTGTACATTGCGGAGTGGATGGGTACTCCGTATTCGTCATTTCCGGTCATGTCAGTGTAGACCCATAATCCTCCGGGCCAGAAGTTTCGCTCGAATGCAACGATTTCATAGTCCTCTGAGCTTTGTGACAGGTGCTTGAGCGTACATAGGCCGGCTGGCCCCGCCCCAATCACTGCTATTCTCTTCTTCTCTGAAGCCATGTTTTCTCATAAATGTGATCTAAGAAATTGGAAATATCAATTACGTCAAATATTTTTTGTCATATTTAAATAAAGTACTCAGAATCATTTAATTTTCACATCTTAGTTGACAACAAATCATTTTGGCATGGTTTGATAATTGGGGTATATGAATTTGCTCAAGCAAAAACATTATACCTTGATTTTTGATTGTCGTTGGAATCTCTACCAGTCTCAAATGCACTCATTGAGCGTACACGTAAGACAAGCTTTTAATTTTCTAAGCTCATAACACGTGACAAATGGCATTGTGGGAAGGTCTGACAAAAAAAGTTTCCAAGCGACGTGTTTTTGTAAAGTTGCTAGAAAAACTCATTCATTGATTTCTAAATCGATTCTTTATAAAGGTCTTGTTAACATGCATGGGACGCCCTTTAACAACCCTCCAAAGAAATAAAATCATGCATAATCATGTTGGAAATTTTGCCAAGTTTATTTTAGTTCTTTATTGTTTGTTTCGCAATAGTAAGTTACTTCCACATAGCTAACAAGTTTTTGTGTTTTTTTTCTTTTTCTTTTTTTTAAGCAGGTGGAATAATTTTGCTTAATAAAAACACTTTTCTTATTTATATAACCAATTATAATTTTGAAAATTTAATTTATTTTAATTTTTCAAAGACAAAAAAAAAAATATAATCAAATATCCATCTAAAAATAAATACTTTCACTTCACAATTCATTTATTTATTATTTCTTTTTTTAAATTTTGTAATGTTATCTTTTTAATAAATTTTTTATCTAATATAAAAATAAGTACGATTTATGGTAATGCTTTTTAAAGTCTACGGATTAAAGATGATTAAATCAGTTTATTCTTCAAAAAGATTTCATTTGATAACTATGGGATTCCATAGAAAATGTTTAGAAATCAACCGCATGGCGAGAGCAAACATTGTTTTTTGTATGTACTCTAAGGTCAATTCAAACTAGGTCGGCAAGACATATCACGGCATATTTAAATATAGATCTTGAAACATCTTAATTTAGAGAAAAATATCATTTAAATTCATATAATAAAACAACAATTGATAAAATCACAGATAAACATCACATAATGCTACAACAATATACAAGTATACATATACAGCAGTACCTGATGAGCGTACAATTATTCTCCGACCGTTGTCGACGAGGGTCACTTTGACTTAGGCAAGACATGGAGGCAAGGAGTTCTTTATATTAAGCGGTGTCTGGATACTATCCAGGGGTTCACGGAGGGGATCAGGCTAGTCTAGGGATTATGATCCAATCAATGACCAGACCACAAAGCGGAAACTGCCACCTAATGCTAACACCAGTGTGTTATTTGTAACTCTCTAATGGAAAAATAAAATAAAGCTGATTATTGGGAAACAGGTAAAATAATTTTCCTTTGGTTGCATCAGTGTCCACGAGCGCACATACATTTGATTGGAAAATCGCAACAAATGTGCGTGATGGAAATTTTCTCTACGAACCAAGATCAATCCGTATAAGTGGTGGATCCAACAGAGAGTCTGCAATTTTAGAAATTTTCATTTTATAATTCACACATATTTACAAATTTCTGTTTACAAAAATTGTAATACAATTTGATGAAGACAAATAATACCGATTAAGGAAGTTGAATATATTCTATGAATTATTAGAGGGGAAAAACTCTTAATTCAAGTACACAGGAAAATCGTTTTAGAAATCATAAGTATTAAATTCATCCATTTTAATTCATTCATTTATTGCAATTAGTCTACAAGAATATCACTTTAGAAAGCATAACTACATGTATTGAGTTCATCCAATTCAGTTATTGGTTCACTAAACATCTTGTATTAGGAACATAATGTCAAAATATAATTAATTTACACATGCATTTGTAAGGGGAAATATAATTCTATTCATAAATATCAATATTATACTGAAGCATAAAAAAACTGGTGAAACACAACATCACATTAAATCCCAACAACAAATTAAACTTTGGGTGTTTGCGCGTACAGGACAATATGTTGCGATGGAGAAATTCACGCCAAAAAAGCCCCTTGTTTGGGACTAAATTTCCCTACAAAAGCACCTTTATTTTTTCAGGATCTTTTGTCTCATATTAGTAATCATTTCATAAAGAAATTTAACAAGAGGCCCAGGGGCCACATCGCTCACCTGAGCAACAATAGCCTTACTTCTGATCAAATTAGCATTTACAGTATCAAAATCAAAATATCTTGACAACTAAGTACAATAGATCTTGCTCAAAAAATTTAAAAAATCTGCCGATTTTTAGTCACATATTTTTATGGTAAATACCAAGCCCCTTTTGTTGTTGTACCTGTAAGAAGGTTTTTCTCTATTCCTATATAACCCCCCCCCCCCCAACTTTGTGGCCCCACTTTTCTCTAGGGAATCATTTTTGATCAAACTTTAATCTGCACAACCCGTGCTTTCACACAAGTTACTGCCTTTTGGACTGAAAACTTTCCCAGAATATTTTTAAAGATTTTCTCTATATATTCCTATGTAAAAATTCATCCCCCCATTGTGGCCCCGCCCTACCACCGGGGACCATGATTTAAACAAACTTGAATCTACACTATTTGAGGATGCTTACACACAAGTTTGGGCTTTTCTGGCCTATAATAGTTTTTAAGAAGATTTTTAAATATTTTCTCTATATATTCCTATGTAAAAATTCATCCCCTATTGTGGCCCCACCCTACCCCTTGGGACCATGATTTTAACAAATTTAAATCTACACTATCTGAGGATGCTTCCATTCCAATTTGAGCTTTTCTGGCCTACTAGTTTTTGAGAAGAAGATTTTTAAAGATTTTCTCTATATATTCCTATGTAAAAATTCATTCCCCATTGTGGCCCCACCCTACCCCCGGGGACCATGATTTTAACAAATTTAAATCTACACTATCTGAGGAAGCATCCACTCCAATTTGAGATTTCCTGGCCCAATAGTTTTTGAGAAGAAGATTTTTAAAGATTTTCTCTATATATTCCTATGTAAAAATTCATCCACCCCATTGTGGCCCCGCCCTACCCCCGGGGACCATGATTTAAACAAACTTGAATCTACACTATCTGAGGATGCTTCCACACAAGTTTAAGCTTTTCTGGGCAAATAGTTTTTGAGAAGATTTTTAAAGATTTTCTTTATATATTCCCATGTAAAACTTGATCCCCCCATTGTGGCCCCACCCTACCCCTGGGGACCATGATTTGAACAAACTTGAATTTACACTAACTGAGGGTGCCTTCATACAAGTTACAGCTTTTCTGGCCTGAAAGTTTTTGAGAAGAAGATTTTTGAAAAATACCAACAAATTTTCAATAATTCTAAATTATCCCCTTTAAAGAGGGTGTGGCCCTTCATTTGAACAAAATTGAATCCCCTTCACCCAGTGATGCTTTGTGCCAAGTTTGGTTGAAATCTCCCCAGTGGTTCTGGAGAAGAAGATGAAAATGTGAAAAGTTTACAACGAAAAACGCCAACGACAACGACGACAGACAACGGACATATTTTGATCAGAAAAGCTCACTTGAGCTTTCAGCTCAGGTGAGCTAAAAAGTCGGCATATTTGCTCCAAAAGAATGCTGAGCGAAACATCCAACTTCACCGAAACCTTGAAGAAGTTTTGAAAACAAAACCCGTGCCTCTAGAATTTGTTGAATGATGTCAGATTTGAGCATATTTTAAATATATAGCGACTCCGGGGTGTCACAACAAATAACCGTTTTCATAACATGCATGCTGACATGCGAAATGTTTTTCATAATTATATTTAAATAATAATTTTATTATTGATAAACTGAGCATGTAGACAAGAGTTCTTTCTGTCATAACTTATTTCTTATATAAAATCTGGAAAAGTAGTCATTTTGCAGACTTTAAGAAAGAAAATATTTTAGAAAGGACACTTTAATTTTTTAGCATTTCGCCACTAATGTTTATTCTCTATACTAGTAATTAAAGCTGCCTAGTTATAAAATCTCGAAAAATAAAAAGGCATGGCAAGAAAAATTAAGTATTCTCATAATTAACAATTTGTTAATAGGCCTTATGAGAGTTTTTTATATTAAATTTTAGACATAAATATAAATCATTTTATGTTTATATTTATTTTACATCTTTGGAATAAATGTAATCACAATTAAAAAAGGTTGTAATTAGCCGGAAGAATTAAATTTAAACAGCAAGATATGACTGGTCATATACCGGTTTAAATCGGTATTGCAGCAGATCGTTGATAAGTCAGGATGTGAGAAAATCTTAACGGTAAGCTCTAACTGTAGAATTGATTGTCTTAAAGATTTATTGCAATAATCTTTTCAATGTCTAATAGCGGGAAATCATCAAACTTTCAACGTTTCCTACGTCGAGTCCACATGTGGACTCTTGATGCTGATGATCCATTAGGGTACATTAGCTGTTACATGCGCATTTAATGTACAAAGGCATCATCTTAACGGAATAGGGTTAATGTTTTAATGCTGTTTTAAACAATTAACGAAGGTGTGTTCAAGTATTTCATCTGCAGTTAAAGTTTACTATGAATATTTTCTTACATCGGTCTTACAGAGGTCTGCTGCAACACGTTAGAACCGGTTGTAGGAACGTACTGCTGTTTTCCTTTGTTTACTGTGTTTGTCTAGTACACAAGATAATTTTTGCCTATTATCTTCGAAATGTGATATTTATGTGTTGACGTCAAAAAGTACCGTTGGAAGAACAGACAGATTATATAATTAATGAAATTAACATAAGGCAACGTAACGCAATATATGATATATGTTTGCTCACCTGAGGACCGTTGTGACGCAACAACATAAATAATAAATAATTCAATATCGTACAGATTGTAACCTTGGGCAAGTAACTTTACTGTACTTGTGCACTCTCTCCACCCACACCCAGGGGTTGTGAGGGATGGATGGTCGTGGCCATTTTTAGACTATACAAATCTCCTTAAAAAGAAGAGCTCCATATAACATTCAAATTTTAAAGTGAAAATAAATAAAATTTTTCTTCACTAAATAATAGTTTATAGCTAAACAAATCATTTTTAAAATCATGAGGTGGATCTGATGGTTAATTTGTTGACTACCGATCCTCCTTAAAATGAAAAAGCATTAGCGCCGTAATTTGGCAGCTCTACATATTACCCCCTGGCGAGACCTGTACAATCCATAGCATCCTCAACTGGGTAACTGGGCGCTCCTCAGGGAGTTGAGGTAATTTACTTTGCAAGCAAGACTATAAACCCCCTACAAAAATAATGAAATAGGACTTGGACCCCCCCCCCCCACGACACACAAAATTATCCCTTGGACCCTCCCCCCCCCCCCCCCCCCCCCCATCTTTTTCCCTCCCGGGAAATTATCTAGATCCGCCAAAATTGACATTTGATATATCAGCACGAAAGTTATATGGCTGTAGAGAAATGCTTATTCTGTCTCATTCAAAAGAATCCACATAATCTACGTGTAAGAAACAAACTTAAGTCAACTGCACAGTTGAAATACATTTGCTAGACTATTAAAGAAATACTTCAATATCATGAGTAATATATATGCATCTACGTAAAACTGAAAGACACATTTTTTATCAATTTGTTTTAAAAGAAATAATAAATATTATACGAAAATTTCGTTTGTTTGTTTTTTGTCTCTCTACGTTCAACACACTTAGTTATGCATGATTATTGTCATTTTTCAAAAACCTTTCTATATCTTGCCTATCATCAGATATAAGGGCGGCTACATCTTGGGCCAAACGGTCAGCGTGACAATTTAAAGATAAATTGTTACAGAGAGATTGACGCAGAGTTATGACCCTCCGCCCCCGACAGCATGATTTATAGTGTTTCAGAGTGTTGATGGGCATAAAAAATACAGACAGGGCACAGGCACCTGACGTTAAAGTATTTCTTTTTAATAAGACAATTTCTTTCTAGCTCAGAAAAAATAATCTTACTACAAAAAGGATAGTTTTTACCTTCAGGTACCTGTGAGACAGGACTATTTGTGAATTTTTCAAAACGCTGGCGAACCTACGAAAGACGAATAGGGCCACATAAATTTAAAATATATTTTTATCTCGTAATCTGGAGAAAAGATCTCGTTATTACGAGTTAATTATCTCGTAATTACGAGAGAAGAACTCGTTATTACGAGAAAAGATGTCGTTATTACGAGTTAATTATCTGGTTATTACGAGAAAAGATCTCGTTACATGTATAACGAGTTAATTATCTCGTTATTACGAGAAAATATCTCGTTAATACGAGAAAAGATCTCGTAATAACGAGAAAAGATCTCGTCATTACGAATTAATTATCTCATAATTACGAGAAAATATCTTGTTATAATAGAATACATAGTAGTTATTATTTGATTTTTTTATTGTGAAAAAATACACACTCAGTATATAATAAGTGTTCCTCGTTCATCAGATCTTGACCTCCAAGTCGATTGGTTCACCCTTTCAGTATATTTTTTTCTTTCCAGAAACGTTAATTCAATTTTGATTATTTTTAAATAACACCTATCATTATTTATTAATTTCTACATAAAATGATCGGATTTGACATTTTATCTTATATGAATAAGTGGAAAGAACTTCATGTAATTTTACTTTTCAACGTATATTACAATCCCACTCTGAAGTTAATACCAGGTAGTCCAAGTCATAAAAACACAATTCTATAAGTTACATATAAGTATATAGTTTCAATCATGGATATACGGAATTTACCTCGGATTATGTTTTATATATTCATACACTACCTATATTGAAAATAATTGTTTTTGTACATTAACATTTTGGAGTCTGAAAACAAATTATCCTTAATTAATAAATTTGGTCAATTAATTTATTAATCAATCTGCTTTCCTTCTTCTGAAATTTCTTTCACTAATTTAATGAATTTCTTATCATGTTCATCCATTTTACATAAAGAGTCTCAGAGTACATGTAAAACAATGAAACGCACCATTTTATATAGATCTTTTCTCGTAATTACGAGATATTTTCTCGTAATAACTAGATAATTAACTCGTAAAAGCGAGATCTTTTCTCGTAATAACGAGATAATAAACTCGTAATAAGAGATCTTTTCTCATAATTACGAGATCTTTTTCGTAATAACGAGATAATTAACTCGTAATAACATCTTTTCTCGTAATAAAGAGATAATTAACTCGTAATAACGAGATCTTTTCTCGTAATTACGAGATAAAAAAAATTTTGTGTGGCCCTATTCGTCTTTCGTACGAACCTGACCCTCAAATCAACTTAATAGCGTTTAAAGTTTTTCTCATTATAAAACGAGCTTTGTATTTTTTCTACAATGTCCTTTGTCCTCATATCCCACATAAACCACCAGAAAGAATATTTCATTGTTTAGATACATCAAAAATATTGACACTTTTCACCTGTTCATTTCCCACTTTAACTATAGTTATATCTGTGAAAAACACTTTACCCCTGCGTCCTATATCTCCATTGCTCTGACATGCTAAGAGGTGAAAATTGTGTGACAGAAAGTCCTAACAATTTTCGGGTTTTTAGAGGTATTTAGAGGGTTGACAGAAGAGGAACCAACATCACTCCTATGCTTCGACATGAGAAAGAAGTACCAAGATTACTATTGAATCCCTTATAGATAAGTCTGGCTATGTGTCTCAAAACTCTCAATACTACCGGTGTTGTGTTTATAGATAAGTCTGGCTACGTGTCATCAGTACTAGCAGTGGTATAGCTGTATAGATAAGTCTGGCTATGTGTCATCAATACTAGCGGAGGTATATTTTTTCAATTAGCCTGGCTATATATATATATATATATATATATATATATATATATAATTAAAAAAAAATAAATATCCATAATAAAAAATCACAAATTGATCCTATTTACTGCTAACATTTTCGCCATCCCTGGCTCTTCAGGCAGTTAAGTACATCTACATCTTGGGCCAAACGTTGGGACAGAAATTATGCTCTATGTGGAATTTACACGGAGATTGACTATGATATTGACCCCTGGCCTAAAGGGGTTGACCTTGGTTCAAGGTTACTGTACCCCTTTACCCCGAAACACTCTTTGAGGGAGTATAAGTCAGACTTGGTCAAAAGGAGAGAAAAATTGGTCTGCTTAATTATTTACATTAGCATGTGATCAAAAAAGTTTGTTCATGAACACTGTGCATCATTTATTCAAAGGACATCCTGCTTGTAAATTTTGAGCTAAATTACACCAACAGGGAGAAGATATATTCTCTACAAAAGATATCAGATGAACAGACTGATCAGATAAGGTTCGTATATCGCATCTTATTTTAAAGTATGTTTCGTTTATGGATTCAAACGATAAACCTCTCACAATTTCTTGAAACAACTACATGGATGAGTGAGATACCAAAAGTCTAGTCATTGTCAAAGCCTCAATAATATAAATGGCTATAATAAATGAATTCTGCATACTCACCAGGTTATTTGCCAAATCTTAACTATGATAACCACGATAACTTTCGTTGTTGAAGATGAAAATGATCTAGAAGTAAGCTGGGAGTTAAAATAAGAGTTCGACCAGGTTAAATTTTTTTAAAACTTTAATTCTTAATATCAAGAATATGATAGTGACTTGTTCAATGGTTCCGCATTATAGGATTGACTTTTTAAGATGTAGGGGAATTGCAAAGGGCTGTGTTTTGACCTTAATCTTTAACGATTTTAAACAAAGTTCCTCTTTGAATTTGACATTTGACTTTAACATTCGCCATAGAGACTCTTTGTGTGGATAACGACCGGTAAAATATTCTCAGATCAAGGATTTTTTTTCGCAGCGATCTCTTATGACTTTAAACTCTGACCTAAAATTTTGCTATAGGATCACTGCACATCATTAATGTATGAGCATTCTTGTTTGTTGCCAAGGGGACCAAAAATATTCTTGGTTTTCAAATACTAGTACATTTGACTTCTGACCTAGAAAAGTGGTCATTGGACACACAAAAAATGGGAGAAAAAATAAGTTCCAACAAAACTATTAAAGGAGAAATCTCCTATGACTTAGACCTTGGTTCAGTGTCACTACTTACATTTTACAAACGAGTTATTTGAGGGAAGTATCAGACAGAAAGGGCATTAAGGACAGAAATTGATTTTTGGACAGATTTTACACAGAGATTTGCTATGATATTGACCCCTTGCCTAAAAATAGGTTCAAGGTCACTGCACCCTTTACCCAGGAACATTCTTTGTGGAAGTATAAGCCAGCATTGGTTAAAATGAGAGAAAATTTGGTCTGGTTAAGTATTTATATGTACATCAACTCTTGATCTTGAAAATCTTCTCATGAATATTGCACATCATTTATTCAAAGGCACCCTGTTGGTAAAGTTTGAGCTAAATTGGACCAAAGAGGGAGAAGATATATTTAAAAAAATGATATCAGATGGGCAGACAGATCACTATAAGGTTCTTGTATCGAATCTTTCAAATGCTTTGCATTTAAATGTGAACATTTCCATTTACAGCATCTGCACTTCTCAACATGAAACAAAATTGAACATTTGATTCAAATACTGTGGAATCATTTTTATTCGTGGGGGTCAATGTTCGTGGGTAGCCATCATTTTCATGGTTCATTTGGACGTCATTTCGTTGGTAACAAGTTTGATTTCGTAAATAAATATTAAACATATGCGTGGGGATGTAAATGCGTGGGCAAGGGTTACCCACGAAAGCCACGAACATTGGTCCCCCACGAACAATGATTCCACAGTAGACTAAATACAGACATATCAAAGGGCAAACCATTTCTAATTTTTTTTTTGATCTGTTGAACAAGACATAAAAGGAAATAGTAAGAAATTATAAAAAGAGGTATAGCGCCTTTTCCCATTATTTCGCCTACACCTGTGTTTGGACGGAAAGTACCTGTTACTAAAAATAGCTTTAGGTACCTAGCCTGTCGCAATATGAAACATAGATGGTGTCTGTAACAACAGATTTGTCATAAATTTATAAAACTCTGTGTAAAATGTCAGTTGATATTCTGAGCCGTGATAAGTTCAAGCAAAATGCAATGGATCTAAGTGTAAATAGGTTACATGTATAGTGTTATTGAAGAGATCTGTTTATATGGGGTCGGCTCATACTCAGACTTTATTAAACATAATTTTTAAAAAAAAAATACTCAGAATACTAGATACATCTTTATTCTTTTCATGTTTCAATTAAGTAAAAAAAAAATTTACTACTTGGTGGATTCGATCCAGCGACCACAAAATCAAAAAGACCTCCGCGTTACCACTAGGCCACGCATTTAACACTGTCAGAAGATGTATTTTTAATATATAGGGCTATATACACGATAGTATTAGAAAAGACACTAATTGAAATATTTCTCTAATTTTCAGTACGAAGACCACGTTAAACCAAAACTAAATCAATGTAAACGTTTACTCGAATACCTGTAGAACATAATTTCTATCGGATTTCTTTGGTTTAGAGTGGTTCAAATAGCCAAATATCTAATTTTTTTTATCGTATACTAACTATTTTTCTATATATCCCTTACAAAACCTGAATATTTTAATGATGTCGTGTAAGATAATTAAGACTCTTTCAGCATGGTAATTGTGTTATTTGCATTTCTTTGAATACATTTTAACTAAATAGTGTATAATTTTGAAAATGTCTGATGTTTGCAAAAGTGCTATATTTTAGGCGAAATTCTATATCAAGTGCGCTATACCTCTTTATCAGTTCTGAAATACCATCTCTGTACAACTCCTTAATTGAATTTTTTTGTTATGTAGGGAGAAAGTTAATCATATTAAAACAATGACTGTTTTATACTGAATTTAAAAAGGTACTGAGAAATTTAATAACAAGACAGATATGTACAAGCCAACTACTACATAACAATAAAAGATACACTTCTAATTATTGCAGTTGTTTTATTTCTTTTATAAAAATAAACTTTGACATGGATTTGATGCTGTAAGTCAGGCAAACATTTTGCAGTAGCATTGTTGATTGTCTCGTATTCAGTCAAATTAATGGCGCAAAAATTGTACAATGGAAACCAAACAAGAAATCCTCATATGACATCTTTATCAGGACAGTGTGAATGCCAAATTCATCACGAGGAAAATTGTCGAACTAAAATATATATACATGTGTATATACCATCAGCTTTTCACAAAGCATGGACATTTCATTTTTTCTTAAACAAGCTAATGATGCCTTCATTTAACAGTAAATTTTCAAATCAATGATTATACAATAACCATAACTTATTCTTCATATAGCTTTAAAAAAAATTCATAATAATCGTGATAAAATATCAAAGTTAACAAGTACCAAACATAATGTCTCCCGCTATAACAAATAATAATTTCAAGTCTGACACCAAACAAGCAATACTTTATGTGATGAATACCCATGACATGATAATGTTATCAATTCTGGCCATGTGACTGAACCAAAGAGGAAATGTTATTCAAAGAGACTGAGTATTTAAGAAAAGAGAATAAATACTGTAACATGGTCTGACAAATCAATGAAAGATGATTTTTAATTAAAAATTTTTCGACAATAATAGACCTGATATATGAAGTATTAAGACACATTTGATGGATTTTAAAATACAGTTTAACCTACATATCCCAAATTTATCAGGACAAGAAAAAACTTCTAGGTATCCAAGGCTTCTAGATATTGGGTTATCTATAGTTACATAGAAATAGGGCTTGGGACCTTAAAATCTCCCTGGTATTCAACATATCAATCTTCAAGATACCAAATTTAGACTACTTTGAAATTGAGTTGAATAAAATGTCTTCTCATGTAAACACAAAGTAACTAAAATTGAACAATTAAGTACAACACATAAACAGTTACGTCTCTATAAAAGATTCCCAGTAAAAAACTTTAATCAAACAATCAAAAGTATATAATTTGTCTGCTGACAAATTAAAATTAAGTACTTTGTGCTTTAGATTAAAAAAAATATTAAGATTAAAAAAATATATTTTTAAAAGGTGATTTCAGATACAAATAAAATCTCTGGTATCACAGGGAGGGGGTTGGTGGGGGTTTCCCCTGAGCGAGATCAAGATGGTCCAGAAACGGGGCCACAGGGAGGGCAGCCAGGGTCTAGTTAGCTCCTGCCCAGAGACGAGGAGATCTCTTTGTACAGAAGTCGAAGTAAAAGCTGTGAGGAAAGAGAAAACTTTATTATTGGTCACATCTTGTAATATATATGGAGGTACAGTAAATACTATCACAAATTATCAGAGATTCAAAGAGCTGCAGACTCCAATGTAATTGTTTACTTTGCATGTATCTTTAAATATTTATAGATTTTAATGAGTACTCAGTATATACATTTTGATGACATTATCAATAGCTTTAGCAAAAATCAGGAGATTATATTTTTACAGTCAGATCAATTACAGCACATTGATTCTATAATCCTGGGATAATCAACCTTTCCAGAAGGACACAGTTATACAACACTGTAGTTCAGTAGATCAAAATGTTGGACTTTAGAGAATCCATAGTAGGAGACGATACAGGAAATACATACACATGATAGATGTTAAACATTAGATATCTCATGAAAATATCAACTCAATATCAACAGTAGCAGGAGTCAAATAAAAGCAACATTAAACAAAAACTTCTATTTCCAAATAAAGTGTACTAGTAAAAAGTTAAAAATTTCAGGAATCCTTATTTAGGTCAAGGTTTGTTATGGATTGTATTTGTTAAATAAAGCTACTGGGCACTGGAATACTAAATACATGTATGCAAATTGTTGTTATTACAATGACAAAGCAAACCAAAAAGTATTAAGAGAATGACAAATGTGTTACATGTTATATGTCTTATCATCACTGAAAATTCAGAATGAAGCACAGCCAGATTCTGGCTACTTGGAATATGCATGATGTAGTGACCACAAGGACAAGCGTAATGCAGGATAAATTTAAACAGGTGTTAAAGAAATCAATTTTTTAATTTTAAAACACCATTATAAGAATAGTGCAAAACAAATAAATAGAAAGACAAGCAGCCTCTTCTGATAAGATGAAGATGAGAAGTGATAAACTGTTACAAATAAAATTTCTGATTAATAAACAATGGTGATACAAAATGTTATGTGCATCCAAAATTCCTCAGCTGAGTTTGTCTCTAAGACACACTAAAACCTTAGTCTCAAGCTGTGATAGTGTATATATTTAGTTTGCTTTTTAGTTATCCATAACCATTCATTCCATAACCTTTTTTATTGTTTTGATTTCACACTTGTTGAATATCCTTTGTAAAAAAAAATAAGGTTCAATTTAACAACCCCCCCCCCCCCAAAAAAGCTTAAAAACCATAAAAATCTGCAAATGAGATATAGATGCAGAGAGGCTAATTCTACTGGCTTTCTGAATGTACAAGATGATTGACATGCTGTGAAGTGATCGCTGCTTTCCTTGAATGAAGGCCTAAATACCAAACGCTCTCAGCTGAGGACCATGAACACCATATTTAGAGAAACAGAGGTGATCAGGCGAGTTATACTATGATTTCTACCTTATTGAGATGATCTGTTCAGGCACTCTTCATGCAAAGTTTGCACAAAAACAGATAAAAAAAAAAATCTTTTGAGGGCACAGAATCAATAGCAATATCAGTCATGGGAAAGCCATCTATACCGAGTTTCGACATGTACATGTTTGGGTATCTTTGATTTAAAACATTTGTTCTGTAATCAATATCATGAACACTTGCAAGAAAATTATAAATGCATTGTAAAAGTGTAGCATTGAATAAATAAATGATTTCTAGCAAAAAAAAAAATTATGCATGTTATGAGATTCACAAGAAAACAATGGAAACATGGAAGCACTATACAATTCATCCATAAAAATGAAACTCAAAGGAATGTCACAGACCAATTGGTTAATAAATAGCTTATAATAATAATGATTCCATAACACTTTGAAACATTAAATCTGTCCCATTGTCAGGAATTATATACGTAATTCAGATAAAAAACAAACATCATCGTAAAAATAAACCCAAAAGAGATAATGGTGAAAAAGTCCATATTTCTGATCCGCCTTATAAACAGTCGTAATGAGTCACCGAGGCCATGTGATATGTAGGTTTGCAGGAGCTTGATATTCTCCAGTACTTTACTGTACTCCCGATGATATGAAATATATGAGCTTACCAATAATGCCATTATGTCTGAGCCAATCAGCATGTAGAAGACGTTGTTCCACCCTGAGGACTCGATCACACCAGCCAATAGAGGACCCACAGCTGCTCCTGTAAACACAAGTCACACCTTGTCTCAAACTCTGGTAAATGTTAAATCACAGAAGTCAAGGAAGAGTTGAACATTTGTGAATCAAAAGCCATCAATTGGTAGAAAAATACTAATAAAATTAATTTAATAACGTTGGAACTTAAATATTCATTTTTTAATACATCTTTCAAAAGCTGCTATTCAGCTGGGTTTCTTTTTTAGAAACTAACCTATACTTCCTGTTCCATCAATAATGGCAGTGACTGTAGATAAGGCCTTAGCATTTCCTTTCAGGACCTGGTGTGTGCCCAAGTCTGCACTGACTGCTGTAGTGATCAGAGCGTAGGGACCATTCACAAAGAAACCACACACCATGGAGAGACCTGGAAAGATATAAAAGGATAAAACATACAGCTGCTAATGAGGGGCTGCAGAAACTGTAACTGTGATGGTGGATACTAAAGGGGTTAAAATTGAATTATTTCACAGTAATATTATATATGAAAGAAAAAAGAATTTTTATACAACCAGCATATTTGATAAGGTTGTAAACAAGAGCAGGTCACTGTGAAAGAAGAGAGTTCTCTCAATGCGACAGTACATCAGACCCATTACCAATAGTTCCAGCCAAGATTTGTAGACATCTCTGGTATATTTACTATGACAAACCTATACTGTATGAATTATGACTTACATTGTGTGAATTATGACTTACATTGTGTGAAGTATGACTTGCACTGTGTGAAGTATGACTTGCACTGTGTGAAGTGTGACTTACACTGTGTGAGGTATGACTTGCACTGTGTGAGGTGTGACTTACCTATACTGTGGGCTAGGCTCAAGCTACCAAACAGATTATAGATATACAGCTAGAAAACAAAAGGAAAAGTTAGTTATAAAAAAATTAAAGTAAAAAGCAAAGAAATCATTGGTTCTTTGAGTTATCAATTAAAATTTTCTGACTCTGGGTACATACCACAGGAGCTGAGATAGTAAGCATGATGACACAGGTGGTTGCCCTCATACCAGTAAAATCCGACATCAGTCCAGCAGATATACCACCTACAACAGAACCACAATCTCACTGACTTAACATTAACTTAACATAAGCTTTCATTCCACTCAGTCTGAAAACCCCAGTTGTGTTTAAAATCTCATCCATGTTTAATTCCTTGGTCAATTGTTACAAAAGTTATCTTAGATTTCAATGTTTGCACTGATTGAGTGAGGAATCTGAGCATGCTTCAGAATATTGTATCACGGTCTTACCAAAAATCCCTCCTACATCAAACAGGGTAGAGATGTCAGCTGCCTTCTCTGGGTCATAGTTGGCTACAATGAAAGACAGCCATGAAAAAATTCTTCGCATTTTGTACTTTACTATTGTATATAACTCTTTCTTTTTCAAATCCACTTGATCTTGAAAGTATTTATATTTGTGTACGAATCTCGAAAGTAATTATATTTGTGTACGAATCTTGAAAGTATTTATATTTGTGTACTTGTGAGTCAGCTTCCAGATATATGTTGTGGTATCAAAATGCAAAAAAAAATTGCAACTACAGAAGAGTATCAGTATACATACACATGTATCAAAAAAAGATGTACTTACCTTTTTCATGAATGTATTTTGGCAACCAAAACAGAAATGTATAACTAACAAGTTTGGCAAAGAACAGGCAGAGGGCAAACTCAACCACACCCTGCAAAGAAATGTAACTATTTCTGAATCTGTGCAACACAGAAGACGTGTCAGAATTCATCACTTGATGACTAACAATGTAGTACTAAGAGTTTGAGTTAAGAAGACTTGAGTTTCTTTGACTTGATGTCTTACAATATAGTCCTTAGAGTTTGAGTTTGTGTGACTTGATGTCTTACAATGTATTTCTTAAAGTTTGAGTTTTTTTGACTTATGACTTACTGGGATGAGAAGAGCTCGCCACAATGATATAGGTTTCTCTTTGGACTTGTCCATTGAGATAAGAGATGTTTGGGAGGACTGACTGTTTGTCGCTCCATATTCCTGAAACACAAGTACATTGAACATTAAACTGTCGGCGGACTAATAAACCACTTCATTATACATGTATAAAGATACACTTTTTTTACAAATACTTTTTTTTTTACAAAATTTTAATTAATCAAAACTCTTTACATACATGTATGAAGCTTACGATAGATTTAAAGAAAAAACAATATGTCAAGAAAGCTCTAAATGATTCCAAATTCATTCCATTTTATCAAATGGTGTGATTCTCAGATATCAGGCTATATAAGATGTGCAGGGTCAGGCAAGCTTCTAGCAGGATGACTACATTGGTCAGTTGTTAAAGGGTCATACCAATGGCAAGCAAGTTTATATGACTTGTACTGAAATGAACATCAATAAAGGTTTTCATAAAAAAATGAACTGTGAGAAAAACATGAAAGTGTGGAAGCACAGTTTGTATTTCACATAACTAGGCACTATAGTGGTTTCAATGGACCCTCTGATCACTTAACATATGTGTACTAAGGTGGGTTTTTTTTTGGTAATGAATAAAAGTGTACAGGTTTGTGCTATACATGTATTTATAAAAAACAAGATACAATTTGTTGAGGTTTTTGACTGTGCTGTCTCAGACATACTTTGATTCGATTGACGCTGTTAAGTGATTCAATCAAAGGGTCATCCTCCTGTAAGAGTGGAACAAAGACAGAAAATATTTTGTACACAGGTAATCCTTCTGCTCATTTCTAATGCTTCACACCCATTAACTGATCTAGCAGCTACATCACTTCATTTCCCCCTCAGCAGTGAACTCTGAAAATCTTGGTTTTCTTTTAAAAATTCTATTGTTGCACACTTCACAAGTTTTTATCTTTGCATGCATCAATACATATTTCTGATATGTTGCATAACTTTTGAAACACAACTTTTAAAACAATTTCACAATTTGAAACACAATGTACACACATTCCAAAGCTCCTGAGCAAGAGCCAATATTTTTTGGATGGTAGGGAAAACACAAACACAATTAAAATACAATAAAAAGCAACAACTACACTGTACTCATCAGACATTTAAGTTTACTAAATGTTGACTAGTACATATACCCGTACCCAAGCTATTGGACACTAGACAGCTTGTAACCAAGCTTGTATTATACAGCTGCTTCTGCAGACTAGCTGAGCTAACGTATTAACACTGAACACATAGACTAGCCAGTTGTAGTCAAGCATGAATTTAAATTCCTGCTTACAATGGTCTTATTATTATTTACGGTCTCCATAGGGATGTGACATGTCGTTTTCTTCAATGAAATGAATGCCATGCATTATATACATATTAACAAACTTCTATGCATATAAATATAGCAGCTTAAGTGTGCTTCATGTTAACAACTGGATGCTTTTCAGACAGACCAGTCCTTGCATTGTTTTTTGCCACAAATATTCTTCAAAAAATTCCTTTCAATACCGTATAGCTGGGGTTTTTTTTTGGCGGGAATATAATTTTGGCCTATTTTGGCGATCTTTAAAAATTCTCCAAAATAAAAATCACCAAATTTAAGTACTTTCTATGAAGATTTTATTGACAAACATGTAGTTTTTGGAGATTATTTTTTCAAATATTTTTTAAGCTTGTGAGCATGATAAAAAGAGACAATTGTTGCATGCACCCATCATTACAGATACAAATGTACATTTACTATTAATCAATACAAAACTAATGTAAATAAATAAAAACTTAACATAACTATAAATTAGAAGTTAATTGTTTAAACACCATATCACTTTTCCCTGTTCAGATGTGTAATTAGCCCCAGTAACAGGGGTGTTAGCTTGTGTTGTTTTAGGAGACATGTGATCCATTATCGACTTAGGTGCAGATAATTGTACGATTAACGGTTTCTTCACTAACAATGAAATTAAAATTGATTGTTAATAAGGTATACTTTTTTCATGCATATACATGTATTAATTAATAAGTATGGTTTAGTTATTTCTGTTTAAAATATTGAAGTGTGTAAAGCCAGGGTCAGACATCAAATCAGTTTTACCCCCTTGTAATGGTGACATAGGACTTTTGCTTAAGTTCATTAACTTCTCAGATGTTAAAAATTAACTGACAGTAGATTTTAATAAAAGGTAAAGGATTCACCAAAATTATATCCATCAAAATTAATGGTATACCTTGTAGGCCCAAATCCGCCAAATTTGTGTCCCGCCAAAAAAACCGGCTATACGATATCTTATGTCACAGATGTTAATAAACATGCAAAACAATTGTAAATTATAAAACTAATCTATTTATTGTGTGTTAAACTTGTTAGTCATAAACTGCATACATGCAAATTAACATCAACTATTCATTGTTAAGCATTTGTTATTGCTAATGTTGGTTCTTTTGTGCAGATTTTACCTTATAACTTTCTGTGTTCTGGAAATATTTGATATCTCATTTACCGGCATATCTTATACTGCTTGAGCAGCAAACAGAAATTACATTTTTTGTTATCTTTTATTCATTTAAGACTACTTATACTAAAAAACCCCCATCTTTTTCTTACCAAATCAGAATTTTCTGTGGAATTATCTGTATACTGAAAGAAATACAATACAGTCAAAAAATTGTATTGATTATTCAATTTCAAACATTTGTTTTATTGCAATCATGCAAGGCTGTTAAAAGACAGTCACAAAGTGTCACAATTTTGACTCTAAGATGTATTTAAATGAAAAAGCCCACAAATTTCACAAAAATCTTTTTTTTGACATGTTGGCTTCGTGGCTTACATGGCTTCAAAACCAGCAATTTTAATTAAAATCATATCATTTAGAACAAGCCAATAACATGGTGGGAGAAACACTATCATTTCTTGATACCACTAGGTTGATCTTTGCTTTATTGGGACTGACCTTTGTTGCTGGTAACTGATCTGGCAGTTCACATCCAACCTCTTCAGGACCTAGGTTACAGAAATACATAAACTTTACTTACATGTATATTAAACCACAATATTACTATATACCACAATTTTAATGAACATACAATGTAGAGAAAATATAAATACATTAAACAACATGACCATACTTTCTAAGCTTTAATTTAGGCTAAGTTCAAGACCCTGATTTTTTATTCAATACGATCTATTGGATAGCATAATCTTGAAAATTCATCCCAGTAAAAATCTATAAAAGAGGTTAATTAAAAACTCAATGGGAATACATGTAGAACAAAAAATAAAAAACACTCTTCAAGATAAAAAGAACTAGATACTGGTACTTACTTGGTACCATAAAGAAGAACACCAGGATTCCTAGCGTACTGATGATTATCCCGGGAACAATAAAGGACCAGCCCCAAGCAGTGTTCACAAAAACCCCAGCAATCAGAGATCCCAAGATGTTCCCGACAGATGTATGGGAATTCCAGATTCCCATAATCAGGCCTCGTCTAAAACAGAAAAGTCATGAAAGTTAGTCAAGCCACACTTAAGTGTCATTAAAGCTGAACACCGCTTGTAAATAGGCACTGTCCGCCATATTTCTCTTTCATCACTGCTGTCCCTACAACCCCTATATAAGGCGCAGACCTCTAAACAGTCACAAAGTACTTTGCTGTAGAGGTCTCACCTGTGTGGACGTACATCTTGCCTCGCCGTGTTACACGGTCGCGATGAAATTATCAAATTTTACACACTTTTTTCAAGCCAGGAGAATACTAACCTCAAATTAATTGGTCAATGCATTATTTACAAACAGAATATGCACATAGAATAAGAAATAAATGCATAAAATCCAAAGACCACGAAAGGAATACTACACGTCGGCCACGAGTTTCAGGTGTGCAATCGGGTGTAACGAAATCGAAGGGTTTATATACCAGGTACCTGTGTGATGGTGCCTATTTACGAGCGGTGTTCAGCTTTGACTTAGACAACACCCGACTCTACTAGTATTTTGATTTAACTCTCATTTACCCCTATAAGTACAAACTAAGATCAAACAAGATTTTGTTAAACTTATGAAGACATACTTCAGCTTTATCTAGAAATCAGAAATACAAATTATGATATTTAGCTGCAAAGTGTATATCTATGTATGAAAGCAATAGAGACAAAGACCAGACAAACATGTAAGAGTTGAAGCACTTACTTCCCTTTGCCGTACCAGTTCCCCACACAGGTGACCACCGATGGCCAACCACTGCTCTGTACAAGTCCACCAATAACCTGAAACACAGTCCAAGGTACTAACTACTGTACCTGACATAAAAAGATCTTAAGGCTGATCAGGGGCTGTCTGCCATGACAGAATATATGCCATGCCAGTAAATGATCAAGCCAAGGTTAAAGGTCAGAATTTTTTGAGGTTGTATATATATGCACCATTCATGGTGATTTAAGGCTCTTGAATTACTGTATAAGGTTTCAAAATAGAAAACAGTTTACATATAACTATATGTAAAAATAGTACATGTACATGAATGAATTCATATCTTCATATAATATTCATTTTTGTTTGAATTTTTGAACCAAGTTAGTTTGTACTTTCTTATTAATATGTAAAATAATACATTCATATTTATATATATAGTTTCCTAACATCTTTGAGTGCATTTAATTTATCTTATAAAATTTTTGCTATAACAGCTCCAATGACTTTGTCTTCTTGGATTCTCTCTCGTTTTGGTGTGTACGAGTTTTGAAGGATTATTATTTACTGATGAACATTGGTTTGATGTGTCACCTGGACTCCAATAAAAAAGGCGATGGTGTGGATATTCCAGAAGTAGCCCATCCCAAACAGGATTGTCATGATGCCACTGCTGATCATCCCCGCGGACAGGTAGTACCGAAGATGGACCCGCTCAGCCACTTGTCCACTACAGACACACACAAAAACACTATTCACACATAGCATCAGAAACTTACTGTCCCACTACAGACACACAAAACAATTACCTGGTAAGTCTCCAAACTTGGTATCAAATAATTTCATTAACAATTATTGCATCCTATCAGAACATCTCATATACAGAACAACCTCTCTCTCATCCGATGACTTAACGAAAACTATTCATAGCTTTTACAAATGCCTCTTGTTAGTATGGTTGTGTGAAGGTGTCATCGAGACATGAATATGCTTTATTCAGATCTACCATGAGAAGCCATCTAGTCAGACATTTAATTTGTATTGGACTAAGTGTCTAGGATCACACACTGGCTAAGTGATAATGCTGTAATCATTATAGGTCCCTAAACATCCCCCATTATCTTACTGAGCCTCCCCTTTTATCTTATACAACCTTCCCTATATCTCAGTTTGACCAGATTCTCGATTTGTACAACCACTGTGTTACAGCTATCAACTGTTTTAAAATCAGGAACGCATTTTGATAGCTAGACAGGAAATGAAATGAGAATGGGTCACAAATGAGAATAGGTCACAAACTGTGAAGCTTATCCCTAAAGATAAGGCCACAAAGACATAACGGTACTTCTTGAGAACCTCCTAGACCTTCACAGGACAAGTATGCAAAGGGCTCAGATAACAATAAGTCACCTTGACTTTGTGTCTGTGATTGTCACTAACGCATATGTGAACAGTACTGTTGATCTATGAGAATAGACTGATAGTTTAAATCAAATGAATACTGTTCTTGAAAAAATTTAAAAAACTGTTACTAAGCTGTAGGAACAGAGAGAGTTTTGTCAAAAAGGAACATATTTTTTCTGTAAATGGTTACCGGTAACTAAATTGTTTGACACTGGGTGAGAACTAGTACACAATACTTTCTTAAACATGATGGCTACTCAGAAACACTTCTATAAAAAAAATAATAATAAATTATAATACTGTCTAGGTTGTATACAAATCCCAATCTAGATAAAATTTTGTCCAAGTAGTATAATTTTTTTTTTCATGGCCTATATTTATATATATTTCTGTGTGTCACTGTGTGTTTGTTTCTTTGGCTTCATCAAGGAAAGGCTACAGTGGATCTATTGCCTCTTTAGTTACAGAGTCATGTAGAGGTTGGGTCACAATGGCATCTGGTCAGAACATTCCGTACTTTGGCCGTAAAGCCTTGGAAGGGTATAGAGTACATGCATCATAGCTGGTCTTTAAATGACTATGTAACTTTATCTTTCCTTTGAATACCAGTATAACACATTCACAACATATACTTGGATAACAGAATGTGCCGGTACTCATAAGATACATGCAGTCATATTCAGTTGAATGATGAAAAGTTTAATGGAGGAAATTAGAATAACATTTATCAACAGGTTTTTTCCTTTAAATTTACACAATCACTGATCCCTCATAAAGTATGAACAAGAAAAAACAGACGGCTTAGACATTACCAACACAATACTTTCAACCATCCAATATCATCAATTTAATAAACAAGATCAAATCAATGAGTGATAAATAAAGGAAATATTAGATAAGACATTGATAACCGTACCTGATGAACATTCCAACAGCATAAGAGAATAGATAGGCCAGGTCCAGACTTCCCAGGAGAGAGCCCGCATTGTCCTCATCTACAATAGAAACAACAAACTTGTAAACTAGCACACAGTGGTTCCATCTCATGTAATCAGACTCAAAGATAGCTTTCTGGTTATTGATTGTTCCCTACCCCTGTCAGCCACTGGTTGTATGGTTGGGTGGGGTGGGGGTAAGTATTTCAGAAATTTACTAATAGTAAGGTACTCTGTCATTCAAATAAAAAAAAATTTCCCCTCAAAAGAGGTAAATAGTTCAGAGATATTCTTTGATTAACCTATGATAATGTCTGACAAATATGATTTGTTACTGTCATATCAAATGGGAATTTCATGGTTTGAATTCCCTATGACGTTATGTTTTAAACATTTTCATAAAATCATGTACATTGTATGATTAGACATTAAATTGTTTGCATATCATATAGTAACCAACGTGCTTGCTACTCATAAAATATTGTGAACAGGAAGAGTTCTTGATATGTTTAATGAATCATGAGTGGTAAATGCAGCGATTGCATTAATGGTCACTAATTACCGAACGGTTTCCAGTCGCACCACTTAGTGTTGTTTCCGTGGATGGAGCTGTTGACCACCACATTGGGGTCACTGATGGACAGCGAGCAGTTCCTGTTGAGGACACTCTATCAGTTGATAAAAAAAAAATACATGACAATTAGTACAGTTGTTGAATGAAGCAAAATATCAAATCATGCACAAGTAATGTACACTTACAAATGTACACTTACAATACTTATGGCATGTGCTAGAATCAAAACCAGCTGATTATTTTCATATCTGAATATAACATGGACAAGCACTTCTGATACAAGTGCATGATTTCAACATATTATGCATCAAACTCATTTCTGAATCGAGACTTAATCACTTAAGGACCGAGAGAATTTTCTGTTGATCTCATTATAAGATCAGGAGGAATGACCAAATCTACATAAAAAACTCTGATCATGCAACCAGCTACCCAGTATCAATTTTATTAAATGTACCGGTATTTGTTTAATTTGGGATTTTAAGGTCTATTTGCGACTTAGATAATTCTGCGATAGACTCAGACTAGTATCAAGATGTCATCACGGCCCCCTATCGTGCCAACATGAACTGACACATTTTCAGGACAATCTGAGGTCTGCTGTAAACTACCAGCATTGAAGCATTCAATAGAAATGCTTGGTAGGTGGGTTGGGGTCTTGAAAAAACTGTGAGAAAAAGCTTGTGACACCATAATCTGTAACCATGTCTCCAGGATATATAGAAAGTGAATTAAATAAGAAACAAAAGGAAATGAGACAATGGGAGATTGTGTTTGTATCATTGTATAATACATGAATTGACCATTAATTGGGGATTTGTTAGAGGAAAGGTTGGTAGGGGGTAGAGATATAGAGGAGGAAGTACGGTACTTGAGAGAATTACCTTGACTACACTTATAGGCTTTCTGGATAGGTGATAGCTGGTGTAACACAGAAATGTGAATATCAGGATGAATATCTTATACCTGCAACAAAAATACATAACTCCATGAATTTATGGTCATAGGATACATGCAATGATGAAAATCTTATAAATACCAAAATTCTAAAGTTATATAAGACAATGATAAAAAATGTACATCTTATTGATTGGTGTCATCCATATGTTAAGGAACAAATGTTTCCTAAAGTGCTTTTAGAAATATCATTCATGTACTACAGTATGAATAAGAAGTAAATTAATTCATTTCACAAACTGTTGCTAAGTAAACATAGAGATTCTTTTGAACAGCTGTCAACACATTGTATTTGATGAAAAATAAATTGCCATCTCTGTTCTTCCCTTCATAATAAAAATCAACAATCGATAAGGAAAAAATTTAACAGCTAGGCTATTACCGGTAGGTCTATAATGATTTGTAATGTTTCAGCATATACATAGATCAATGCTGCTCTTTAGTGAATTGTTTAGTGTCAATCAAATCATCTAAGCCTAAAGGAATGTACATGTATTTTTAGAAAAAATGAAAAAAATAAAATTATGAAAAGTAATTTTTTGGTTTAAAATAAGCAACTGATGTAATTATATATAAATAAAAGCAATTTCTAAAAATCTGCACACATTTATTTTTATCTGCCACAAAATGAGACCCTTTTCCTGTTTTTGCTGTTAATACAGCACAGGAAAGTAGAAATTAAAAGAAAAGCATTCAGAGATTAAACAAAAGCAAGTTACAGTAGAGTTTAAACAGTTAAGTCTTACATAGCAAGACACCCATGTGAAAAAAAAATGTCAGACTCTTTAGATATCATATGCATTTAGTTTCAGAAAGTTAATTTACCTATTAAGATAGGTAAATAAAAGAAAATGAGAGCAGTCATGGAACTATCAGAAGTGTTAATTTACATAAAATTAGGCACCCATACAGTCACATGTATGCAAATGTATGCACTTCTTGTTCATTGAATAAAAATTTCCAATTTAATTTTCAGAACCCAGCTAAAGAACTACAATTGTATTTAAAAAACGCAAACACTAAATAGTGATTGATTGGACACATGATTTTCTTTCAATGTACATCCCAGTAATCATAAGTACTATACATGTATTTCATGTACTTGAGACTTCCTTATTACATATTTACATGTACATGCAATCACATAGATATTGTCATCAAATGATTAGAACTAAATCAGTAATACTTCTTACAATTTACAAAGATCTATGTATGTGGTTAAGAAATTAGGTTATGTGTCAGCCAGACAAGGTTTCTTTATGTGTGAGCCATACAAGGTTAAGACTAGTTTACAGTACATGTAAATATATATACCAATTTAACATTATACACTATCTTCACTCATGACAAACATCATTTGTCAAAGGTCAAGAGATTTTACCATATGACTCCTCACTAACACAAGTGTACAATATTGTAAGTTTACTTTGTGTATCTAGAATTTGAAATGTTATGAGTACATGTGATTTTAGTTATTGCCTTTATGCTATCTAACATAAAACAAACATACATATAGGTCACAAGTACTCTTTACTAAATCTCAACATACTTTTGGCAACCATCTATAATGAAACTATAACAGTTACTGTGAACCTATCCACAAATTTTTATTAACAATCACAGTATAATCCAAAGATAATATACTAGCAAGTCAATTAATTAACCCATAGTTAGCCAAACTCTCCCAATATTTACAATTAAGTTTATATTGTAAATTAAATATTTCATGTAGAAATCAGTTTGTGCTGATTTGACCAAAATGTAGGAAAAGAGTAAAACGAATATTTGGGGATGTATTGGTCTTAAAATTTGTTTGATTAAAAAAGATATTTTAAAAAATTTGTTCTATTATATATTGCATGTACAACAATTAATTAAAATCCATATTACCCAAACTGACATTTGAAAAGAAGCCAATATATTCTATATGGAAATTTTAACATATTTTCGATACTTTGTCTGATGTTGATAACACTGACCCAAAGATCTATACAAGTTTGGCTTACAATTACACCTGGAAACCGTTTCAGACGCTTAAGAATTGATAACAATCAATGTAAATTAGACAAAGGGATTAGGGTGGACGCCCTTTGCCTGTGGTAAATCGCTTTATTACACTACCACTACACTGCAGTTTACAGCTGTAGGCCCAAATCCTAAAGCGATTCCAGGTGAAATTGCAAACCAAACTAAAATTAAAACTTGATGTGATCAAGTTCAGAGTATACAAATTATTAAAATTTCCATTGAAGAAAGTCATAAACAAAAAAGTTTGGATTGTTTAATGTGTTATCAATGTCAGCTGACTGACATAATAGTGTTTGGTGTAACGTTAAATAGTTTCTGCTTACCTGAAAGTTCGAACTGAATTTGGAGTTCCATCAAGCGACGGAAGCAGCCGAATGCCAATGGGAGGAAGGATGGTCATCTTTACTAAAAAAAAAAAATAATGATGGAATTTCCCTACTATCACCTATCCATTTTCTGTCACGATATAAGTCCTTCGGGCTTTCCACAGAACTGACAACGCCGAACGTCCGAATTATCTAATATCCGGTGTACAATGCAAAGAAAATTGCAACGGCGGATAAAATAATCCCGGATACAAAAAAAAAATAAAAAAAAAAAATAAAAGTACAGCTAGCAACATTACGTTTGGGAGAAGTACTGTACTAGAGATAAAATGATTTAATGACTGAATTAATTGTTTAATTGTGTAAATCGGTAAGGCAGTTTCAGAAAATCATAGATACCGCACAAGATACTCATAGCAAATACTTATAGTAATCAGTAAAAACATCTATTTTACTACTCTGTACTATAAAATATAGAATCATTTTCACGTCAAAGTTATTAAATTAACAAGAGTAAAAAAAAATATCGTAAAACTGAAATATTGATATTTTTTCTATGTTCCGTGTTACTATAAATGCAATCTTAAAAAATTCCATAAGAATTTAGGAACCAACCAACATTTTCCGCTAAAAAAAAAAGACAACTATTGTAAAGATCTGAAAGTTTGACCGAGTTTGCCTTATTAATAAAGAAAATAATACATTAATCTTGATACACAACAGATAGTTGCTTAACTCACTGTTTTTGGAGCAATATCTATCACACGTGCACTATAACTTCCGATCGCGTGTTCGACCAGACATTGGGAGAGAACGCGAACAACGGCTCTTTTCTACTTGATCGTCAGGTCATTGGCCACATATTTAGAAGAATACTAAAATGATAAGGAGTAACGTGAAGTGGAGTCTTATCGACAGGCAAGGCCGAGAGGCTATACCTACGACAAACATTTTCATCATTCCCTAAACAGGGTACACAATTCAGCCAACGTGGTATGATAATTGGTATTACCATTACATGACAACAAGATTATAGTTTATCCTTCTACCACAGATCGACTTATTTCTTTATATATATATATATATAGAGAGAGAGAGAGAGAGAGAGAGAGAGAGAGAGAGAGACTGTCTGAAGCTATATAGTGCACTTTAGCTTTAGCTATATACGTCGATACAACCCATAAAAGTGAGTAAATCTGCAAGATAATCACATTTGTTAGTGTTTGTACTGACGAAACATAAAGATATTCCACATCTAACACAATCATGAGGACAATCTCTAGAACGATAAGATTTTAAATTGATACCAGCCCCACCCACCCCAGAAAAAGAAAAACTAATTTAAAAAAAAAGAAACCGAAGTAAATAGAACCATTTTAACAAGAGCTTGGACTTTGGGTAGTTGTGTTAAACAGAAATGTGACGTAGGGTTGTCTATTTCATTGATGGCCACTCAGCCATGCTCTCTGAAATCAGCATAAATTAAAATTTTCCCCAAGGTTACGGCACTTGGGCAACATATTACTCTGATTTAAAATACTGTAAATACTAAATAAGTCTATTACAAGGGAAATGCAAATGTGAATCAAATAACTACTTCTTGTGAACAACAACTACAGTTTATTACCCAGTACCACCTAGAACAAAACAGTGGGGAAGCATGCAAATTAAAAGATCTATCTTACCATTCATATAGTACGTCACGGCAAGAGTTTGTTCGAAAGACCTTTCTACGACCTTTCTATGAGGTGAATTACTCTTGGTGAGATAGTGACCTCAAAAGATATTTTACTGTTTGAAATGTATCAATATATTGTTAAGGAAAAAGAAACATGAATTTATATAATGATAAAATATAATATATAGGTTTGACAAATTCCAAGTATATAACCCGTTATAAAATATCATCCGGAACAACACGACTAAAGTGTGTCTCACGTGATTACCGTGAAAATTGTCTGAAAATAGTAATACCAGTAAAAGATACATGCAGAAAAAAAATAGAATTTAATGCCGTTATTTTATGACTGTATTCAAATAGGTTCGCAACATTAAATTATTAAAAGTATATGCAATCACTATCGGAAAATCGGGGAAATTTAATATGCATAGAGAAGAGTGCTTCACAATAATATGCAAAACGTAATCAGAAATCGTGTCATTCTAACTGGTCATTAGATTCATGCCACCTTGGAGCGCTTGTGTGGTCATGAATTGGAATGAAAAAATCAATATCTTGTACTGAAACAAAAAATATTTTTTGTTTGTTAATTTTTACGTGTTCGTATGAGAAATAACAAATGTGGGAATCGTAAAAAATAAAATTACTGACAAGTTTGATGGTCTTTCAGCATAAAAGCTTGCTAATATAAATAGGAAAAGTCCAAATCTTTTTAGCCAATGTTTGACATCACTGACCCTCATTTTTAATATATTCGATCAGTGCTTACTATCTATTCAAGATATATTACTAAAGTCAGGTACTCTTTACACAATTGCTCTGAAAAAATATAGTTCCATTCATGATCAGCAGATACAACATTACAACAAGTGTTTAGAATATCAATGTATATGTAATACGTGGAAGAAAACAAAATTAACGTAAATGATTTTTTAAAAAATCACTTTCCCCCCAGAAATGTAAATAAGAAGTATTCATATTCCTACGCTACCTGCCTCCTCAGTCTTTTTTACGAAAATATAGGTCATTCTTCGATTGACAATTGTTTCACCAATGAATATTGCTTATTATTACAACAATTATATTACTTTCATGATTATTGTACGTTAATTATCACACAATCTCTTCTGAGAGAGAATGTTAATTATTGATTGTTTATGAGTGTGGGTTTTCTCTTCTTCTTTTTTTCCCCATAACGGACTGAGCACGGATTTTTGATCGCACTCGTGTTGACCTGGGGCTATTTGTGGGTATTTGTTGCAGATGCAAATGTAAAGTCGCAATAAAATATAGTTCCGCGGGGTGTGCATAAATTTTGTGAATCAAAGATCGTTTTTAAATAATAAAACTATATATATAAATGTTGTTAACTATTATTCATGGTAAAGAAAAAATATAATAAAATTTTTTCGCGTTACGAAGTATAGCGAAAAATAATTGTCCTGACGACATGTAAATTATTACGAAAGTGTTGTGTTACAAGTTTATCTTGTTATGTAGTATTCAGCCAATGAAATTTCAGTATTGTGTACGTGTTCGAATCGATTCATGGGTTGTCAGTAAGGTTCACTTTCTAGCGCACGCCGTCCCGAGCAAGTCGTGTTTTTTTTTTTGTTTTTTTTTATGTTTGTAAATTACATATATATTATATATACGTGTATTTCATATTTCACAGTTCTATAAATTATTTCAAGAGTGAGGTTCCGCCACTCGCATGTTTGCTGACTCCGCATTTAGCCGCGGATACACAGGTTTCCATAGGATTTTCAAAACATTTGTTTTTTATCTATGGTTTTTCCTGGGCGGCGGAGGAGGCTTAAATCATGTAATACCATATAGTTTTATGGATGCTCATACTGTTATCATATGTTAGTGCCTTATATGCAATGGATTGTTTGTGTGTGAAAAATAAACCTGCTTGTTTATGTGTTGAAAAATAAACCTGGCGTCAGCCTGCTCGGTGCGCTGCAATGCAATTAAAGGGTCTTTTTATTATGTGTAAGTTGTGAAATGAAGTGTGGACAGTATATATATACGTGTGTTAAAATACAGTTCAGCAGATTTCTACGGCTAGTTCAGAGTCATCATCCAGACTATTATTCTCTTTTGAGAAGTTGACAGGCATAGGCTATGCCT
Organism: Magallana hongkongensis; assembly: GCA_016163765.1. Taxonomy (NCBI): domain Eukaryota; kingdom Metazoa; phylum Mollusca; class Bivalvia; order Ostreida; family Ostreidae; genus Magallana; species Magallana hongkongensis. The sequence continues at coordinate 6,123,640 of WFKH01011581.1, read as the reverse complement.
GTCCACTTCTCAAAAGAGAATAGCAGACTATATATCTTGCAAGCACAGAGGCCTGAGGCGAGTTCAACAAAGCGAGCGCTCGCCAAAATTCCCCATTCCCGCAACACATTTTGGAGAGTTAATTAACCCATATCTATTCTTGTTAAGGAAGTCAATTTAATTATTGTGAAGACACATCTAAACAAACTGCATAAGATTTATAAAATCTTGATATCGAAAAAGTTTAATTAAAAGGTCTACGATTGGAATTTGTTTTCTTCTATATTCGATCTGATATTATTGTGCATTATTTAAAAGTTTTGAATTTTTGGTGCAAAAAGGTCAAACTAAATGCGCCATAATAAACTCAGATGGATGAACACTGACCCCCCGCCCCTTTTCTGATACAACTACATAGAGGAGTTAGATACCTTATAACGTTTAAATAAAGTGCAAGTACATTGTACATTCATAAAATAATTAAAATTCTCTAATCTTTTTTTCTTTCCGGATACCATGCATTTACTATTTTAGGTTTTACTTTTATCTATAGATCTTGGTTGAAAGAGTGCTTTATCGTAGAACACTTTGAACATAAATTGTAAGACTAAAGTATACACTGAAGAAACGAAAAGATGGCGAATTCCGATATGGCTTTGCTGACAGAAAAACGTTTAAAAGAAATGGAAGCGGAGATGAACCGGTACGAAATTATATTTGACAAGAATTATGCACTTTCGACGGGTCTGAATTATACTACTTACCAACCTTTGCTCTCAAGAACGTAAATTTCCTCCCAGGAACTAAATATCCAATGCACAAGTGTTTTTAAAAATGGTACATGTATCTTTCGTCTGCACATTCAATAACAATACAGGTAACAAAAAGAAATAAGTAAAAATTGTGACTGTTTGACATAACACATTATCAGAATGTAACTTTCAATTAGAATGGAGTCAGTACTGTTTGATTATCGTTCAGATCAACTGCTGATCAAAGGAAAAAATATGAAACACATTTTTAATTTGCCAATAATTTATTCATTCATTACAAAAATACCTTAAATGTCATGCTGTAAGTCTACATTAACACGTAATATGTAAACAGTTTGACCGATGGGCAGAGATTAAAGACAGTAAAATTTGATTTTGTTGTAAAAGAGAGAACAAAATTAATTTGAAACGTACACGGGCAAATCTGCCAACTCAAATCGTAAGCCAAAGTTAAACTAAAGTGATTCCTTTTTCTTTCAATTCTAAATTTCAAAATGTTTATGAATTAAATTGAAATTTGCTTCTTTATTCAGTATCATAAAGGTTGGTTCCTTGATTTTTTTCTTTTCTTTAAATGTTTTGATAAGATGTAAGTGAAACAAGTTGTATGTCCTGATTAAAGCACTTTTGTAACGTATATGGTTTGTTGATTATTTTTATCGAAATTAACGAGGCTGTCTAATTATTTCTACTCTAGATATTTTTGTAAAATTTCTTGCACATAATTTTACTTCTATATCAATTATTTTTAGATAAAAAAAAATTATTTACCACCCCGATTTCGTAGGGGGTCGTCGCAAAGTTATCAATTTTTACTATGGGACCCTATGGGAATTTGTTGAAAAAGTGCTAATTTTGACACTTTCCTGATATCTTTTCTATTTCTGCCCTGGAGTTTTCTTTTTTCTTTCAAATATGTGAATTTAAAACTATTGTGAAAATTTAAGTCACCAAATGGTGAAATTTAAAAAATGTTTATTTCGTGGTTTGGTTCAGGGATAATATCAAAAACGATTTTTTCCCCCCAAAATTGGCAGATTGTGGTACATGTATATATTGGCGTATAAAAATTAATATTTAATGCAGTAACACTTTTAAAATGAAAATATGTTTCTCTTTATGCTCTGCTTATTTTAAAAATCCATCGCCGCCTCAAATAAATGAGCGAATCTTACTTTTTTCCTTGACTTTATGCATAGTTTACAATACCGGTAAACAATGACGCATAAGCGCCAAAAGAAAGTTATAACTATGCACCTAGCTGCATGAAAATAAAAAAGATGCGCAAAGTCATGCAACTCAAACTGTATTCGGCCTTGTCAATTTAGATTAAATCTTGAAAAGTTTTTAATAGAGTTTAGAGGCAATATACATTGAAAAACGCCACTCATTTAATGATCGAGTTAACTTTGTTGAAAAAAATGGCTGCCAATATGGCGGCGCCCAGGAGCTGGAAGATTATTTTTCAGTTGTTAGTACTCCTGATTCAATTTTCATTTTTTTTAAATTAATTTTTCTTATATATACGTGTTACCATTAAGTCTCACTTCGCTTTGCCTGCCTCTCGCTGTGCTCGGTATTATTTCAATATGTAAATAGTTTTGTTTATCAAAGGTATGATCCTAATGTTGGCTGAGATTATTTGGACTGATACCTGCATTTAATTCTTGGAAAATTCAGCCTAAACTTGCACTGCTTATCATATCGTTCAATCAGAATAATCCGATATTGGTTTGTTGAGTTTGCTTCAATTTGTCAGCTCAAATATTAGGTAGCTTATTATTCATTGCAATTAGATCATGGACGTTAATATTTATTTCACTCATTTTACTTATTGATACTGTGGCAATATATCTAACTTTGACTTTTTGACCAATTTTGATGCAAAAGTGCACATTCATGTTAAGCTTTCGTATAACAACTCTCATTTTTCAAAGGATAAATACAAACACACTAGCTGCATAAATTATTGTAACTACCCTATGTATTACCAAGAAATGTACATTGAATGTAACAAATAATTAAGGTGGCACGGGACAGTTCATTGTAGCCAAGGGATGTGTGTCTTCGGAACTCTGTAACTAGAATTTCCTCAGTTCCCATTGAGCACAAATACCTTTAATTCACTTGTTATAGGGTCAATAACTAATTTCTGAAGAAAATTACTAGTCAAAACCTGTAAAATTTTCTACATACTGGATTTTATGAGATTTTGACATATTTTGCTAATTTTTCATGATTTTTCAGCTTTTTAGACCTCCCCCAGCTAATTCCCTGCAAAGGGTTGACCTTCCGTACCGTGTGCATGTTGCACCATCATATGTCAGAAACTTACCGGTGTATAGTTTACAATGTCCCATCCACCTACTTTTCGGGTTATTTTACCTCCCGTCTGTCACTTGCAATTTCACTGTGTAAAGTCAACACAACAGTCATAGCCGCGGTTTCGCATTTTACTTCTGATTCTCGTGTACCTAACATATGGGGCCTACATATTGCATGTCAATTTCAACAAGAGACATCCCTCTAACTAATGATAATCATTAAAAATAATTTCATGAATTTTAGCAACACTCATAAGCCTTCAAGTACAGCAACTCTCAATCTTACAAAAATATTGACGGGTACTTTATCCGAAACTGTCCCTTGCTACCTAAGAAGATAGTTGAAGCTGCATGGCAAGACACACGGATATCTTGATTTTCACCAGGACAAGCAATCAAAGTTAATTAAGGGTTGATTTCCAGACATGATTTTTAGAAATCAATGTCCCAAGATTCATTGATGGCATCAGTTCATATATAAAGCGAAACAAATTATCTAACGAATGTACTGTGATGCAAAGGGGTTTTTTTTTGGTTAAGACTTACCAAAATACGCATATATTAAAACAATGATCAGGCATGGTTCAATTTTTTAAGAATAGGAATTTTTCCTAAATGTTACAATTTTTTTTAAAGATATGGTTGTTTAATTTTAATTTTTCTTTTAACTTCATGACTTGTTTTTTGAAGTTTGTATCATCATATAGACATGCACAGCAAGTCTTGGTTTCTGAAATGAGGCTATTGAGATGATAAATTAGAAGTTATTTATCAAGGCATATCAGCTTATCTATCAATTATTGTTTTGGAAAAATCATTGAATTAAAACACTAGAAAAGTGATGTATCGATCACAGAATGTGTCACAACAGCTTTAAATTTGTTGACTGTCATTAATGAAAAAAGTTTGGTTAATTTCAACAACCAACAAGGAGGCACCCATGAAATCAGAACTGTAGAAAAGCTTTCATTTGATAGCAAGCATGTAAATTTTGATTATTGTTCTCTGTGATGTGATACAAAATTGCAATGTCAGTTGTTATTCTTGACAACTATCAATTTCTGTATGCTGAAACACAGAGGAAGGTAGTTGTAATGAAAAAAAAATATAAAGACTGAACTTACTTATTTTAAACACATTCCTTATTAGTAAATGTCATTAACAACATTTGTAAAATATCAGTATACATTCATTTTTTTTATGAATGAATTTTGGTTTTGATTAAATTTAAAAGTCAGAAGTTCACAATGCTTATGGTAATAAAATGGAAAACTGAAAAGTTATTCAAACAAGCACAGCTAAGGCTACACACAACCAAAAAAAAAGTTTCTTACATACAGTACTATGATTACGAAATGATATTTTTCTTTAGCTTTGAGCAGGAGATTCTGGTGCCTAAAGACTTTGAGGCAGGAGGATCTCGGATGATTATTGGTGCTGGCACATTCAATAAAGTCAAAGCCCAAATCACAGGTAAAACTGTTCTCTAATACATTTGTGTATGAAATTACATTATAGACTGAGAATTATGATATTTGGTAAAATTTATTTTTTTTTAAGTATAATAAGTACCAAGATAATTTTTGTGTGTTTTGTGTTTACATGCAATAGAAATTTTGGCAACAATAAACACAGCTTTGTAAAAATATTTTTGGTATTTTTTCCAAGCCATACTTAACAGAATTTACCTGTTATTGTTATGTCAATTCCATTGTTGTAGAAATGTTTGAGATTGGTTTTATCCTATAATATTAATTACAGTAAAACTCGTTTAGTACGAACATCGATCTAGCGAATTCTGGGATATAGAGAAGTTTTGTGGAGTCCCCGGCAAAATTTTTTGCAAACTTTTTACGGTTATAACAAACTCGGTTATAACGAGTTTACGGATATAGCGAATTGATTTTGAGTCCCGTAGAGGTGAAAAATAGCAAACTTTATTTCTTTTACAACAAAGTATTTTATAGTTTTTAAAAAAATAGCTTTACCAATTGAAACAATTTTTGAATGGGTTTATTTTCACCTAAATCCTTCAATTAATTAACCTTCTAATTATTTTAGGATTCCAAAGAAGGTATTTTATATCAAGCCACAATAAGCACAAATGGTAGTCATATGGAAGAAAACATGTATTTAGCGAATTTCGCTTGAATAATTAATTATTACAAATTCGTTCTATGGATATAACGAATTACGTATATAGTGAGGTAAATCCACTTGTTCCTAGGACTTTGCTATAACCAAGTTTTACTGTAACAGTAAATGAATTTATGCATTAGGAAATGAAGAACCTCCACATAAGATGGCCCGCCATGAAGGTCCTCCTCAGGGCCCTCCACCAGGGGCAAAACCTCCTCACCCAGAGGGCTCACAATACTCGGACCCCAACATCCCATTATCAGGTAACAACCACAGTGAGGGCCATAACAGTTTGACCCTGAATTACCATTATGAGGGAATAATATCAATAGGGACAACAATAATTTGATTGTTGACAGTTCAAACCATCAACATACATGCAAGCATCTCATAAAAATGTATGACATACAAGTATTATGGAGAAAAATGATCGTTTAATTGCTTGTTTATAAAGTTTTAGTAAAAGTCTTAGAATAAAGATAGCCAATTAATTTTTAATATGCATAAAGGAAAAAATATGATAACTGAATGTTGATCAAAATAAACATACGTATATCTTTTTCAGTACTGGCTGCCCCACCCCCACCTCCTCCATCTCTGATGTCATCTTCAAGACCTACATCCTCAGGGGTGTCAAACTTAGCCCCTCCCCCACCTCCACCTCCAGCCATGCGCCCAAATCTCCCATTTGTTCCTCATCAGATCAGACAAAGAATGCCCCCTCCCCCACCTCCCCCTTCTGGGCCCCCTATGCAGGGACCCCCTAGACCACCACCACACTTCATGGGAGGCCAGAGTGGACCAGACCATTATTCAGGAGGTAAGTTTCAGGTGACATTACAAAGTTAAACAAATAACTGTAAACCAACTTTATTCACTACAACTTTATTTTGCAATGTACCAGAAACAAACTGGTTCGTGGCGACTTATTTTCGTGATCAAGATGTAGATTACCTGGAAAATAGAATACCAGGGACATTTGATGATTTATTTGCAGCAAGTAATATTCACAACGACGGTGCTCTCATGAACCTTGGGTAAAATGTTGGTTTACAGTATCTGTCTCCAAATATTCGATAGATAGACTGAGTCAAATTCAATCAGTTTATTCAAGATTATAAAAAGTACTTGATTTAGACAAGGTCATGTCAAGAATACAAGAACTGTATTTTGCTTTATTAATAAAAGCATATTTAAACATTTCAAAAAATTGCTCTTACTGCATTTTTTTTTTTTTTAGGTTTTCTTCATGATTTGATAAACTTGTATAATATTTTATTCTTAACTATTAACAAAATTGAAATCAATGTAGCTTTTATAGAATATTTATGTTCTAATTATTTTAGAATATTTAAGCTATAAAGTATGTAAAAAATAATCAGTGGCCATCTCCAGAATAATTAGGACATTTTGTGGACTTTTAAAAAATAAACCTAATTTTCTTCCCATGTAATTAAATAGAAGTAAGATTTAATTATAATTAAATAGATCAACATCTAATTTGTTAAAGCTGCTTGGTCCGATTTTATATCAAATTTTGTGCACGCTTCTAAAGGATGTTTATGCTAAGTATATGTATAATAATAGACATTGCAGTATTTTTCCCAGTCAATTAAGCCAAATTACAATGAAAAAAATTATGTACAAAATTTGCTAACAAAACAAACGACATAAAAGGGTATCGCGTTATTTCGCCTTATGTTAAAATTTACCCCTGATGTCAAGACGTGTATGGTTGTAAATTACGACTTTTACATCGCTATAAATAAAGGTCGTAATGTAGGCAAATTACAAATAAACCTGTGTACTTTTTGTTCGCTAATATTTCTGAAGTTTGCTTTGTTTACAATCGACACATAGCATGCGGGTTGAATAACCCCAATCATTCGGGGGACGAAACCAAACGTTTCCCCTTTCTAAACATTCCCATGATGCATTTTGGTTTGTTTTTTCGTTTGCCCAAAGAGAAATTATTTTTATTTACTTTGAATATTTCTAACTTTGAAAGGAGACCGATTCTGTTGGTGTAAATATGAGGAAGTCCATAACTTTATAAGATAAATGGTTTGTATGGAAAATTATTTGATAATGTAATAACAAAAAAATCGGACCAAGCAGCTTTAAGGTACACATTTATCATATCTTTGTAATTTTCACATGCTATACACAATTTACTAGGTTACCAAGGACCCCCTCATCCCCACTCCATGCCAAATCGAGGTCCTATGATGAGGCCACCATATGGAGGCCCAGGTCCCCAGGGACCTATGCCACCTTTCCATGGAGGACCTCCTATGGAGCAGAAGAAAGAGCCAAGTAAATAGAAATTGGAGTTAACATTTACATTTGTGGACTTATATGATGTTTCAGTGTCGGTTGGATGTGATTATACCTGCATTTTCTAAAGAAAGTTCATATATAATGTTGTTTTTTACTGTCCTTATTACCGGTACAATTTAATTCACCTGTCATTGATAAAGATATTTTTATTCTTGATTTAAAATGTCACAGATGTCAATGATTTAATAACTTCTAAGTACACATACATAATTATATATAATTATAATGTACCGTAATTATACCTGGTTATGCTTCAAAAATAGCATTGTGTATGAAAAAAAGCTGGAAAGCTAAAGAAATAGCTAAATAGATTTGAAAGTTGGGATAAGTTTTTTAACACCCTTCCATATTTGTATTATTTCTAATACATGTATTAACATGTAATTTGTAGTGATTGAAAAACCAAGAGTTGTCTACTCTTCTGCTCCTGTCATCAACAAACCAGAGAAAAAGAAAAAGAAGAAGAAAGAGGAGGAAGGGGGACCTCAGGCAGACACAGGAGACCAGAGTAAAGGGGGACCCTCAGGGGGAATCGTTCCTGCTATGATGCCAGTCCCACAGCCAGAAGTTAAAGTGCATGAACCAATACATGTGAGTTATGTGTATGTGGGTAAAAGGTTTATTTCTTGTCAATCACAACCAGAATTTGTACATTTACCAAGCCAAGAAATAAAAAAAAAATAGACAGTGATTGCTGCTGAGGGAGAAAAATAATTTATTACCCAGTAGCAAAACTGTTTAATTGTCAGATGTCAAAACATTTTACAAATGCCCTTTTTTTTCTCGTAAATTTAAACTCAAAATAATACTGCTTGTCAATCAAGTTAAATACAACAGCACAAGGATTAAAACACTGTCACTGGTTTCTTCTGCCAGGTAGTAAAGAAGGGAAATCAAATTGAGATTTAAAAAAAATCATTAAAAGTTATAAATATTGATAATTTACTTTAAAAAAATTTATTTATTCAACATGCATGATCAGTTCAGAGCATGAAAACAAAAGTACCGTGGTTTCATTAATATATTTATGGGCATCAATTTTCATGGATATAGTGAAAATCACAGTTTCAAGAATACATAAATTGTGGCAAATGATCCTATCAATGCAATTTGTTATTATTCACGTACATTACACTTCAATGTTATTTAATATCATAGTAATCATAGATCAACTCAATAACGAAATCAAAGAAATTTGGTATTCAATGAATATTAATGAAACCATAGTAATTGAAAACCTTTCTAATGCAAAATAAGCAGCTTCTAAAACTTTTATTGCCTTCAATAATTGGAACTGGAACATGATTTGGTGGATGTACTCCATCACAATTTTACCTCTTGTACATTTCACAGTCTGATGGATCTTATTTAATTCTTTATAAAATAAATATAAAATAAATATAAAAATAAATGCATCAACACATGTTAAATATGAATGAGATGGAATGAATGTAGAAGTATTATTTACTTTATTGTGAACTCCAGATGTTTACATCTAAATTTAGAGAAATTTGGATGTCATGGACATTGATGGCAAAAATTTTAAATAGATTTCATTTCTGCTAAAGTTGTCTCACACAACATTTCAAACATGTAAAAATTTCAACAAAGATAAATTCAACTAATTGATTAGTTGTGCAATACCTGGTAATTGCAATTCGGATCTTGTTTAGTCTTAGATGTTAAGACCCCACTACTCATAATTTGTGTAAATTATCTCTCATAATCCACCCATTTTCACCTATGTTTGATGGGGATTCAACATACCTCACACCAGGTAATCATATGACATTTATATACAGGTATTAATTTTCTTTTGGAACGTAATTGTAATAAAAAAAATATCTTGGTTAATAATGGTCCTTACTTATTCAAACTTGCATGGTTGATTTTACTAGGTAAATGAACCACAGAGCTAGCTTCTAATACCGAGAATGATCTTAATTATCCAGATGCTTAGACAGGTTTAAAATTTTAGAGCAACTCAAATTGTGTTAGGGTCTTGGAGCTGGCTACATAATGAAGTAAATCCTGTTCGTACCCAATCAACTTGCACAGTTAATATAACTATTGATGTGTAATACAGAGGTACATGTAGCTTCAGATACAGAACTTGATTCTGATTATTTGGATGTGATGTATGTAGTGAGAGTAGTAGTTGGTCAATTTACCACAGGTGAAACTACTGATAATACATGTAGTGAAACTACTGATAATACATGTAGTACAGTACTTGATTGGCTTCTACATATATATCTTTAGGAGCCTGAGCCTGTGATGGAAACAGTGCCCAAAAGAGAGAAGAAAGAGAAGAAGCCCAAGAAGATTATCCGGACAGCAGCAGGAGAGACCTGGGAGGATCCATCACTAGAGGAGTGGGAGAAAGGTAACGGACTGAAACTGCCTTTATATGGACACTTGTTAAATAAATATATCCATAAATCTGTTAGGAGAGTTGTTAGCATAGCTTGTTTAGACACCGATATTTTAAAGTTATTAGGGTGTTGGGAGAGTTATTAGCATAGCTTGTTTAGATACTTATATGTTACTTAATCAAGTACATGTACTGATACATGTAGCTTTCCTTTTTACCAAGTACCGGTAGACACATTTTGTTAATCTATCTGTTCATTAGAAATCCGTGAGCAAGGCTTATTATAACATTTATATGATAAAGCTACTACTGTAATAGGAGATCTCTCCGCCTTTCTTCTAAGGTTTGTAACATTTTCTCAAACCCATCCAGTGAACATAGTGCTGTGGTTGCATTTGATCTGCTTTGTTTGCAACAAAAACAACCTCTGCTCTTATTATTTTAAAAAGTACATTGCACCCTCATAATTGACCATGGGGACTTTATTAGTTTATTTATTAATAAAGTTATGATGATTAACTCTGGATAGAAACAGGTTTTATGAAAGATCGTATATCAACACAATTCCATAACATCTAGGAAATGATCACCTTTAATGAGGAAAAACCTATTGGTACATTTGTGTTTGAAATGTTTTTCATCTTTATGAAAAGTAATTTTATATACATAATCAAAGCTTTTCATCTCAGCAACAAATTTTGTTGAATTATTATGTTACTGAATAGTTCTGATATTTGCAGATGATTTTAGAATATTCTGCGGAGATCTAGGGAATGAAGTCACAGATGAAGTCTTGGCTCGGGCTTTCAGTAGATACCCCTCTTTTTTAAAGTCAAAAGTTGTCCGAGACAAAAGAACCAACAAAACAAAAGGATATGGATTTGTGAGCTTCAAAGATCCCAATGATTTCGTCCAGGCCATGAGAGAAATGAATGGTAAGATTTACTATATAGGTCCTGGATAAATTGGCAAAGATGCTATATATGAATTTACATGTAGAAAACCAGCTCAGTAAGCAGAAATTTGGCTCTAAAGGTGGTTTGGGGCACTATGTGATCTTAATTTGGATGGAAATAAATGTACATGGATTTATTTACAACTTATATAACAGTTTTAGACTTTTTAAGATATACAAATTTTTGACAAACAACTTTCGTGTAGTATGACTGAAGTTTTAGGCCAGTGATCACACTGGATTTGGTTTATATCTGAGCTGCGGCAAAGTGTATATCAATCCATGTCACATTAACCAATGCTTCTTCTTCTTTTAACAATTACTTACTCATATCATGCGTCCAGTCTATTTTTTTTTATGGGAAACAAAGCAGCTTAAGAGGCAAAGCTTGTAATCAGATTAAATTGAAAATCATTAGAAGTAAAGGCCAGGCTTATTATCGATGTCCCTGGCAAGCAGAATCTTTCCAAGCTGTATATATGCTAGGAGAGATGTAAGCAAGGCTTATGTAGATTTTTGTTAAAGTTATCTGTGTGCTAGATGAGTTGTTATCAAGGCTTATTTAGACACTTATACAGGTTGGGACCAATCACCTAAATGGATTGAAATAGCCTATTTGGGATATTATATAAAGATTTGAAGTGCAAAAATTTAAAAAAAAATTATTTCAAATCCACATTACAATAGATAAAATATAACAACTTTTGGTACACAAGTTTTTCTGTCACCCCACCATTATGAAGATTGATTCCTCAGTATATTAAAAACTTCTTAGGGTTCAATCTGACAAACTATAGGATTTTAGGAAAAACTGTTTGCCCAAAAATGTTGGATTTTGTATGCGTTTATGCAGAATTATATACATGTAAAAAATTACCTAATCAAAATTTTGGTTTTTGCACTTCAAATCTACATCCCATTTGGGGTATTATATCCCAAATGGGCTATGATAAACCATTTTGATGATTGGTCCCAACCTGTTATATGTATATGTTGAAGTTATTAGGTTGTCAGGAGAGTTGTCAGAAAACCCCCATTTCTGACAGGGCTGCGCTAGATAAATTGGTGCACCTCTTGATTTGTGTGTGGTAGGGCATAATGCTCTGTTCCAGACCAACATAATGCATGTGGCATAACGGAGGGAGCACATGCCTCGACATTAGAGGTAAAAGTTACCGGTCCAACACACAAAATCGTGTATTTGTAGGTAATCTCTCAATATTCAGTCACTGTTTTGTCGAGTATAGAAGAAAAGTTAAGATTTAAAAGACATTAAGATTTAAAAAACATACATTTAATCAAATAATATTAGGTTAGTGACAATCAAGTGGAAAACCTTTTTTCCTTCCATTTATATGAACTCATCAATGCAAGGTTTGATAAAATCAGACTCATTGTAAGTAAAGTAATACGCCCCAATAATTTGGTGTAACAATAATTTGGGAGAAAAGAGTGTAGTCAATTATGTTGTGTGAAAAAAATGATTTTGGCACTTCAGAGATAATTATCCATATATTCTTGTATGTGGATATATCCACTCATGTCCATCTTCATATTTAAAGTTATATTGGGAATATACTAAATTTACTAGTATTTGTGTGGTTTACATGAATAAATATACATTGAACCAAAGTTCCAAGTGTTCACCCACTGTAATGTATTGATTACGGTATATGAAATAAACACATTCATTTGTCCTGCCGTTGAGTTGGCTGATGTCCATCTAACTCTCAAGTGGTTAAAAACGATGTAGCGATCTTGATCTCTGTCATGAACACTACCGGTTTATTTGAGTTTCCCACAGAGTTTTCAGATTGTTGTTGGTTGTTGCTTGAAATGACGATACACTTAAAGCATTGAAAAATTATGTTAAAATAAATTTTTATATGGATTGCCAAATATTTAAAACAATATCGAGGCCGAAATGAACAGTAGATTTAAAGTGAGTACAACCAGTCGTAAGAACAATTCAGACACCAACATTTTGTTTTCCTCAATGATAATTCTGCCTTTTTAAGTGTTTTTTCATTTAGACTATTACTGAAGACTAATATAAATGGCAAAAAGTTGCCATATGACGCACATGCTGAAAAACCCAAATTTCTTGTTTTTAGGTTTCGTCATGGGTAATTGATATCAATCAATGTTGTTTTATTCTTTCTGTGCTATTGTTTCATAATTATCAAATTATTCTATTTATCAGAGTGAACACTTAGAAGTTTTGTTGAGTGTATATGTACTAAATTTTCGTATCTGTATTCCCATGTGTACTGTTCTAGTAAGATAACACTAGTTACCATGGTTACCCTTTAGTTTGTTCTATAGACTTAAGTTTGCATGTATGTGTTAGTACATGTCTAAACACGGTTTCTTCTGGTTCAACTCCATCTTGAGATAGAAAGCTTCCCTTTTGTTTTGATTGGCCGTTGATTGAAGTGTAAGACACATACACACTGTTATGTTTTTCTGAGTAAAGGATTAAGGGCATGCCCAACCCAGGGATAAAACCAGACACACCTACTAGCGGGTTGGAACACGTGTCTTTAAATACAATTAGTCCTAACAAAGCTGAATGGTTCAGAACTAGAGTAGATTCACAGTTGGACTTCACGCATCAGAACAAAACACTGAAAATATGTTTATGTGAGCACTTTTATGGCAATTCTTTCAAACAATCAACTAATTTCGTTGTTCTTCCTCGAAGAAAAATATTTCCCCCCGGAGAAAGGGACCACGGGTCGGCCTAGACCTCCACCAAATTGTGGTGCCGCTGTCTTTGTGAGGACGACACGCGGTTGAGGCTGTTTAAGTGACCACCTGCTAGAAAAAAATACAACAATGTTTCATTATTATTATTATTATATATAAAAATAGTATCTTCTGTGTCAAGCAGATAATGTTTTCAATATTAAAGCTAGATATAACCCCTAACAAAATGGGTGTGCGAACTCACATATAAAATCAATGTTTGATGCACAGAAAGCAAATATTTGCCATTTGATATCATGCTTGACACATTACAGAGTCTTAGCACCTTATTGCTATTACCATAGCCAAAAAAAGGGAGAGAAATATGATAGGTACATGTAAATCCTCTTTAGAAGATTTTCATATTTTTGACTACGTTTATAGTGATTCCGATTACATATCAATAGCTTTACGCGCACTCGACAGATAACCAATGTTACACCCCATAGCTGCTCTATCTTTACCGTATGCATATAAATGCTTTACCTGCGCCGCTTTTGAGTCGGGGGTAGGAGAGGAAGGGATTCCTTAGGTAGGGGATGTCGGTAAACCAGGATGTTCGCTTCTTTGTGTCCTTTGCGTCCTTGCCGCGTTTGCCGATTGGCTTCCACGACGAACCTGTAAGATAGAAACGGAAACATTGTTATGCACTGATCAAATAAAAAAACAAAAATAATATTAATTCAGAAAAGAATTTGTTACTGGTATTCGAATTATGAAAAGGAAAAATTGTGTTTTCAAAGAAATTTAAAATTTTGTTTGAAATAAGTTTATATCAACAAATCGATTGATTGTTTACCGTTGTGACTTGTTTGCAACATATAAATAATGTTGTCGAATAATTGTTTACATTTTGGAGTTATTTACTTATAATGAATGTAGTTGATTAATTGTTTATGGTTGTGAGTTATTTACAACATATGATTAATGAAGTCGATTATTGTTTACGGTTGTGACTTGTTTACATTAGATAAGTATCGCTGTGTTGACTCATGAAGTCGATCATTGTTTACGGTTGTGACTTGTTTACATTAGATAAGAATCGCTGTGTTGGCTCATTTGTTGTCATAACCTGCAAGTACTTTCTTTATAAAGTTAATAAAATTTAACTCAATTTAAAACCTATGAACAATTACCACACGCAGCAAGAGAAACGCGAGAGAACGCGTATTAGGAAAACAATTCGGTAAATCATCTGTCGTCTACCAGCTTTTATTTGTGTGGGAATCCGAGAAGATCACGAATGACTGTTCTAATTGAAGTCTGAGACTCTATTGTAAAGCAAATTGGATCACGATTAGTGTTAGAAAACTAAGAAATTTCTCCCCATTTTCTCCTATATGTCAAAAGAGACAAACGACCCAATCCATTCGTGTATTAGGCATATCCTGACAACATCCTAAAGTCCTACCTATTAGTTCCGATTGTGAAACAATGATAATGATGTTGAAATGGGGTAAATCACGTTAATCTAATCACTTTCAAATGACTTTTAATTTTACACTCCTTTGCTCTGCTGTAAATAGCTAGCGATTTTTTGCCTGTAGAATTATGTCGATAGTATTTTTAAACAACCATACTTCTGAGGAAAAAACTTGTGGAGAGTTGATGGATGACTGTCCATTAAATCTCAATTGATAATTCAGGGGACTCAGTGAAAGTATTCTACAATTTTCTCAAGAATTTTGAAAGTTTCCATTTATCAAGAGGTGTCGTCTGCTTCAGGCAGTCATTAGGTTTGGCGCGTAATCGTCAAGTGAGCCCATTGAATGTTTCGTAATAGCTCACCGACCCTTGTCTTTGGCAGGAAGTTAAAATTCATTATGATTAATGTAGTATTTACCATGCTCCGTATAAGCACTCCCAATACATTCTTTATATTTTTTGTTCGAATATGGATACAGTACATTTTTGTATATCTCTGAGACTCAACTTTTTTGACATGTTCAACTTGCACGGTGCGTGCAAACCTCAGTTTTGCCTCTTGCAACTACAAATGTTCGCCCTTTGAATCCTTCCAAGAAAAATAACGCAATCACCATTATGAAAGTCAAGGGGAGGAATACATTAAAAGTGCTTTTTCTCAGTTTAGGGATAATGGTGCTTGTTTCTTATTGTACATTACCATCCTTATATCCTCAGAGTTACTAAATATGCAAAAATTGACGCCTATCCCCAAGCGACTCGTACGTCTTTGTCGTTTTAGGTAGATATGCTACTAAAGCGATAACTGAACCAAATTCTAAATAGGGATATCATAGGAAATCATAAGTCGTTCGTAACATCCGTCGTAAAAACACCCGCTTCAATTTTCACAAGGGTTAAAGACGTTATGTTTACAATTTATGTAAGTTTTATCATGAAGGGTTACCTTCAAAATTTCTGTTACGTAGAGGAAATACAATATGTTAAGCAGGCGCATCTTTGCTTTGCGTTTAATGCCATTGTCGCAAACATACCAATACATGTATTACCCAAGCCCGGGAGTCGGTTTGTAGGATATATATCGTGTCGCGCCTTTTCAATTCGAATGAGATTCGAAAATATCCAGTTTATTAGATAAGAATGGACACGGGCTATCTTTAAATATTTCTTTCAGTTATGAAATTTGGAGAAACCAGTGCATAAAATAGCAATTAAATTTTGTGATGTAAACGTTTTGAGTTTTAAATACAGTTTGGGGACCTTTCAACCTGCTTGTTTCACTTAATTCGTATTTTAATGATGCTGTAAAACATAATTATATATAAAGAAGTAATGCAGTAATTTTTCTGACCATTTAAGAAATGTATATGTGTCCTCTAATAAAGTGATGTACAAAATCTGTTTACAAAACAAACTTCAGTGATATCTAAGGTTAACATACGATTTCACTACTTATAATAAAGATTAATTCCGATGTCGAGACGGGTACATTTAGCCTTCGCCAACAATAACGCAATATGCTTTCGAAAGTGTTTTTGCTAACTCTCAAAAATAAAGTAATGTTTACATTTCTTTCATCTCTGAAAAAAATTGTATCAGTAAATGATGTACATTAATTCGGGAGGAATCCGTCCTTTCTTTTAGAAAAGGTTTGTGTCAAAAAATCAGTTGATACTTAATTGGCCCCAAAAATCGTATCAAGCAGCTTGATAGCTGTGATCGCGCAGTAAAAATTATTTACTTCAAATGTTTTTATCTTAAAAGGAGAAAAAAAAGTTTGTATGAAAAATCAGTTAATACTGAAATGGCTTTAAAAAAATCGTACCTAGCAGCTTGAAAGCAGTACTCATATTGGTAAACATACGGGTATTTTTGGTTATACTCACCGGAAGTGAACATGTAGGCGGGAGCCTTGTGAACGTTTCTGGTGATCTTGCGTGTGGGGGGTTGTGGTTGGGGTCTGTAGGAGAAGTAGCTGGTGCAGCCCGCCCCCCAGCCCTGGCAGGGTCCGAACACGCCCTGTCGCTTGTCGCTGACCACGGCGGCGACTAATAGCCCCAGTGTAACCAGTTGCAGTGTGGACATTCTACAGGGGGGTGTCTAAAATATAAAAGTTCCTGTTATATAAATCAGCTCTGTAACCTGACATCGTAAAAGTTTACTATTGGCTCGTTTTATTAATCCCTGTCTTTTTTTCTCAAATTTTTTACAGATTTATGAAAATCAAATTTGCTCATTCTGTTGTCGTGTACACATTTTTATTATCAGGAATTCAAATTTTTCTAACGACAGCAATAGCTTAATCTAAAATTGAAAAATAAATTTTTCTTTATTTTTTCCCCATTAATCATGATTTAAATCATGACTATTGGAATATGATATTGTCCGACTTTGCCTCCAAGAATTATATTTTTTATGCTTAAGGAAACATTTAGCACATTTTATGTCGTGATACATATTTTATCTTTATCTTGACTCTGATAGAATGCAGGCGTCCTAATCTCGAATATAAAAAATGTCCGGTTTTTTTAATTGTCCTAATACTATTCATTAGATAACTCACGTTATCTTATACAGTACAGCTTATTGTTAATCAATGTAGCTCATATGTTTTATATTTTTGTACGACTTATTTCTTTATCAAATTGATCATCTGTTTTATGTACATAGTTTACAATAATGTTAATTCCCTCGTTTTTAAATATTAGTTAGAGTTTTGAATTTGTTGAATATTGCAAAGATGTTAAAAATAGTTTTAAATTAAATTCGTGATTTTATTCCCCCGTATAGACCCCTTCACGGTAACTGCGGTAACGCTCATGCAGGGCACATTGATGAAGTTTGGTGAAATAGAAGGTAACGACATAATCAATATTCTAGCGGACATCCACAACAAATTATTAAAGTTAAACTGTCTAGATGAAATTTTGATGAAAATTAGCAATCTTGAAACTAGATTCTTACATATGGAGCAAACAGTTAATTATCTAACAGAGGAAGTCGCTAAATGCAAAACAAACTCATCTGTTATTGAAAACACAGCGAGCAATATTAAAGCAGACCTAGCCAAAACAAAGGACGATCTGCTTGATTTACAGACCAGAACTATGAGAGACAATTTAGTATTTTTCAATATTCCCGATATATATATATACCATGTAGAACCCTCCGCCATTCTCCTGTTAATTGTATGTATTATATGCCTATGAGCCACATGGCTCTTTGGTTAATAAAGAAAGAAAGACAGTTGTTTTATCAACGTCATTCAATTATCTACCGAATAAAAACTTCGCCAAAATTTGTCAAATTGCCCTGCAAGAGAGCAGTACCGCAGTCATCGTGACAGGGACTAATTGGAATCCCCGCCCCTCTAATGTGGCCAATAATTTGTACCGTGTATATATTTTTCACGTTTGAGTCCACGTTTCAGTTTCGTTAATTTTTGTGTGTGTGATGATAATGTCTACAAAAACTATGGTTACTAATATATTTTAGCCGCCCTTTGAAGTTAAAACCCAAACCATTTTAAACACAAACATGTATATCCTCAACGATTTTCCATTGTATAGATCATTATTACAGAAGGAAAAGAAAATCAACCCAATTAAAGAATTAATAAAAATACACTCGCATTAAAAAATAATGATTATTTTTACTTTTACTGGTACGATTCCAACCATAACATAATTAATAAATATAAAGAATACACTGTACAAAGAAAATTATTATTCCAGAATAAAATGCTCATAAATTGACAATGCCTTTGTATTTGGAAATAACTGCTGAATTGGTTTAATTAGGCGATAATTTTTCTGTAGTAAAGATAGATAGACTGAGTTACCTGAGTTTGAAGGTAGTTCCTGCAAGTAGTGTGCTCCCACCTGTAATGTATGCCGGCTCCTTGCCAGGTACAGCCAATATTTATACACCATACAAACAGCTTCAGAGTGCGCGGCGGGAAGGACAGGTCACACAATCCATTGATATCCAATCCTGCTTCATTCACCCATGATTGACTAGTACTGCCAGTCGGTATTCTATAGGTCTTTGAATTCTTGATGTAACTCTCGGAATCCGGCGCTCATCGGCTACAGTTTCGTCAACAGACAGTGTGTCTTGGACATTCGTTTATTAAAAAAATAGCTGAAGATGACATCTATCGAAATTTGACATCCACGGGAATAAAGGTTTTTTATGTTCTTATCGCAATCTATGTATTTCCAGATCTTGCTCAATAAGATTCCGGATATTTGGCGCTTATATAAAAATTATATACTATATATAAAAATCTATATACATATAGTACTTGAATTTCTAACTCAACAGGTTCCTGATATTTGCATTTGTGTACATATCATACCAACCACAAAAATCCCCGACACTTGAATTTTGGTTTCAATACATATACTACATCATTACTTGAATTTGCGATACATATAATATCCAGATACTGGATTCTATGGAACAAATTTTCGCCACTCAAATTTTAGATACTTGAATTGTACATGTAGTACCTTTGCAATCATCGAACGATTCCGGACTGGTACATAAACTGCCAGTATTTTGCAGTCTTAACAGTTCTGTAAGAAACTTTAGATAATTAATTTTCAAGAAAGATGAAAATGATATATAATTATAATTTTTGTTTAGGAAAATGTAACCAAGGGGATTTGACATGGTTATATAGAGTTAACCATACACAGGGTGTCTAAATATTTCGATACATATTTCGATACATATTTCGATAATTTACATCCGTGCAAGATCGACCTATAAAGGCTTCTGGAAGCACGCCTGTACTCTTGCTGAAGTTCTTATATATCGTATTCCATTCATGATCGTCTTATAAATCGCTGTATTATGTTTATTGGGGATTTTTATAGTTCCTGATTGTTTCCCCTGCAGGGCCGCGTAAGACCTTGAACAACCGATTTCCACCCCGAATAATCTTTTTTATTTTACCCACAATACTTAGCGGGGTCTACCGCCACGCGGAACATATTATCCGGGTAGGAGAATGTCTCTGAATGGCCGCATTATGCACCACGGAACATTTAAAAAGAATCGTTATAAATGATTTAATTAAGAAGGTAAGCGTTTAATGTTTTTGCTCCGAACGAACGAACCTAAAACGAACCCATTACTGTTTTATTTGTGCATTTATGATGTCATTAAATATGCATGACCAAATGACTACAAACTAAACTTTATAATTTTGAATAGAGTGGTAACGTTATTATCTTTAACTTGAATTCCATCCTGTTTTGGAATTTCCATAGTAGTTGTTAGGTAGTGAAAATCCTCTCCTAGTACATGTTTTAGCAATTTACGTTTCAAATGTAAATTCAAATAGCAATTACAAAACAAATTGAACGTATCAAGATGTCTTGCAGTTAAGACTGCATCATTTTCAAGTTCCATGCAATAAAATCGCGGGTTTTTTTAATTGTGTGCATTATAAACTTTTTTTAATATAAATTTTTTATATAAAGTTTGTCTTTTTCAATTATTTTATTATTTAATTATGTTAAAAATATTTTCCATTTTATTGAATTGATATGACTAATATTTATATAAGATTTACTCATTTTGTGAGAAAGACAAGACCTTTTACTCCAAAAGGAAATCGAACTTTAAAATCTCTTGACACGTGATATAAATGCACCAAATATAGCAATCTTAAACTTCAATGAAAACATTTCCTTCTATCGATAAAATGCCGAATCATCAGGATTTGTATTGTTTATGGCAGGATAATGAATAAACAAAAGAGGAGTTTGAATGGGGATCGCTGCACAGCTATCTCTGCGTGATGTTAACGTGATGTTAACGAGATGTGGAAATTTGTTGCACTGAGATCAGTACGATTTATTGTTGACACAGCTCATTGCCCAGGGTGTAACTTGTCTCAAACAAAACTAGCATGCAATGTTATTCCACAATACAAACGAGTGCCAGACACTATCTTCATTAGGTACTAGTTTATTATGGTCATTTGGGTACTAGTTTAAGATTGCGGAAATGGTGTGGGAGATTAACTGAACTTGTCAATGGAATTCTTGTTGTTGGTTCAATCTTTGTTTATGTGAAAAATTCACGTAACATTAAAGACTTCCTTTCCGTGGAGTAAAAACATAAAAATGAAGAAATATAACTAGACGTGTTTTTATTTAAGTGTGATCGTACAAATATGGTTATATTGTAGAAGTGAATAAAAAAGGACATTTTTTTACCAGTGATATTCTATTAATTTTACAATTTCGATTTGCAGGAAAATACGTGGGAAATAGGCCAATAAAACTAAGAAAAAGCAGTTGGAAGGACAGAAATATTGAAATAGTCCGGAAAAAGGATAAAGAGAAGAAACGCTTGGGTCTTCGTTAATTGCGCAGGACCGGAAGTGGATTATCTTTCATCATTTAAATAAGTTTTTATAAATGATAAGTGTTGACTTTAATGTACAAGTGTACAGTATAGGTACGAGTGATGAATGTTACAGACAAATAAACTGAACCGATTTGTATACGTTTTTTAAACAATACATGGAGTTCTTGTAAGTTATCACATTGTAGAAACCAAATATGATGTGGTGGGAATTTGGTGTCCATTTTATACCAGTTCATACAAATGATTGATTTTTCAGAAATGCTGACAGATATTTTCGATATTCAAACGTTTAATGTGACTCGATGGGTGTCATATCAAAATATTTGTAAAACATTTTGGAAAACGTCTTATAAGGTCAACCTAATGGACAAAAATTAAACAGTCTTGTTTCTGTCAATATGGTATCTGTTGTCAAAGTAGGAAATATTAAGCATATTTGTACGTATTACATCTGTGCACTGTCGCTGTTTCTTGCTAACGACCTGTGTTCAAAACACCACGAATATATTTGCTTCAATCAACACTTTCAAAAGCGATAATAAAATTGAAACAAAAATAACAAACAACAGGTTTCATATAGTGAACTGCAAGTCAGCTCATCATAACAGACCAATCAGAATCCATAATGCTTTTAACTATTTTCAACAGCTAACGACTCATCAATTAGTATAGTATATTTTCAGGCAGGGCATAATGTTATTGAACTATCTATTCATTGCAGAAAACGCAGAATAAAAGCTTGTCTTCTAGAATATTCGTGTTTATGAAGGATTATGACCTTTCCCAGTCTTCACAGACAAAACCTCAGCAACATCGACCAGTTTTGGATAAAACATTTGGGTCAGTGTAGATCTAAGGTCTAAGTCCTCATGCAAACCATGAATTAAATTGTAGTTAACCTATCCCAACAATTTAAAGCAGTCTCTTAGTATGAAAATATAACGTGTGGTTATACAAAATCTCTCCAGTGAAATGTTAAATTAAATCTTGATTTAAAAATTAGTGAGTTAATGAGTGTATTCAAATAACACCTGTTCCAAAAAGAAATCGATATTTTTTTTTACCTTTGTATTAATGACATATATGTGTTTGCTGTATCATCATGTGTTAGCTAATTTGTTTAAGGGAGAAATTATCAGTCAAATATAAAGTGTTTCGCAGAAAAAAACCCAATTTTATCCTTTAAAAAAACGTAACAAAAAGCAAAAAAAAACAAGAGAATTTCAAAATGGCTTGGACGTTTTCTCGCAAAATTTTGTTTTAAAGATTTCCATCAATTAATCGACATCACCATAAATTGACCACTATTTCCCCTGCGAAGTAGTTTTGTTTGTTATTATTTTGGTAAAAAGAAGGGATCGTCGAATGTTTAAGGTTTAATATCTTTGAACAGCTTAAGGGAACATTTAGGAACAAGTGTTCTAGAAACGTTTCTACATTCTTTCGAAAAGCGCCAATTCATGCTTTTGACAAGTTGAGACTTATTTGAAAATATGGTACTAATATCCACTTGATACCGTATTTACGAATATCATAGTGTGCCTAAGGCAATTTTTATTTAATATAAAGTGCCAAGGATCAACGAGTGTCTTTTTGTGGAAAAATCCAGTAACACTAAAAATATGTTCAACTTGTTTGATCGTACTTTAACATGTTTGGCATATTCACACATTTCACAGAAATTTTTAAAAGCATAGAAGCTTAATTGAATTTTAACAGGTGTCTATATCAGAAAATTAAAAAAAGATCATTATCAAATACTGAACAGATTTTTTGTGTCGACACGATTTTCCTAATGTGGCAATTTGCATTAACTTTTTTTTTGTTAAAGCATAGCTTTCGTGATATTAATTAAAAGATGTCATATATTCATTTATTGAGAGAAAAATGTTCCAGAAGATAACACAATTAGTTATTATTTTTCTGACTCTGTGTGAAAGAAAGTCAGGATAATTAAAAAAAAATACACGATTTTAAAAGTACATATGCATACTAAGCAAGCAGTGATTCTTTTTTAACCCCATAAAGGTTGCAAGATGTCTCTCACAAGAAATAAACAATTTTGTAGCTACATGTAGATAACTACGAAAGGAAAATTTTGAGCTCAAATCGTGTCCCAGGGACCTAGACACGATTTGAGCTCAAAATTTTTGAATTTCATTTTCCATTTTTAATGTCTAGAATGCTTAATATGGACATTTTTTTATGCTTCGTCAAAATTTGAAAGTCAAATATCTAGTTAAAAGCAAGATATAGATTTCAATAAACAAAGCTCGAGTCTTATAGTTTTCATAGGTGCTGTATTTTTATAAGTTTCAATCTTATGTTGCTTTCTTTTGTTACTAATGCTATTTATGAATACATTGAATCAGATTATCTTGTTTGCCAAAAGTCATTTTGTTAGAAAATGGAATTTTTTTTTTACATTTTTTGTTAACAAGTATATAATACTCGAGCTTTGTTTACGTAACAATGATTTCTTACCTCTGTATCTTGCTCAATTGTAAGTTGACTTCTAACATTCAAATTTTAACCAATCATTTAAAATGCACAAATAAACCAATTTTAACATAAATATAATTTTTTTAAAATCTCAAATCGTGTCTAGGTCCCTTTTGATTGCTATTTTGGGCGTATATTTATTGGGGATCCTGAAGGTTCAAATAGCTATGTAATATCAATATTTTATGTAGGTCTTTAAAAACTATATGTTATCAGATATTGCACTTTGTGAACAACGAAATCCACGAAAATTGGTATTCATCGAATATTGATCAAACCACATATACTTTTATGAATGCATAAAAACTGTAATATTGAAGGGGAGGAACTACTTAGTTGCCAGAACTTGTTTCCAACCCTTTTGAAAATTTGTCAATAAAATTTGTCCTAAACTAAAACGATCTTCAGGGGCGTAGCTTGACTTAAAATTCTAGTGAGGCAAATCCTATGCGGCCGGGGGTCTCCCCCCAGCAGGTCCAGGGCAGAGTCCTGGTGGGAGGTTCAGGGGCGAAGCCCCCCAACGGAAAATGAATTTTGGAATTTTAGAATGTAAAAATCACATTTGTCCCGGACAGAAATTTCGTAATTTTACCTGTAGCATTATTGAAGACAAGCATGCATGTGATACAACATATTTCAAAACTATTTAATATAGTAAATAAAAAATGATTACTCAAGATTCTAACACATTTAAAGATGAATACACATATTATTTTTTTCTTACACATATTATTTTTTTCTTTATAACTTTCTTTTATAACTTTTGGTGTCGTTTGGATCCAACAAACCTGGTGAGTATGTTGTGAACAGAAACAGTCTGGCGCCTATGAAAGACTGACAGACGGTTCCCATTAATTCATTGTTGATCTCGCCCCCAGTGTTTCAGAAGTCTCATTCCGGAGAATGAACTAGATCCCGTTATCATGAATTTTGATCCAAAACATACTGATATGAAAGATTTTATAGATTTAATTGTTTAAGTATTAAATAAAGCCTTTAATTTAAAAAAAAACCCCACAAATTAAATTTTTTCTGCAATCTATAAATTAATCAATTGTGGTGAAAAGTCTAGTGAGGCAGTTGCCTCATTGCCACAATGGAAGCTACGCCCCTGATCTTTTTCTCAAGAATTCAGTGCTTCAATTTGTGATATTTCTATGTAAACATTATGATATAATGATGTTTTAAGTTCAGTTTTATCAAACTCGAAAGATTGAGTTCCACGAGAATGAAACTTTATTTGAGGATTATATATAAGGGAACATCTTTTAAAATCTTCCTCTAGAAAAACAATGCAATAATAAGTACAATATTCTGATATATAGTATAGATATAGATTTAGGTTTGTTCAAACGTGACCACAGACTATCAATTTGATCTCAAGAGGTGCTCAAAATTCGACATACATTTCGGTCTACTTATAGGGACTACTATGCTACAATTTGTGATATTACAATGCAAGCATTTTTAAACAGTTTGGATATAAAGAATATGGATGCAAAGCTCATCATAAATGAGATCGCAAGAAGCATTTGGGTTTGATGTTAATTTTGAATTAGCTAAGTATATAGTTGCCATATTGTGAATTTTGTTTTTACCACCCAGGTAAATTCAAAATTTCCAATATGATATTGAAATAAATGCATTGAAAACCCTCTCCTGTAGGGTTTTATATACGAAAATGCATGAAGTAAGTAAATGAGCTCAAAATTGCAAAACAGGAAATTAGAAAGGATGAAAACCCTAAAGAGACTCGAACAGTTTCTCCATCCCATAGATAAGACATCATTACTGAACCAAAAAAAATATTTTTTACAGTTCAGCAGTTATGCTCAAGGTTTTCTAGTTTTATACAAAAAATCGCAATGATGCTGAATTTCGAACCTATATCTGTCGCGGCAAAGTGGACGGACAAAATGCTTTTATTATCAGTTAATTCGAAAATCGTCCATCATCATTGCTCAGTGTAAGTATTATCTAAAGCCTTACACGCTTCTTTTTTTTGGACCATTTTAATACTAATTAATACTGATGCATGAATATTAATTATAGTATTAGGTAAATATATGGTTGCAAATGACTTGGCTGTTCTAAATATCACTACAAATAGCTGCAGTTTGTCTTATCTAAAACTTTGCCATTTCAAATATAGACGTGATGTTGCAGGTTTAATTTGATGAACTGAATCACGGCACATCATTCGTTAATGGTAAATAAATGGCTATCACAATCCATGCTTATATTCTCTCTAAATCGAAAAAATCTACCGCTTTAAAACATTAACCCTGTTTGCAAGGTGAAAATTGGCTCTTTAGTATTAATAATTTTTTGAACGTGTTCTCTCTGTTATTTTGTCTGCCAAAACTTACGTAGTTGATACACTCTGCAAGTTTGGGATTCATCTACAACAGCTAGCCCCCTTTGAGGAGCTGTCTTATTCCCCCCATCTTCAAATTTTCGAATTAATACCGATTATTATTCACTCTGAATATAGAATTTATCTAATGTTATCCTGTCAGCATTGCTGCATAGTACATGTGTACATACAGAGAAGTATCAACCTTTCTGCACTTCAATGTGATGGGAAAACTTCGTGGGCAAATTTCTCTATAGACAATACAAATATATCATATTCTGCACATCATTTTTCATAGCTTAAAAAGCGTAAAATGCTTCGCTCAATTTTGTAAATTGGTATTATTTTACCACTCGTAAACATTAGCAGAACTACTGTATATAATGCCATGGATTAGCCCGAGAGCGCAAAACGACTTCAAAGTCTGCGTTATCGGTGATTGGCCATACCCGTCTGGTTACGAGTCAAGAGCAGACTGGAGATGATTCAGAACCGTGAACAATGATTGGGACGGAGTTCGCTTTCCCGGCGATAAAACAGTCGTAAAACAATCGTAAAGTTTGCCACTTGTTAAATTTGTTTAATCCAATGATTTTGATTCCCTATTTTGCAATACGTTATCGACGACAATGCCTTCCTAATCACGCTTTATTGATGACGGGTTTGGCAAATGAAAAGTCATTCTCTTAATCTTTGTTTAATTATCAAAATTTTCTATATATGGCGAAATGGATAAAGTGCAAGTTTTACGATACGCAAGTCCTACGTTACCTCGTAAATTCTGGGCATTTTGAAATACGATTATCCGGTGGTGGAGGCGACGAGCACGACCCCTAACGTGTCAAGCTGACATTATCTGGCGCCATCGTGAGCACAGTTTTTAGCAGATGCGCGCCTTACATTTGAATAAGTACTGTTGTTATGATACACTTTACACTGAAGAGATGCATGGTAAAATCGTCATACGACTTTCTACCTTCCTCTTATTAAGAATTATCTTTTTTTCTATGACCGACTGACCATTCGATCATTATTTATACACAAAAAGTAATCCAAAGACTACAAAATTCAATTGATTTATTTTATGTTTCCCATTTGATCTACCGGTAGAGTTTACTAGATGGGATTATGGCTTGTATTAAGGCTTGTATCAGCTATAGGATGTTTGAACTTCCCGCCGGTTATTGCCTTGTACTGCAGTTCCGTTTAAGAAAATCGTACGTGCGTCGGTATATATATATACCATATGATGAAAAGAAATGAGGACGAAGAAACTTTATAACCATTTTATTTTCAGTTTCATCAGTCTGCCTATAGAAGGTACATGTTAACGTCCCATGTTAGATATGTATGACGCTATATCATGCAGGTTGGATGAAATCAAAATGCTATTTGTGCATTTTTTAAAAACCTTTTGCCATAAAATGAACATAATTACATGTATTTTTTTTGTTCCTATGACGTTATGGCTTATCTAACTCTGAACCTCTTGACTATCGTCAACTTAAAGTTATTTCGATATGTTAGAGTTTTTGAGAAATAATGGTGCTTAATTTTCTTGCCCCCTATGGCAATATGAAAAATCAGCTAAATAGCGGTCATTGTGATCCGGAGGTCATATGACGTGTGTATTATGAACCTGCACCTTTAATTGCATATTTGGCCGACCGCTACATAAATATTTAAATTACCTGGTCTTTATCCGCAAGCTGGCTTGGACTGATCAGGGCTAATACATTTATTGTGAATTGTCTCTCCCGTTAATCCCAATAATAAAGTCTTAATCTTCCGTAAGACTCAAATAATTCAGATTAGTCCCAACTAAATTAAGCAGCACCAGGCAAAGTGAAAAGAAAGTGTATTTCAAAAGTAAGGTATTTCTGCATTAAAAACAAAATAAGAATGATGATGATATGGCCATTTTTGGTTTTGTAAACACAATAACTACTATAGAGTTGTAATCATTTGTTTACAGGGATTGAGATATCGATATTTGATATCAGAACAACTAAATTCTCAAACGAACGTTTTCAATACAATTTCGATTTTGTTACACACTGTAAATTCTTTGCAAAATTTGACAATGGTCCAGAAAGTGTTCTTGTAACGAATTAATTGTTCATTATTTCTGACGCATGTAATTGTGCATGTTAATCGCAAACTAGGATTGTCCTAACTAAAATGGAGTTACAAACACGTTTTAGGTAAGATTTAGAAAAAAAACCATTGATTTTTGGAGAACAAAAATCATCTCCTTTGAATGATTTCTATGTCATACATAATACATGAACTATGAAGTACTTTATCTTATTTACTAGGCTCTAAGAATTTGAATTAGGAAAGTTAGCATTCTATGAAGATGTCAAGTTTGGAAAAAATACCGGAAATTGATCAACTTGAAGATGAGGAACCAGAGACGGAACAAGTAAAAGCTCCGGATCCACCAACAGCAAGAGATACGGGGCGAGCGACAGATCGCGACAAGGGGGCGGTGTCTAAAAAACCGGGGACGAAATTCGACCCCAGCTTGATGATCATTAATGAACACAAGAGAAACAAGATGGTGGTGGCGGCCATTGATTTCGGTACTGCCTATTCTGGTAGGAATATTTTTGGTCGCTTTATTA
The DNA here is from genome assembly GCA_016163765.1 of Magallana hongkongensis. Lineage (NCBI taxonomy): Eukaryota > Metazoa > Mollusca > Bivalvia > Ostreida > Ostreidae > Magallana > Magallana hongkongensis. Next base: position 6,094,711 of record WFKH01011581.1, on the reverse strand, counting down.
GGTCACCTGAGTAAACTCAGGTGACCTATTGCTATCTGTTTTCGTCCGTCGTCGTGCGTCGTGCGTCGTGCGTTAACAATTTACATTTTTAACTTCTTCTTAAAAACTACAAGGCCAATTGTTTCCATTTTTGGTGTGAAGCATCTCTATGGTAAGAGGAATGTAAATTGTGAAATTGGTGGCTCTACCACCCCCAGGGTGCGTCAGGTGGGGCCAAATATGCAAAAAACAGCCAAATTTTCAAAAATCTTCTTCTCTACTCCCACACATGTGAGGAAAAAACTGATTGCATGGTTATGATGTCCATGAAGCCCTCTACCAAAATTGTGAAATTCATGGCCCCTGGGTCAGGGGTTCAGGCTCTAGGGTGGGGCCAATATGGCCATATAGTAAAAATGTATTAAATCTTAGAAAATCTTCTTCTCTACTCCCATAGATATTTGTTAAAAACTAA
>WFKH01011581.1:6068414-6084284 GCA_016163765.1 Magallana hongkongensis | reverse complement strand
GAGAGAGAGAGAGAGAGAGAGAGAGAGAGAGAGAGAATGATTACTTCAAGAGGTATATAGCCGAGTGGAACTTTGGTCTTCATGCCACAGAACTGGGTACTGAACCCACTGTTGGAGGGGGGCATTCCTGGAAGAGTCCGGTCTATCCGGAAACATTCGTCGTAGGAGCCCAGCCATTTTGTGTTTCCCTCCAGTATCCCCGCACCGATCTTTCCCGAGGCGTCCAGCACTGGAATAAAAAAAAACTGAAATAAAGATAACTCGGAAATATCAGACTTGGATTTTCTTTATCCTTCATCCCCTGACCTGACGTCATAGGACGTACACATGGACAGATTTGTCTCAGTTATTACACAAGTGTACATTGAAATACCGTATAGCCGGTTTTTTTTGGCGGGACACAAACTTGGCGGATTTGACCCAACAAGGTATACCATTAATTTTGGCGGATATAATTTTGGTGAATCCCATTCTCTTCATTAAAACTCTGCAGTCTGTTTACTTTTTACGGTTAAGAAGGTAATGTACTTGAGCGAAAATCCTGAGCCACTGTTACAAGGGGATAAAATTTGATGTCCGATCCTGGCTTCGCACACATCAATATTTTCAACAGAAATAATTATTAGAAATAGTACATAATATATATGCATGAAAAAAGTATACCTTACCTTATTAACAATTAATTCTAATTTCATGTTAGTGAAGAAACCATTAATCAGACAATTATCTCCACCTGAGTCGATAATGGGTCATATGTCTCCACAAGCTAACACCCCTGTCACTGGAGTTTATTACACATCTAAACAGGGAAAAGTAAAATGGTTGTTTAAACAATTAGCCTCTAATTTATAGTCATGTTTAGTTTTTATTTATATAATTAATTTTGTATTGATTATGAGTAAATGAACATTTGTATCTGTAACACTGCGTGCATGTACATGTAATGATTGTCCTTTTTTTATTACGCACATTGACTTTAAGAGATGTATGAAAAAATAAGCTCCAAAAACTACATGTTTGTCAACAAAATCTATATAGAAGTACTTAAATTTGGTGATTTTAATTTTGGTGAATTATCAAAAATCGCCAAAATAGGCCAAAATTATATCCCCGCCAAAAAAACAGCTATACGGTACTTTGTCGATGGGTTAACGTTTTACGATTTTTAAGCCAATTGTTGGCTTAATAAATGCATAAGCATTTTGTTAGAAATATTTTCAAAAACCCGTTGTTAGATTAAAAGAAAATTCAGGTCGCTACTTGCCCAATTGGAAAATGTAGAATGTAGTGACTCCCAGTAAATGACAGAAATGTCCTCCCCAACATGTATACATGTATATAATACATTTTTTATTTCCCAAACTCTTCTTCCAAAACCTTTGTTGTTGAAATACTTTTTACATATCTGTGCACCTCATATTTCATCGTATGAATGGTTTGGGTAAATAAATCAATTTAATTGAAAATTGTGTATTTAGTGTGTTTACACTGTAAGGTTAGGCCTTGCCATGTGTACATGTCCTTTTTCTCAATAAACTTACTTACTTTTAAAAGCCCAGAATTCACTTCTCAACAGCCCGGCTATGGTCCGGTTCCATTGCTCACGACAAGTATACGAGACATTATTAATATCTGCGAATAGTCCCGAGCCTTGCTCCCCCAAATTGTCATTCGAAAGAGCCAATTCCTTAAGGAACTCTGCATCGTGAACCTTGTTAATCTGTGTCCTCAGCTCCAGGAGGGCCTCGTTGTTGATATGTTGTTGGACAGAGGGAGAATACACTCGGAAAGTTAAGCGATCCTCGTAGGAACGGGATTCTCCGAAGGCATCGAGACAATTGACACAGACTGCGACTAAAACCAATAGAGCCGAACCCAGTCGTAGCATAGTGCAAATCTTAATTGTACAAGTTTCCTAAATAAGCGGTGCACGATGAATGACACTGCTTTCCTTTATCGATTATGGGCCTGTGTTTTTTTTTAGAACTAGGGTGTAGTTTAATATTGGGGACGAAAAATGTGTACCTTTCATTTAAAGTGCCAAGTCTTTATCGGCATACTCTAAAACCTGGCCTGGCCTGGCCTGGCCCCATTGGCCTGGCCTGGCCTGGCCTGGCCTCAAAGTTGGCCTGGCCTCACTTTTGGCCTCAAAATTGGCTTGGCCCCAAATTTTGGCCTGGCCTCAAAAATTGGCCTTACCTCAAATTTGGCCTCTACAAAAATTTTTGGCCTCAAATTTATTTTTATATTTTCCTTACATATTTGATGATTTTATTGATTTTTTATTGATTTATTTTCAATACACATTAAATATCCCACTTAGTGGTTTTAGTGTCATAAAGTGATAGTCTATTAAAAATAGTAGTAACAATTGAAAATATAGTACTAACAATATATATTTATGACTAAAGGTATGAGTGATCGTTACTAATAGATTTTGATTCAGTCTGTTTTTAAATTCTAAAGAACTTAAGAATGTGATTTTGCCCTGCCAGGATCAGACAATATCAATGTAACTCTTCCTATATCAACGACTTGTTTGAGAAAAAAATAAAGGGATAGGCCAATATTTGTGTATTCTAACCAACATTAAAGGTCACAAAATGTTTGACTTTGTTCAAATTCTAATAATGAAAATTCCCCATAGGTTAGGTGAAAAATTGTTTCCTAAATATACAAACAACACATTCATGAAACTTTACTCTAATCAAGAGGTGATGATTAATGACCATTGCTGAATCAAATTTTTGGAGAATGCAATGTTGCAGTCATTCACAAATGCCATTAATTAAATCAGACCGTGTGAAATGTTAAACGGCAGGGCGGGCAATGAATCTGACCCCAAAGCAGCAGATAAGCGACAGAAGAGACTGATATCGAATTTCTGCTGCAGAGGGAAATTTGGGCTTGATCGGTGTTGATAGGTAGCGTAAACAAACTGGCATTTTAAATTGCGTTACACAGGGATAGCAATTTGATCTTATGAATCAGTTTACAAATGTTTGAGATATTTATTAATCCTTCACTCAGGTCAGTCTCTTAAAATGATGTTTTACTTTGTTATTCTAATAACAGTTCGTGTACTTTTTGAATTGGGGGAGGGGGAGATGGTGGCTTTGAATTTTATAGCTGATCGCTTTAGTATTGGGCATTATCCATTCCTTGGCAATAGTAAGAGCAGTGCTGTACATGAATGTTATATGTACCCGGTATTTATTGTGTGTGTGTATAGACATGGATTAAATAAATTAAAACTTTATCAGTCAGGTCACTTGTAATTGATATTTTTCCATATGATTATCCCTTAAACATGAAAAGAGCATCGAATTTTTAATTTTTAAGAGAAATAAATAAAAATTCAATGAAAAACTTAGAAAATGAGAAATAGAGAAATTTTAAAATTTGAGGCCAAAAATTTTTGAAGAGGCCAAATTTGGGGCCAGGCCAAAATTTAAGGCCAGGCCAAAAATTGGGGCCAGGCCAAATTTGAGGCCAGGCCAATGAGGCCAGGCCAGGCCAGGCCAGGTTTTAGAGTATGCCGTCTTCATCATGTGATAGTGAGCAAATGCAATCGATATACATGAATACCGGTGTATTTCTAACACTTATCCTGGATGCACAGCCAGCATTTATATAGTAAATATAGTCTGTAATGCACATCCCCACACTTAAGTACACAAGTACAATTAAACGCCGCATGAAATGATCAAACAAACACAGTTCTCATTTAGATGAGGTTCTTGAATAGTTTGATCAAATAAAAAAAGATAAAGTAAAAATAATTTATAAACACGAGTCAGAAAGACGTGAACGTAAACAAGAACGATAAATGTGTTCCAGTTTAATGTGTCTTTTGCAACAGATAGGCTAACATGGAATGAAACTCGTAAATATAAAAAAAGAAAGAAATCTGACCTTTTAAATAAACTGTTGGTGTATAATTTAAATTTGAATAAAACCGGATGATTGTCATGACCCTGTATTTAATATATGTCGAATTAATTAAACATATTTTACAGAGGAAATCGTAGTAGACGTCACCATATTTGACCTTCAACCTTTAGATTTGACTTTGAAATTCTATATGCATACAAGATAGAAGGCTAATTGTAAACAAATATCTAATTCAAAAATAGGTTTCGAAATAATTATAAACGAGGAACGTCAATTTTAATATTAGGTTAAAATTTTTCTTTAAGATAAAAGGGTTCAAATCAATTTTACAAAGAATTATGCCATGAATTTGTATATTTGAGAAAACATTTCAAAAAGCTTTGTTCACGGTGTTTCGTACTACCTTCAGGGGATTGGTTACCGTTTGACCAAATAAATGACTGAACATCGCTGAATCAGCGTCAGAATTTACAGTTTATTTAAAGTTTATCTGAAGGGGAAGTCTTTTGGAAAGTCTCATTATATTTAACCCTCTTTCTTAGCCTATTTCTAAAAAATAAAAAAAAAGTAAGAAGTAAAAATTTTCAAGGCAAAGGAAGATATTGCCGACAGATTTGATTATTGAATAAATAGTCCACCGGAATGAATTATTTTTACCCATACAGAAAATATCAATCTCATTGAGGTATCCTCGCCCACCCCACCCCCCTTCCCCCGAAATTAAACTTTAATTTAAAAGGGCCTTTATGCAAACAAATCTATATGCCACGTGTCTTTACTTCTGTCGTGTAAATAAAAAATTTTTGTTTGTTTTTTAAATTCTTCAAGTGCATTGTTGTGAATTATAAAGACTGTAAGTATTTCATTTTCGATTTCAATTTTTAAAGCCATGTTTATTTTAAAATATAATTCAAATACATATTATGCTTTCAACGACTTATAGTAACAATCATCTGATTTTTTTTCAAAGATTTTTTTTTTATGTATTGCAGATTATCTAATTAAAAGAGTGCACAGATCCACTCCACTGATTGCATAGAGAGTTGATTTAAAAATCAGCACCCAAAATTCATAGCAGCTAATTGAAAAAATATGAAAGCATCCCCAAGAAAACACCACCACCAATAACACCCTGCCCAAGACCATGAGGAAGACGTCCTTTTCAGGGGTGTCCCAATCTTTCGCTGTTTCTTCATAAAAACTCGATATTAACTTGTGCTTGGACATATCTCTTTCACTTTGAATCCAGAATATTATTTTAATTTTTTCCATCATCAAACTTGTGGTGTTCCTATGACAAACTTATGGTGTTCCTATCGCAATTTCATTCGTTATATGAATGCATTACATTTTTCATTTCTACATATTACAATATATAAAATCTTTAATGATCGATAACTATCCACACTTGGATACTGTTAACAGTTTATTAACAAAAACATCAACAATTTATTTCCCATGATATTGAAAATATTGAAGTATTTCAATTCATGCATTAAATTCAAAGGATTCCAATAACAAAAAATGTCTAGTTTCTTCGATCTCGTTTAAAGATCACTTTCTCCAGTCCCATCATTGGCGCTTCAAATGATAACGAGGCTACAAAAGCAACCATTACCGACAAAACCAGAGTGGCCACAAACACGTAAATCTGAAGGAACACAAAGTCGAAATTGATATTAATAAACAATTTTATCAAATTATAAACGTCCAAATAAAATTTATTTTGACATATACATGTATAGATACCATTTTCAAAAAGTTTATAGTTTTTTCCCATTTAACGAATAGAAAACCCTTCAAAATTACCTACATACAAAACAAAAGCCAAAAGGTATTCAAGACACCTGATGTATTTAAGTAAATAAATCATATTCAGTCTACGAATTGACGGAGAAATTAACAAACTTACAATGTTCAAGTCGTCCAGATATATCAGACTCCGTTGGCTGTCGTAGTACGTGAAGATAATCATAGCATGTGATAAATAGATACAATAGGACAGGCGGGCTAGTGGTACAAATGGCGACCAAGAGAGAAGAGTGTTGATAAAACCTGCCAGAAAATTCTTATTTATTTAATGTTCAATTATAAAAAAAAAACAATTAAATCAACAACAAAAAAGACATGAAAAGATATTGTTAGAACCAATTTGGCTTTAAGTAATCACACCTCCATTTCCGGTTGCGCATGCGAATATGACCCAACAAACGCACGCTCCCCAGACGATTTTGTGCGTGGCGTTGTAGAGAGCGGACACGTCACGACTGAGTGCATCCTCCGGGAAACTGATCGGGTCCCGGAGTCCGTACAAAACAACCACGGCCAGGATGGTGAAAATCAGCCACAGTAATAGGTTCAGGTACTGGGGGAAAGAAAGAGAAAGATAAACACTAAAAAGAAAGCAAGTTCATCGGCGGTACTTAAAATTATAGTGTATTTTGATTTTGTATCCAAACAAAAAAATTAATTAAAAAAATTATTAAAAATCAACCACAAATCCTGATGAATAAGAAATAGTTAAGATTTATTGAATCTTTATAAGTTCCTGTTTTAAAATATATGCTGCGTCAGTAGAATTGAAGACATGGTCTGTTATAATATTTCAATGATATTGGGCATGAATCCTATCTTGCACCAAACTGTCCTTGTTTTAAAATGTAAGAGATTAAATTTCTTTGGTCTTCTTTTTCCACCACTGATTATTTTAATTCAGGTTGAGATAATTACAAACAGATTTACCTTGTTTATTTTGACTTTGCAGTCTGTTTTGTACAGAAGTGATCCAACGATGATCCCCACTATATAAGGTCCCATCCGACAGTACGGTCGAACATAATAATTGTTGAAGTAATCATTCCGCCCTCTGTTGAAAAAAATGATGCGTGTACATTTTCCAAAAACGTTGATCTAGATATATATGGAGATAACCTCTGTTATTAGACGGTGACATATACTTTCTTGCCTGTTATTATATAAAGGTACCTTTTGCGATAGTTACACAGTGACATTGACTAACTTGCATGTATGTTGTATTAATTTATATTTTTTGCTATTTGACAGAGTAACACAAAACGACGAGTCCGTTATAAGGATATTCTTAGCAAAACGACAAATGAAAAAGATCTACTAGTCCGGGAAAAATGGATATTTCCTGAAATTTGTGACTTAGACTGACCAGTTATCACGTGTATTTTAGTGAATTGACTTGAATGACTAATCTGTATAAGAATATTCTCTGATTATAATAGTGAAAATAGTTTTTGTATCAAAGTTATTCTTAGATTTGACATAGTAGACTGATGATTTGAAATAAAAGGTATTCTATGATTTGAAATAGTGACAAATAGAAATAGTAGTCTGTATACAAGGGTAATACATGTATTTGTAATTTTACATACTGACGAATACTATTTTCTATACAAACATTTTCTTTGGATTTGACATAATAGCATAAACTAATTATTCTCTATACGGATGTTTTCTCTATGATTTGACTTATCGTGACTTACTGGGCTGTTCCGCCTCCACCGACGGTACTAGGCGGTAGATCAAGCACACTGGACACAACCCCTGGGGTGATGGCGGACCCCAACAACCAGACAAAGCAAATGACTATTCCGATTGGAAAATTACTGTAAAGTAATTAAACGAGAATATTTACCATATACATATTGCCTACATATCAGATTATAACTTCAATTATTAATAAACAGTTCAATACATATCAATGGCTTCATTAATTATTATTAAGTATTAATTTGTATTTGATTGAGTACAGAGGGTTTAAGTTGAATCTAGAAGTTAATCGAGGAGACATATAGCAATACTAATAGGTGCACATCGCTACAAACAAACCAACTGACAAAACTTACAAGTAGAGTGGTATTAGCATTAGAGGGCTCAGCAAAAAGAACTGCATATCATTGGCTAAATACCAGGACACGCCAAAACACTACAATGAAGCGAGAGTGACAAAAAGGTTATTCGTTTCAAAATACATAGATTATCGTTTCAAGTTAATTTTGAGGAGGGCATTGACACGATTGTCTTATGTTATAGGTCGATTTACAAGCGAAAATAGAGTACTATTACATGGCTGTTTTTACATTCTTAGAACTTATATATGACTTAGACCAAATTTATAATTGTTCATTATCCATAAGCGACCAATGTTTTAACTTAATACATGGATCAGTAAGACATACTTATAAGTATTAAATTGTAAGGTATCAATGTTATTGCATACATTTTGCGCATTGGGATTAATCCATGTAGCAAGAAAGATTTATGACCTTATCGTACGTTCTTTTGCAACATAAGTGCTACTTTTGTAAAAGCTACATTCAAATATTTTCTCTCAATAAAGTTTATTGTTTTAACTAAAGAAACATTTTATCTTGTTTGTCACGATTTGTGTTTTTAAAGATATGGGGTTTTTTTTAAGTACAGTATTTGTAAACATAAACATAGCACGAACTTTGTTTAGTAACAGGTAAGAATTCTAAATTTTGAATGCCCCTTTTAATTTGACTTCTGACATTTAAATTGTAGCACTGGGAATGCTTATTAACCATATGCATTATGATTCTCAACATTAAAAATAGAAGATAATTACCGATTGATCATTAAATAAGTTGTTGATATATAACAAATTTTTCCACCAAGTGTCTTTGCAGTAATTTACTTCCATGCCTTGGTCAGGCCAAAGAGGTCCATCTCCAAAGTATCGAGATAGACAGATACTGATCATCATCAACAACATGTAGGCTGGAGTCAACCTGAAACAACACGTGGGGCATCAACCTGAGGTCAGAATGTAGATCACCGATCGAACATCCCCCATTGGTTACAGCTGCACGTAATTGCAATTAACACATGCATCACTGATAACCCCCACTCTGGGATTAATTAAAAACATCTACAACAAATGACTCATCAGTAAATGTCAATATTTCATTTAGTGATAGTCCAGAAAATGCTGAACTAGCAACTAGAGTTAAATTAAAGAAATAATATGAAACAATTGAAAAAAGGGTATATAATATTTTTGTTATAATTGTTTTGATTCCAAGCAATGCTTATAAACAGTAATCATTAAAAGATTTGAATATATCCTTCAAAATATTATGTGATCGGTATATCAGTATATCAAAGATGCATAGATTTATAATATCGATTATGCAATACCTCCAAAATCTGTGAAAGTAGAACATGAACCAGTTGATCCTAAATTTTCCTTCTCCTTTTTTCATTTCCTTCAAAGTGAGGTATGCCAGCAGTAGACCACTGCAAGAAGAAGAAAATCTGTGCGTGAGAGAGGGGGGATTGCTAAATAACCCTATCGTAAAGTTAGATACTAGTATCCACACTTAACGCATTGTCGTCTTCATTAACCTTTCAATTCATGTCGTTTTTAAATGTTAATGGTGCAAAGTAGAAAGCTCTGAAATTTACTGGGGTTTTTTTTTATTTCAGCCAGTTTTTGTTGTTTTATAGATATAAGTGTTTATAGGTTTTAAACTTTTATTTTCTTACATGACCAATTCGTAAAAAAAAAAAATCTTATTATTTACGACCATTTGAAAAAGAAGCGATACTATTAATGATATTTGTTTTTACCTCAAAGCAAAGAAAGAATCGACAGAGACGAGGGCATTAGCCACTGCCTGGAATGTCCAGCGCGCAATGAGGTCCGGAAGTACCACGTAGCTGTTGCTCAGAACGGAGAAAATGAAGGCAAACGTGTGGCCCAATACCACCCAGGATATGCTCAGGAAGCGGATGCCGTTCAGGGCGGTCAGGGTGCCCGAGGACTGGTTTACCTGCAGGATCTTCTTCCCATTGGAGTAGACGGAGAAGGCCAACAGAAGTCTCTCGGCTACACCTGGTAATGACAGAAAAATACATAGCTAAACGGTGCGAAACGGAGACATGAAAAAAAAATCTTTGTAATTTTAGATACATACTTTCTTGTTTTGGAGCAAATTTCTTTTCATGTGAGATGAGAAGGGGTGATTTTTCTCCAACGCTTGCGGTGTGTTCGCTCAGAATCTCCGACTTGGTGCGTTCTGCTGTGTGGCGCTGACGCTGGATGATCAGTAAGTCATACACAGTACTAACAAACATCAGGACAGCAAAGATGCCAACAATCACACTGGTTAAAAGAAACAGAAAAAATAGAGTTAAAATAATACACAAACGAGTTTGATCATCTTGATCATCACTGTATCGTATAATTTTATTGATTATCTGGCAGCGATTCTAAAAGTGTGTGTTGAGAAAGGGTGAGGTGGTGGTGGCTTAAGTTTCAAATTCACTTTCGTCTGTCACTGGGAGGGGGGGGGGGTAAATATTCATCAAATGTTCCATTAATAACAGGTAATTTATATAGGATCTCTCATGATTTGCGATGGTATATGATTTTAATCCAATGAGTTGTGTTTTCTATCCCCGAGCCTTGGCGAGGGGATAGAAAACACACAACGAGTTGGATAAAAATCCACGTCTTTTGTTAAACCTCAATCTTTTCTGTAAACATTATAATTGTGAGCCGCACAACACATTTACTACAAGACGTCAACAACTTTACGCATGGAAAAAAGTTCCTTGAAGTTAAAAACAAGCATTTCATTTTCTAACATATTTTTATCAATTTATTGAAAAAAAAAATGAAACAGCATTAAATGCTTCACATGTAGAGCTCTACACTTTTTCAACTGAATTATTTTGTTACTTTTTCATTCGATCTACGTCAATCATCCGCCTAAAGCTACGTAATGTTTAATTGTGACGTCATGCGGCGTAAGAACACACAGTGCAATATCAAAAATTTGTTACATGAGTGATATCCACCGCATATTGAGCTAAACATGTGATAAATCATTATATCGTATACTTATAGAAAATATACCCTTTTCCGCCCTGTGCGATATAAATAGAAAATTCGCCTACCCGTGTGATATAAACCCTAGGGGTGTGATAATATGTTTTACGGTGCTACCGTTGTGGCGAGCGCAGCAAGAATTACACATACCTTGCATCATTGTCGTCTTAGTGTTATTTAGTTATTAACGAGCGTTAAATAATTTTTTGAGAGAGAGAGAAAAAAAAGAGAGAGAGAGAGATTATTATATAATATTTCTAAGTTTAAATAAATTCTTACAAAATACATAGACTTGCTTCCCTAAAACCGTTCTTTACTTTTGGAGAGAATTGATCCGTCTGTAAAATATAATTTTTGTTTAATTTGGTCAAAAGTGTTAACGATAAATACAGTATTTTTTTGTTCCTTTTTTTTCCCTGTTCATAATTTTTTTTTTAAAAAATCGTTTATTTTTGCATTCTAATTACATACGTTATCCGTGCCACCGGTCCCTGTTTGTAGGTGTGTAATTTCCCATTTTCTAATTTAATGGTTTGACTATATGCAATATCTGCATAATTTTTTTAACTGTTTATTTTTTCTCTTTATTTTTTTTTTATTTAGTTCATAATGTCCTATTTTTTTATTTCCTCCCTACTCATACTTACTGTACATGCATGCAAAATTAGCTTAAAATTGGATCGATATGACAGCAAAGTGTGGCTCATGCTAGTATATATATAATCTCTCTATCAAAAAAAAAAATTAAAAACAAATCATATGTCAATGAGGCAGGTATCGCAGTCTATACTGAAATAGCTAGTGCAAGCGTTACATATGTTTGATCCACCTCTAAATTTATCGCGGGAAATATAGCGCGAGATCACTGTGACGTCATACGTTAAATTCCATAATCATTTGTTTACGTATCTCAACTCAATACGATGGAATGGAAGCATGTAAAAAATCTCTTGGGTCTCACCAAAGCTTGTGTGGTACTCAAAACGTGTCTTCAAACCTCAAGGCACCGTAAATTACGAGTTAAATGTCAGCCATTTTTGGCATAGCACCACGGGTGAAAATATTAGAGAGCATTATGGGACCGAGACAAAAAATTTTGTTTGATGAATCTGTAGGTTTAGCTCGTTCTTTTTCCCGCGCACACTGGTTCTTAGAGCTCGCTACGCGAGCGGCGCTTCGCGCCGCTCGCTGCGCTCGCTATAAGATTTATATCACACCCCTCTCCGACAATCTTCGGATGTTATATCACACCCCTTTCCGATAATCATCGGGTATTATGACGTAGAGTTCGGTATGCGTCGCTCAACTCCGATCTCCGAGTATGACGTCAAATAGTTACGTCGACGTCAACATGGTATACAAACAGCTGGCGCAAAAATTTCAGGGAAGTTTATTAGAGATGGAATATATAGACACGGAGCGATTTGTTAACAATAATCATTCCTCACATGATGTTTTTTTATTGTTTCTTTAATATTTTCTATAAGTATATGATATAAAAATCATAACATGGCAATTTTTATACCGCATCCTATATTATCCCTCGGTCGGTGTATATCAGCCCTCGAGCCTGACGGCTCTCGGGCTGATATACAGCGACCTCGGGCTAATATAGGATGCGATATAAAAATTGCCATGTAATAATCTATATATAACCAACCAAATGCCCCTCTCCCTGGACTGTTAACAATGTTGTTGTAGATATGCTTAACGATATCTCGACGTCCCGCGTAGGAATATATCAGACCTATTGACATCTCACCACTGTCGAAGAATTTTATAATTTTGTGAACTTTTGATGTATACTCAGTAGTCGTTAATGACTCATCCAAACTACCCTCAACAGACAGCCGAAGGAACGCAAAAATTACCAGTCTATATTTTGTCTATATTAGTTTGACGGCTGTGGGCCTACCACACACTAAACAAACATTTACCAGCATGAGTAAGCAGATTGTTACATGTGGAAACAAAAAGAAGGTTGGTTTTTTGTCCTTTGTCATTCCTGTATTCCGTGTTTCTTGGAAAAAAGGAGGCAATTGACCGTCTTGTGGGTGACCAGTATTGATCATGACCCTACTGATGAGAACGATGTTGGTGAGAATGTCTTTGCTGACATGTATCATGTCAACCAGCCTGGCCTACCATCCATTAAGTGAATAGAAGGAGCGTATTCGTGGTTGTTTTTCACTTTTTAGTATGAACCTTTGGATGTATGGCCAACTGTTTGAGCCTTCAGAAAGAGGCGGTCTAATTGTGAATGCATGTGGCGGAAGGTTTCTAATGTGATAAACGCGAAAGAACACCAAACAAGTAAACACATTTTCTAATTTGAACTTTTTAAATTAAACATAACATTCAGAACACCGTGTAAAACTATTTTAATGCTGTATCTCATAATTTCTCATAATATCTCAAAGGATGTCAAAATATACAATATACAAATAATTTTTTCACCACTATTTAACAGATGAACGGTCATTATAATGAGTAATTTGCTCTTCTTGCTCATTTTTTACACGAAATCATAGCAGATTTTTCCCCAAAATTTTTGATAATCAAGGCTTTGTACCCTCCTTTATAAATGTTGTAATAACAACCAACTGTTACTATGCACAAACAGTCCAAATCCAAATTATTTATTTGTTATTTTGTTTCAATAAAGCAAATTACTAACAGCTCTCAGGCATTTTCTTTCTCTCATTGTCGTGACATTATTTTGTTTTATTATTCCATACTTACATAGCAACAACAGCTCTAGAGTCTATTTTCTGGTCTTCTTTACAAAATGTGCCATACACACGAACTGGGTTTTGAGTTGGTAGACGTTTTAATACTGTTAAAATAAAATTCACCAATATATTGTTAGTATTTCGTCCATAGCCTGCAATGAACCAGAAATTGAAGGGCGTCTCCTTTACTTACTTACAGTCATTATATAAATATGTCAGATCTTCTGGTGAGCAGGCTTTTGGAACACATGCAGCGAAGTCAATCTGTTGGATCAAACACATTTATTAATTAAAAATTATTATATTATTATATTTCAATTATTTACAAAAAAATAGCATGAGTGGTCTTGATATCGGATTCAATATGTGTGTGTGTCTCAGAGAGAGAGAGAGAGAGAGAGAGAGAGAGAGAGAGAGAGAGAGAGATTACTTCTAGAGGTATATAGCCGAGAGTCACTTTGGTCCTCATTCCACAGAACTGGGTACTGAACCCACTGTTGGAGGGGGGCATTCCCGGAAGAGTCCGGTCTATCCGGAAACACTCGTCGTAGGAGCCCAGCCATTTTGTGTTTCCCTCCAGTATCCCCGCGCCAATCTTTCCTGAGGCGTCTAACACTAGAACAGAGATCTTAAATTACCAAACCTGAGAGGTTCAGTCGTGGATTTTCTTTATCCTTCATCCTCTGACCTGACGTCTAAGGACCGGTACTCATTGAAAAAGATAATACAGAAATGGACATTGGGATAGATCGTCGAAATGTCAAATGTATTAAGTTTTTGATCCAAAGTTTGCCTTCAAAAATACACGTTATCATTTTGTTGGAATCATTTTGGAAATTCTTTGGGTTTTTTTTTTAAATTTTAAAGATCCAAAATTGCTATTTGTCCAATTAGAATAAGTAGATTGTAAACTTTAAGAATCCCAGTAACTGAGAGAAAGGTCCTTCATTACATGTATATTTTTTTAATTTCCAGAACTCGTCTTTCCAAAAACTTTGTCTGTAATACTTTGTCTTTTGTGTATGCAGGTATTAGCTTTATATCATCAATTCAATATTGTTTAAATGCGGTTGTATCTCATGTCCTTCGTATGAGTTGTTTGGGTAAAAAAAACAATTGAATTGAAAGGTATCAAATGTATTAGATAGGAACATACGACCTTGCCATGTGTAATGGTCCCTTTTCTTAATAAACTTACTTTTAAAAGCCCAGAATTCATTCCTCAAAAGTCCGGCTATGGTCCGGTTCCAGTGTTCACGACAAGTATACGAGACATTATTAATATCTGCGAATAGTCCCGAGCCTTGCTTCCCCAAATTATCATTGGAAAGAGCCAATTCCTTAAGGAACTCTGCATCGTGAACCTTGTTAATCTGTGTCCTAAGCTCCTGTAGAGCCGTCTTGTTACTGAGTTGTTGTTGGACAGAGGGAGAATACACTCGGAAAGTTAAGCGATCCTCGTAGGAACGGGATTCTCCGAAGGCATCAAGACAATTGACACAGACTGCGACTAAAACCAATAGAGCCGAACCCAGTCGTAGCATAGTGCAAATCTTAATTGTACTTGTAGAAGTAAAAGTTCCATAAATAAGCGGTGGATGATGTTTAACACTGCCTTCACGTATGGATTATGAACTTATGTGTATTCTGAGAACCAGGGTAGTTTAAGATTAGGGCCGAACACTGTACCTATTATTTAAAGTGTCCAGTTATTATCATGTGATAGTGAGCAAATGCAAACGACACAAGTGAATACCGGTGTATTTCTCAACACTTTTATCTTGCACAATATTTATACAGTAAATATCAGGTTCGTCATTACAATAGGTTTGTCATGCACATCATTCATGAGCACTTTAATGCCGTGATATATGGAGATATCCAGAGTGCACAGTTCTCAATATTAACTTATAAATATATCAAGTTGATGTTTGCAAATATGTTAATTCATATAACACTAGATTTATCAATAATCATGAATCAGAAAGGTGTGAACATATACAAACAAGAACGATAGATGTGTTCCAGTTAAATTTGTGTTTTTATTGACCTATCAAGGTTTAAGAGGGCTCGATGGTCGTGGCCATTTTTAGACTATATTAATCTATTCTAGAAGAAGAGCTCTATATTAAAATATATAGGAAAATACCCTAAGTTAAAAGGTAAAATTTCTGGATTTTTCTTTACTAAATAATAGTTTATAGCTAAACAAACCAAGTCTTAAAATGTTTAAGGTAGATCTGATGGTTGACTTGTTGACCATCTTAAAATGTTAGCTAGATCTGATGGTTGACTTGTTGACCATCTTTATATGTTAGCTAGATCTGATGGTTGACTTGTTGACCATCTTAAAATGTT
>WFKH01011581.1:6049781-6060599 GCA_016163765.1 Magallana hongkongensis | reverse complement strand
TTTTCGCATGAAATTCAATGTAGTTTGTATCGCTATAATGTAATGCTTCCGAAAACATTACTTATTTGATCAACTATGCTTCCCCGTCTCTACTGGCATGGGGCCCCCTTAGGCAAGGGTGGGGCTAAGATTGATTTAAAACGGCGCAAGGTAAACAAGGCTTAGAAAATTTATTACATCTGAAGTAAACGGGGCCTGCATTGTTCATGACAAAAATATTAATGTTCACCAAACTGGTTTGTTTAACATTTATCAGAAAGGGGAAACAAGGCTTATTTAAACAATATCCAAGGGGGTTTAGAATTCATTTTAAGGGGAAAGGGGAAGATTTTTGGATGAATTAGTTGTTTTTATAGTGCAGTACACTTGCTAGTAGATTAGAACATAGGCCCTTAGTAACACACGTTTCAAAGGGGGCAAATTTTTTAGTGGGGAACATCATATCGATGTTAGTGGCGGGTCAAGGGAGACATAACCTCTGCACTAGCTTAACTTGGTTGTCTCTGCCCATCTGCATAAAGCATGAGGGGGTCTCATGGCGGTGTGTTAACATGGAAGTTAAATGCCATTGAGCAAATGTGTGTAATGTGTTCCTAAACTGCTTGGGGTCTGCAGCATTTCAGTGCTCAGACCCCCTCTACCTCTATAAAAAGGAGGAGAGGCTACAAGCTGGTGGTGTTAAAAAGATTAACCAGGTAGCAAGCCAGAGGCAGGGTGTAAAAGCTGTGCAGCTTGTATGCCTAGCCACCATGCGTGTCGGGCATGGGGCTTCATGGCACTCGCATAAGCGAGGCCACTAGCTTGCCCATTTTGTTAAGGTATCCTAGTTGTCTCCCTTGACTCCTGCAAAATTTGCGGCCATTTCAATCCAACATTTATGTATTGTATTGTCCAGTAATAAATATGTAAACATACATTTGGTGTTATTAATTACTATTGGCTGGAAGTCAATCAGGAAGGGAAAATGGCAATGGCAAAGAATGTAGTTGGCTGCAATATTCAATTAAAGAGCCCTTAAGACACCTATATTTAGTTATGAAAATCCTATCACTTTAATGTCGTCATTATGTTTTGGATGGAAAAGTACGAACATTAAGCTTTACTTTAATCAACATGAATATGAACAGTTAATCATCATATTGCAAAAATAAAAACTAATTTTAAAACAAAATCAAAGAAGGAGTTGAGTGTATAAAAAAAAACTTCTCTGCTATCGATGCTGCGCGAGACTAAAATGTTGTCCACTTTAAACGCACTCATTTGATTTGTCAATTTTTCATTTTCGACCTTTTAAAATTTGTTTTTATTTGTTTTGTATGATTCATAGTTTATTTTTGGATGCTGTTAAATAAAGTTTAATTTGTACCAAAAAGCTTTCCATTTAAATTTAAATTGTATATTTTCTACAAGTTTTCTATACTTTTCAAAGAGGTATTATATTTTATAATATTTAATTTGTGTAGTAAACTGATATGTTTTCATGTTTTTAAATTGTTTGCCTGTAATCAAAGCACACTTCCATATTTACAAAAAGTCAATTAAAACTTAAATGTTGAAAAATCCAAGATCAATGTTGGAAAAAACAAAATAAAAGTTGGAAGTTTCAAGAATAATCTTGAAAATACCAATTTAAATGTTGGAAAATCCAACTTAAAAGTTAGTCTAAACAAAATGTGTTGAATTTATCAATGTACACGTAAAAACAATTGTCAACGTATACAAAAAGACTGGGAAACAAGCCAAGAGGCTAATATTAATCCTTCTCTCGTGTAACAGAAATACGAGAGGTGCAAATTCCATAAGGAAAAAACCCCACGATGCTGATAAAAAGGGAAAACCAAACGAAAATTTATCAATCAAAAGATAAAAGAAAAAAACCAGTTTGACATTTTCATAAAGATTAGAGAGTTTCAAGATGGAATATCAAATTTTAAAGTTGGAATTACCAACATTATTTCCAACTTCTTTTTTTTTTTGGCATTTAGACATACGCTTATACTATAGGAAAAAATGCAACAAAATTGAACAACTACAGAATACAAATAAATACATTAAAATAAATAGAAAATATGTAAGACAGGTAAATAATTCTAAGGGGAAAAACGGGAAATTTTACATTATACAATAGAATTTATAAATTAATGACAACAATGAAAAAGCAAAGTATGTAAAATATGCAAAAGAATTGAATAATCATAGAATACAAAATTAATGAAAAAGATCGAATACTGCAACGCTAATAGTGCCATGCACTATAAGTTTATATTCTCAATTGACACGTGAAGTGACTGTTATAAGCAGACTTGTGCGAAGAGTCGTGAAAGATATCACTGGACCTGCAGGAGTCCCATGTCAGTCTATTAAAGGGCTTTCATGTTTTCAATCAAAAACTCACACACAATACCATCAGAGGTCGTTACACCTTGACAGTGGCCCTAGGCCTGTGCCTGGGGCTATTGTAATTGTGTGTACATATGACGGACCTTCATTATGTACGTGCTAGCGACAAATCCAAATAGAGGTAACGTTTTCATTTACATTGTTTTCAGGCTTATTTTTTTTTTACTAAAGTTTTGATATAATTTTTTTTAGAATCGATAGATGAATTTTTATGATGCTCTATTTCTATTACCAGTATTGAAGCACATTTCAAGACAAACAAAAGTTCTGACTATTGTGTCCAAAATTGTGTTGAAGAAGCATGGGGTAAACAGAACAGTTAAAGGGAAAGTGGGGGGGGGGGGTAGCATAAAACATGCTGGTGTTAATATCTATTCAAAAAAGAAAGACTCTTTGAAACTTATTACTAGTGTTTCCGAAATCAAATGATTGTAATCGGAAACAAAATGTTCTAAAGGAGTAATGGAGGTTTTTATAATGCAAATTTGTCACATTTGCCATCTGTATAGAAATAGTGTTAAGATCATGATTGTGCTTTAAATAAGACTCAATATACATGTGGTGTAGGTTCAATTCATTCCGTTAAAAATTATCAACACTTGAAACAACTACTGGATTGCTTTACTCCTTGCTAAAATCAATTTTCCTTTCCTCACCTGAGCTGAAAATATTAAGGTTTGACAATAAGTGAAAATTTAAGATAAAAACAAATTCTGAGTAAATACGATCGATGATTTTAAAAATTGTCTGATGAACCTTGATATAGATGATATCATTTTATATTCTGACATTCGTACCAATGCTGGGGGCCACTGAGAGGGTGCGAGGTTTAACATATTTTTAGGGATTTATAGGGAAAAAAATCATAAAAAATCTACTTAAGTTATTTGTGATATTGCCTGAAAATACTAGTATTCTGATATTGTAATAATTGTGGTTTGTTTAGATCTGAGGGCAAAAGAACGGAAAATATTATACGTTGTAAAACTGGGAGGGGGTGTCTTTGGGGTCTTCACAAAACCTTATTTTTATTTATTTGTGATATTACTTTGCAAGGATCTTGATATGATATATAATAGTTTGATCCAATCTTGACACTAGGACGGCAAATTGGGGATCACCATAGGGATATAAAAGGAGATTAATAATAGTTATCGTACAAATTACAGTGCTAAAACTTTAATAAGACATCGCAAGTATACTGAAATAATGTACATAAATAGTTTATTTGTTTAAAGAAAATTAGTTTAATTCCCTAAAGGAATAATTTCTGATAAAATAACTATTCCTATTTGTTCAAATCAAGATCTCAAGTGTCGGGATGCGTCTAAAAGTTATGTGTAAGAAAATATAAAAGGGAAAATTTAGAAAGGACGATAAAAAAGATTTTTTGAAATTAATTGAACATCTCTTAAAATTCAAAACCTACGAGGAATGGATAAAAAACCCAAAACAAAACAAAACAACCCCCCCCCCCCCAAATTGTCGAATATTAAATGGATAGTTCTATATGTTGTTGGTTACCAGAGTACCCGTGCTTACAATCCCGACTGAAAAAGTTTATGTGTTGGTTCCATATAATCTGTCTAAAAAAATACATTAAATGTTGGTTCGATTGGGTTTAGGTGGGGATCTTTCAAGAAAGTTAGTTAATCTAAAAAAACCACACGATATGTCAAATGCATTTAATATACGAGAGTACTAGTACTTGTAACAATGAAGGTTTACATAAAAAACAAATATTTGTTAATGTACCTCACTATTTTGTGGGGTTTTTTTTAAAGATGTTCTATCTACATGTACAAACATCAATCAAACCATATTTTTTCTGACAGATTGAGTAAATCAGTACTTGTGCAACATATGCTATATAACAGGATATTTCTCTTTCCCCTTTCTAGGAAACTCGTGAAATGGAGAAAGAGAGACCATTCCTAGTATATCCGATACGAAAGCAGACGATACTTCGCGAGAAGAAAGAGTTACCAAGGGGTCATCACCGGTTTATGTTTCTCTGTCTCTTTTTCATAAACCTTTTTTCGGTGGCTGCTTTACTGAAGATCTACCAATCTAATCAGTATTTGAACGAACTCACCGTCATCACACGAAACTTCAGATCAGACGTGGACAACATCGCCAATCTCCACCGACTGTTACTTACCAAGCTACAGGAAATTGACAGGCAAGACAGACAAGTGGACGTTGTGAAAACCTTTAACTTTACCAGCGATAAAACCTGAGTGTATTTGAGTGTACGTAACTGAAAGGAGTTGGAAACAGCCACTGAATTATTATATGGTGCCATGAAAGACAATGCCAGAGCTTGGTTTCGGAATTCGTGATGATTGTTCTATCCATCTGGATTGGTGCGGAAAACGACAGTTCGTGTTTTGAACCCTAGGGCCAATACTTGTGAAATATATTTGTTTTGTCAATAATTAATGTATGTGTGAGTTGATATGAAGTTTCAAATTTGGACCACTGTACAACAGTTTGAAAATGAATAGTGCAATAAAATACATTCACTATGCCTATCCTTGAATTTTTATTACACAAAAAAAAATGTTTGTGATAAACTCAAGACATTCATTGTGTTTGTAAAACAAAAATCGTCATAAATTTCCTAAAACTGATAGAAAACCATTAAATTAATTTGTAAGCACACGAATGAATGCCTTTGTTATGAATACTCTCAGCTTCCGATTGGTTGTGCCAAAATATCCAGAAAATACATCTTCAAATCTCCCAACAAATGTGAATAGCCCAGTTATGACAACGAAGGGCAAAGTTTATCCGATTTTTGGTCACAAAAATTAGTAATCATACAAATCACGCTTCTTGTGTTTTGGTTTCAAATCTACAGATTTACATCTTTGCATATTATATAGAACATGCTCATTGGAAAATGACAGGAGTATGTTACTGCAATAAAACGTGCACAATTGTTTTACTCACTATTAAAAGTACATTTTGATGACCCAATCAAAGGGTTTTTCTGCGTATAGCTTGACCTACATTACCTGAACATAAGATTTACTGAGAATTCGACGACGATTAATTCTTAGAACGCCGTCATGCTTTGTGAACCATGAGTTAAATCAAGTTCCCATCAATAATGTCGGTTTATGTTGTTCATTTTGATTTATAAATAAAATTTATTTACAAATAAGAGGGTGATTTTTTTGTTTCAAAACAATTATTATCATTCTTAATTGGTATTCCATAGCAAAAAAAAAACAAACAAAAAAACAGAAGTATGCTGACCATTTTGGAAAGTACAATAAAAACGTAAGTTAAGAAAATTAAGTGTTTTATTTGGATTCACTTATAATTCTTATAATTTTATACATTTAATTAAAAATTATTACTATGGAAGTGTAAAAAGTGTAAATGTTACACAATAATATGTAAAATTTACAGATTTATGGTGTAAAATTTACAGATTAATGTATAAATGTTTTAAAGAATATAAAGTTTAATAAACGTCACAATGGCTGTTCTCCATGTTACATTACAACTCAGATTATTGACAGCTCACATTTCTTTAAAGAAGGAATGGCTAACAGTCTAAGTTTTCTTTGATCTTCAAACTCAAAATTTTATCTTGTCAAATATTTTAAACCAAATTTTATTCGAGTGCGAGAAATTTTCGGGAGGTTCAACAAAACCTATTCGATGTGAACATTTCTCGCTGCAAACCATTCCTTAAATGTCTTTGGTATTTCAAAAGCCAGATAATCTTGATCAGAAAAAACCATCGTATCATCTACAAAATCGTTAAGAATAAAAGTTGGTTTACAGTATATGTTTAGACAAGATTTTGTTTAAATTTATAACGTGCGAGTACCCATTATTGCCGAAAAATACACAAGTTTTCTCTTTTACTCTCTTTATGTAAGCTGTCATGTAAAAATTTCAATTCAGATCTCTGTATTGTTCATATATTTAATTTGAGTAATAATTATTTTTTTATTCTCATCAATATCGACTTACTTCTGACTAAAAATATAGGCTGTCCATGACCTTCGATTTACAGGAAGTTGAGTACCCATTATTGCCGCTCATACCTTTTTCCATTTTTCGGTAATTATCGGTAAAAATGTCAAAATTTTAAAAGAATCTAACAATATAAAATGTAAGAATATTACATAAAAATTATATAATAAACACAATTCAATCATATTACAAGCAATATTGTTTTCGATGTCCCTGCAGCCACAAGCAAACAAACGGAGGAACATATGCTTCACATGTCTCGAGAGAAATGATTAAAAAAATAAAGAAATACATTGTTTATTTATTAAAAGCTTCTTTGAAATAAGTTTTAGTGTGTCAAGTAAAAGAAATAAAGCCTCTAAGTTACACCGCAGGTGCATAGGGATAAATCTTTGATCCGCCTCTGGCTGCAGACAAAATGGCGTCTTACAATCAAGCAGACGCTCGGTTTTCTTCTATAAATATTGTGTAGTATAAATTGCATCTTGCTTATTTTTGTCAAATATCATAACACATAGGTAAATTTTCTTCGAATTTGGACCTAAACAAAAAATGCCCTGTCATCAAAGTGGATTACAAGTCAAACATTCAGCGGTATGTGTCATCGCACGGATACCAATGAGATACGTTTTCATAGGCTTACCTTTGTTAAGGTGAGTTCCGAGATGTTTGAAGTAAAAATTTTTCGTTCCCAAATCTTATAGTGTCTTAAAAATTGTTTTATTTATTTATTTTGGTTTGTAGCTAAAAACAACGAATATATAGCGGAAATCTTGTTGTTTTTATAACAATCGGCAATAATGGGTACTCGGCAATAATGGGTACTCGCACGTTATACTAGGAAAATAGATTTTTAAAAAAACATCGTATCATCTACAAAATGATGAAATAACTTGAAAATTGAACATTGATTTTACGAGGGTTGTTAAATAAGTTATGTCCTCGATGTTAAAAAAACACCAAAAAAAAATGATTTTAAATGATTTCAATTTAATGGTTTTAGAATACTACTAACACTAGGATTAAAATATTTATTTTAAATTACTTCGTAAAACTGAATTCAACAGCTCACAGCTTGACACGGCAATGCTTACATTGGCAGAGGCAGGCCTAGATTTACACATTGCTTAAACTGAGAGAAGCCAGATAGCAACCCCTAACAACTATATACTAAACTAAATAACAAACTATTGATTGTTCAAACAATTAACTACATGTCACTATCAACTACACAAAACCTAGTATACTAATCTATATGTTGTATAGAATTGTAGCAACTATTTCAAATGTCATGTATTAATTAAAGGTTCGAATAACACGTGTTCGTGTTTATTTACACCTGTAATCTATTGGTTAGTTGTTGGTCACCTTTTCAGGTGACATTTAAATATTCATTGCACGGGTTTTAACTGACCGATGTTAGCGCAGAAAGTTATATAGCCATTCGAAGGCTCTTTTCAGTGCAGATAAGTTAATTACCACCCACCCGCCCTTGATTCTGATGTATATCGGAATATTATGTTAAAAGTATTGTTTTACTTTTTAGAAATTAAGATGAAGAAGAAAACTTAATGTACTTAGATTTGTGTATTTACATGTATAAGTAAACTGCACTTCAGAGCGCTTCACTTTCTAACATACGTGTTTGTGTTTAATTTTATAAATTATTTATGTTCGTTTGAGTGGAACGAATAAGAACATAAACTAAAATTCTAACCAGTTTATCGATTGGTCGAAACCTTAAGCGACCTGAGAAAAATCACGGACTGCACGAAATAATCATGATGATGTTCCCATATAAGTCGACTTGGCTATTTCTTTTATCTAACGTACTGAGGTACATTAATCATAATTTAATAACATGTACTTTTACTTACTCTTTACGATCAATTAATTAATTTGTTAAAAGAATGATGAAATTTAAGCAATACATGTATTGCCAACTGATTTTATGGTGCTATGAAAGCCATTCTAATTTATGCATGTCATTGTGTCATTTCTGTAATGATGATTTTAAAAGGTTGATTTTTAAAATTGTTGAAGTTCAGTTCTTAATATACATTTTTATTCATTTTACATAACATTTTTTTGTTTTTAACACAATTTGAACACCTACAGTTATGCTTTAAATACATTATAGTCAGAATAATCTCATTTCTTCAAAGAACTTTTTTTGTTGAGGATTTATTAATCTAATGAGTGCATAGGTCCATTCTACTTCCAACACCCAAAAACAATTAGCAATAAATTGTCATGTAATGCTGCTTAAGATAAATAATAAGCAAAGTTCAGATAGAAAAAAAAGGAAATGACACATGTACTGAAGAGGTCCACATATTTCCATCTTTTCTTAAAACTTAAAATAAAGGTCATACCATAATTTGAAAATGTAATTAGACTTACTACAACAACAGTAGATTTCAAAGAGTAACTGACATCTTTCTGTGAAGTTAACGTCATCTTTTCATAACGACAAATGCATTTAATTGCTGTACCTTGTAACATCAACATTGTATATAAGCTCTCAACACATGTTTTGCTAATTTTGTATGTAATTACATAGAAAGATAGAATTTTAGCCAAGTTCTCGGCTTGAGAATGGCGTGCCCTTTGCAGTCGTTGCCATGTTTGATGACGTTTACTGAAGTAACGGTCGGTACGTACCAGCTTCTAAGTCTTGCACTGTCGATGTCTTGATTCCAATGTTCAATAGCATTCGCTTGCTCTTAAGAAAAAAATAACTGTGTGTATAGTTTTTAATGAAATAAAGAACTGTTCCTCCTTAATATAGAATACACACTTTGTAACAAATTCAGTCTAAATTCATTATCTCCTGGATATTTTTTTCTGTTTCCGTGTCCAGTGGCTGAGGATAAAGTTTGTCAAACTGAGCTGATATATTGAATAAAAGTCTATTCGTTAGGTGCATCTGATATAGCATAAAGATCCCCACGATAAAAAGCACTACTACCAACAGCCTGACCAAAATTACGGGTAAACCGCCCTTCCCAATGGTGTCCTGCTCTCTCGCTGTACTCCCATCGAAAGTAGAAATTAACCCGTTCTTGGACATGTCTCTTTCACAAATAGCATGTTATTTTGATATTTCTTGGAATCTGAAAAAAATGAAATAAACATAATGAGCTTATGACAACGATAGACTATGGAAAAGATTTGTTTATGGAGGTAGAGGGCTACTCATACATTTGCCAACAAGCAAAACAAAACTGGAACTTGGGGTGGGGGTGGGGTGGTGTTACTCACTTAAACCCTCCCCTTGAGTTGTAAGGTTGGCATGATGGGTGGTGAGTTATATTGTTAAAATGTTTCGGCGTCTGTGTACTACTTCTTTACGCATCTGTCCAATTGTTATAAATTGATTGTATAAGCCTTTCTGGCTTAAGCCTTAAAGTTTTAGATCTTGTCATTAAATAAAGTACTATGGTGATGTGCTTTATTTTATTTAAAAACTGATTACATTAAATGATCACGAGATAGTCGGCGAAAGTCTAACTCAGACTAACAGACACACACAATCTCTCTCTCTCTTTCTTTCTCTCTCTCTCCCTCTCTCTCTCTCTCGTTTTTTCTCTTGAATTTCTAAATATAAATATCATCTTTCAATTAAAAAAAACATAAAAAACTTAAAGAAAAATTTCTTTTGTAATAACATCAGTAAGCATGCTCATTAGAAAAATTAAAAATATAATTCATTCAGTGAAGCTGTTACCGTAAAACATATACATTGTTTTTTACTAGGCACCTCCCTTGTTCTCCACCACAAACGTTAAATTTAACTATTTGATAATTGATTTATCACAGAATTATTGGGTTACCTGAATGCCGGTGTAAAGATTCTGTGAGTCATTTACAGGTATTAACAGGTATGAATCCACAATACCGGTATCAGTATAAACAAAGGAGGTAAACGTAAAAGACCTCGTGCACAACGATGAATACATAAACCTGCCCTGGGGCAAATTAGGACTCTAGATGTCACATTAAATATTCTCATTCTCTCTCTCTCTCTCTCTCTCTCTCTCTGTGTGAGCATGTCAATTTATTAGTTGGTTGATAATTATTTTTTCCTCCATGAATCGTGTTAGTAGTTATCGATGTAGTGGCTTGTTATAAAGATGTTGGTAATGGTCACATGTGCTCAATATGAAAATTATCACTACATTTAATCAAATACATTACATTACATTTTACTACTGATATTTAGTCTTTCCCCTTTCCCCTTTACAAACACGCCCATCTACGGACGTGTTTGTAAAGGGGAAAGATTATATCAGTAGTAAAATTTTTGCTTGATATCGAATAAAATATTTTACTACTGATATAGTCTCTCCCCCTTTCCTCTTTACAAACACGCCCATCTACGGACGTGCAGAACAAGAAAATCAACCAGTTGCGCTAACA
>WFKH01011581.1:6037590-6049381 GCA_016163765.1 Magallana hongkongensis | reverse complement strand
TATTCCTGTATAATGATAAGACACGTTGCTTAAACTGAATAATCGATTAAAAGCTTTATTTAGACGAGATAATGAGATTCGATATAAAATAAAATATACCCGAGACCTTCATCTTGGTCCACTAGGATTGGATGGGGTTTATCCACTACAGGAACAAAACCACACCATCAGGGTGTCCATGTGATTAATGTGGACAATTCTCAGATCCTGATCAAAATTGGCATACATAGAGCAAATTTAGATCTCTCGCTGATTAACTCATGGTCTGGATATATTGCATCTTTCATTTTTTTTGTCAAACAAGCTATCCGGACAAAGCTGTTCCTTCCGGAGAGGTTTTATTTTTTTCCTCATTGTTCAACACTCTTTACGACACCACACATGAAAATCCGATCATGTAAACGTCTGGATGGATAAGTGCGAACACTTAGATTTACTTTATTCCACATGAAAGTTAATCGACATTCATATCACATAAACAGAAAATCAAATTTAAGAAATCAAAGAAGGAGTTAAGCATATAAGAACTTCTTTGCTATGGATGCTGACGCTAAATTGTTGTCCAATTTAAATACACTAATACTAATCTTGTATGTCAGCTTTAGCAACATTCGTTCTTTTAAACTTGTATTCATTTTCTTTAAATTCTAATTCATTTTGGACTCTATTAAATAAAGTTAAATTCAATTTGTACTGAATATCTATTCTTTTGAATTGTACATTTTCTACTAGTTTTCGATTATTTTCAAAGAGGTATTATATTGATATAATACTGATATGTTAATAAAATTTTCAAATTGCACTGTACATATCCTCTCAATTAAATAAGGTCCCTGTACTAAAATTCTACCTGTTTTCTATATTTTTTATTCATATTGCATGAATTCCATATGTATTCTATAATGTATAGTTTACGTTCTATAATATTACAATTCATTTCGTCCGGAAGCATCACATTGAACAAACTTTTTTTTTCCGGAAAACACAACATAAATGTTTGGTTTTCCAAGATTGATCAGGCCAATTTATTCTTGACTGTACCAGCACTAGCTTTGATTTTCCAACTTTAAATTTGACCTTTGCAACACAAATTTTAACGTTTTGACCTTTAATTGTGGATTTCCTAATTTAAAACTTTGGAAAATAAACTTTATACATGTAGTTTCCAATCTTTAAAATTGTATTGATTGTACTTACTTCAATTTTGAACCTTTAATAAGATAGTAAAAAAATTGTTGGAAAAGTCATTATTAAATCTATTCAACATTAACGTTGAGAATGTCTTAAGAATATTTAAGTTTGTATGTTGGAAGAACCATTAATAATGCTGACATTATCGGAGGAATTCACAGAACAAATTGATCCTCTGTAGAGTTCAAGTAAAGAATACAAAAAGAAATCGTATTTAGAAATGTAACCCGAATATTATGTATTATAAAGAAAAGTATGATTAAATGGATATTTATGCCATACAAACTAATAATTCAATGAAAATAGAACATATACGAGGGTTGTCCCAAAATAGCCTAGATAAGTGGCGTTATTCAGTTAATCGAAGACACAGGAAGATGAAACTTGTCCCACAAAGGGTTCAAGTAATTTGCATTAAATTTATGTTTTGATATCAAATATTGTTTAAGATTAAATTAGTAAAATGAAGGCATACTAGTTCATAATTCCGACATGCAGGGCAATGTCAAAAATGAAAAGTTAAAATTAACATAAAGAAATAAAAATAGCGAGAATGAGAACTTTTCGATTAAAAAAATTCAAATAAAAAATGCACTTAGATTTGTTAGTTATTCTATTATTTACCCAACAAATAATTTGGTTATAACGACATGTTTAAAAATTTTATAGCGCGTTTTGTGACAAGTTGAAGTGTAAACTCGTAGTAAAATGACGGACGACGTCAGCGTTTGAGGCGGTTCACCGATAAAATTTTGTAAAGACCTTGAAACAAATCCTTAGCCGATTTTAAGAG
Organism: Magallana hongkongensis; assembly: GCA_016163765.1. Classification (NCBI taxonomy): domain Eukaryota; kingdom Metazoa; phylum Mollusca; class Bivalvia; order Ostreida; family Ostreidae; genus Magallana; species Magallana hongkongensis. The sequence continues at coordinate 6,047,397 of WFKH01011581.1, read as the reverse complement.
GGCTCGATGGTCGTGGCCATTTTTAGACTATATTGATCTCCTTAAGAAGAAGAACTCTATATAGAGATATAGGAAAATGTTCAAATTTTAAAAAGCTTATATATTTGGAATTTTTCTTTACTTAAAGTATATAGCTTAAGACATCATTTCTAAAAATTTAAGGTTGATCTGATGGCTAATTTGTTGAACACCCAGCCTCCTTAAAATAAATAAAATTACCAAAATGAAATGCATTTTGTGAATAGTCTAGCATCGTTGAAAATATTCGGACGAATATGATGACATCAAGTGAAAAAAAAACCCTGACCGATAAAAAAAGAACGACAAAAACTGCTGAACGACACATTTCAGGAAGAGAGACGTTAGGCAACAAGTATTACGATGCATGTTCGGAGTCGGCAGATCGTTTGTTCTAAGGGAGAAGTTTAAAAACAGAACTAGAAATGCATAGTGAATGTGCACTAAGTGTACATGGCAATGTTCAAAGAAAATATTATTTTCTAAGACATTTTCGGAAACAGGACGTAAATGTTATCGTGAACGATGTAAAGGGTTTAACAACGACGTAAAGGCTGCCTATTTTCGACGTCGCATTTTGCACCGCCTGGCAAAACCAGCTAATATAGATAATTTTGTTTCTTAAAGAATATATTAAGCACGAATTTGAATTTCGGGGTACTGTTTGACAAAGGGTCAATGATCAAAATACAGTTGTCTGACGTAATTACAGTGAACAGAATTTAAGTACTGTAAATTCCTTATATTACGCGAATACTTAATTCCGCGATCCCGCTGGTTTGTATCAAATGGCGAGAATATAAAAACGCGAACGTGGAACTTTTCTCCTTATTTCTTATAGTTCTCAAATCTCAGAAAATAATGGCGAGATTTTAAAATCCGCGAAGAGTGCTTCTCGCGATTTTACGCGGAAATTATTTCCTCGCGTTTAATTAAGAATCTACAGTATTGCCCTCAGTTTACGCAATTTTTGAACAACCCTCGTTGATTACAAATACAAAATAAAACTATAAAGTTAAGTAATATGATAGAGGAAAAACACAATTGAACAACTACAGAATACAAATGAATATCGATTTAAAACAAATAGAAAATGTGCATAATTCTAGGAAAAATTGAAAATTACACATTTACAATTTATAAATTAATGACACCAATGGAAAATCAAACCATGTGAAATATGCAAAAGAATCGAATAATCATAGAATACAAAATTAATGAAAAAGGTCGAATACTGCAACGCTCATAGTTCCATGCACTATTAGTTTATATTTACATTCTTAGCTGACAAGTGAGGTGATTGTTATGAGCAGACATGTGCAACCACGCGAAGAGTCGTACAAGATATATGACTAGAAACGCAGGGGTCCCATAGCAAGCTATTTTTATATACTAAAGGACTTTTTTCATTCTTTCAATCAAAAGCTAACACACAATACCATCAGAGGTCTTTACATCTTGACTGGGGCCAATGTAATTGTGTGTACATATGAAAGCCTTCATTATGTACGTGCTAGCGGCTTATCCAAATAGAGGTAATGTTCAAATTAACATTGATTTCTAGCTTATTTTTTTTCTCAAATGTTGATATTTCTTAGAATTACTTTATCAAATTTCATAATACTTTATTTTTTCCTCAGTATTGCAACACATTTCAAGAAAAAAATAAGCACTGATTATTGTATTCAAAATTGTGTTGAAGCATGGAGTAAACAGAAGAGGAAAAGCGAAAGGTGGGGGGTTATTGCATACAACATGCTGGTGTTAATATCTATTTTAAAAAGAAGGAATCTTTAAAACTAATTTCTCTAGTCAGATCTGGTGAATGTTTCCGAAATCAAATAATTGTAAACGGAAACAAAATGTGCTAATAGAATAATGGAGGTATAATTGATGTAATGGAAATTTGTCACATATGTCATCTGTGTGATAATAGTGTTTAGATGATGACTGTGCTCTGAATAAGACGCTAGAAACAAACCTGAGCTGAAAGTATTTAGGTTTGACAAATGAGTGAAGATTTGAGATAAAAAAAAATCTGAAAATACAGTTTATGTTTTTCAAAAATGTTTGATAAACCTTGATATAGATAATATCATTTTATATTCTGAAATTCATAGCAATGTTAGAGCCCTAGGAGAGTGTGCGAGGTTTAACATACGTTTAGGGATTAATCGGGGAAAATTATAGAAATCTACTCAAGTTAATTGTGATATTGCCTAAAAATATTCTGATAAAGTATTAATTGTGGTTTCTTTAGATCCTGACCCTTGGTCTGAGGCAAAAGAAGGGGAACATTGTAAAACTTTTGAAGGGGGGGGATCTTTTTTTTGCTCACTTATGATATTACTTTGCAAGAATCCTGATTTTGATATATAATAGTTTGATCTAATCATGACATCAAGAGGGCGAAGTGGGGATCAACATATGAATATAAAAGGTAGTCTTTAATATTCATCATACAAATTACAGTGCTAACATTTTAATATTACATCGCAAGCATACTAAAATAATGTACATAAATAGTTTATTTGTCTACAAAAAATTAGTTTAATTCCCTAATATGAAAAGGAATAATTTCTGATATGATAACTATTCTTATTTGGAAATCAGGATTTCAAGTGTCGGGATGCATCTAAGAGTTTTGTCTAAGAAAATACAAAAGGTTTTAGAAAAGACGATAAAAAAGCAAGCTTGGAAGTCTTACTCAGGTTAGTCCATTGAACCATGATCGAGCCTCTTGTTAAAACGTAATTATTTTCTTTTCTATTATTGAGAAATAATTTCTATACCTACGATTCTCTGAAATTATTAAACTTACATCTCTTAAAAATTCAAAACCTACGAGAAGGAGACCAAAATCAAATAAACAAAAACTTGTCAAATATCAAGGAAGTCCTAGATGTTGTTATTGATTGCCGTGCTTACAATCCCAACTGAAACAGTTTATGTGGCTCCATGTTTGCTTTCTCTTACAAAAGCCCAGAAGGCTCATTCGAGATTCGATATACGAGATTTGAAATTCGAGATTCGAAATTCGAGACTCAATATCTTAATTAATCAATCAAATCATGGCTCTAAAAACCTGTATATTAGCGACATCAAACTTTTCTTAATAGAGATCATCCGTAAATGCTCTTATATACAAATAAATGTTATTTTATCCCTACCTAAATGATTATTTATATTTTTTTACACAGAATATAAAGTTTCACTGGTAAGAATGCTATGTGTTTTGCTGATCTATGTGATATTGCTTGCCCTGTGTGTATTCCTGATGCGTTTGAACCCGTAGATATTTCACCAACAATAGTTTAAACCCGGGGATTATTCATCCCTGTTGTTAAAAATCCGATTATGGTAGAGAGATTCATGCGCGGGTCCAGAATTTTTTTCGGAGGGGGGGGGGGGAGTTCGAGGTCTATTTCAATAATTTTACTATGTAATTCAATAAGCTTGAATTTTCCCGAGGGGGTGGGGGGGGGGGCAGATCTCCCTCCCCATCTAGATCCGCGTAATTGAAAAAAATAATAGTCCGGTTTCAACAAAGAATATTAGTATTACTTATCGTCTGTTTTGTATACATACGATATGACAAAAAACTAATAATTGAGATATTGTCAAATCATAAGCAATTTATACGAAAATTTTCAAAATTTTAGACTCTCTTCCTAAGTAAACATAACTATGAGTCAAACCCCCCTTCGCCAAAATTGACAATTACATTGAAATCGTACATGTACATCGTATGTAGGTAAATGTGTAAATATGTAAACATGCACTGCAAAGATCTGTGGTACTTCATATACTCCTACACTTAGTCAGATAAAAGTTAATTTAATCGGGGTGAATACATTCCGGGTTAAAATGTTTCACGGGAGAATACATACAAAGCGAAATAAATCACTTAGATTCTCGAAGCACAAAGTATTATAACTAATTTAGTTGTTTATACTGTGTGGGATAATTCATCAAATTAATTTAACTATGATATAACCATTAAATGAGATAATATGACACATATTTGTATGTAGAAGCATGTACGGATATGTACGGATGATCTCTTATTCGATGAGTTTGATGTCACTAGGATACAGGTTTTTAGATTCATTATTTGATTGGTTAATTTAGATATTGAATTTCGGATCTCGTTTTTTCGAATTTTGCATTTCGAATAAGCCTTCTGGGCTTTCGTTTTTATTTGTAAAACATTAAATATTGGTTCGATTAGGTTTGGGTAGGGATCTTTCAAGAAAGTTAGTTAATCTCAAATAGCACATGATAAGTCAAATGCATTTAATGTACGAGAGTACTTGCAACAATGAAGGTTTACAAAAAACCGAATTCTCTTTTTTTTAACTTATCCATTTTACTATGTGTTTGTTAGAGATGTTCTATCTACACACATCAATCAAACCATTTTTCTGAAAATATGGGTAAATCAATATTTGTGTAACATATGATATATAAGTGCACATTTCCTTTTCCCCTTTCTAGGAGACTCGTGAAATGGAGACAGAGAGACAATTCCTTGTATATCCGGTACGGAAGCAGACGATACTTCGCGAGAAGATAGAGTTACCAAGAGGCCATAACCGGTTTATGTTTATCTGTCTTTTTATCATAAACTTTTTGTCGGTGGCTGCTTTACTGAAGATCTACCAATCTAATCAGTATTTGAACGAACTCACCGTCATCACACGAAACTTCAGATCAGACGTGGATAACATCGCCAATCTCCACCGACTGTTACTTACCAAGCTACAGGAAATTGACAGGCGAGACAGACTAGTGGACGTTGTGAAAACCTTTAACTTTATCAGCGATAAAACCTGAGTGTATTTGAGTGTACGTAACTGAAAGGAGTTAAAAATTGCTACTGGAATATCATATAGTGCCATAAAAGACAATGCCAGAGCTTGATTTCGAAATTCGTGAGGATTGTTCTTTCCATCTGTATTGGTGCGGAAAAGACAGTTCGTGTATTGAACCCTAGGGCCAATACTTGTGAAATATATTTGTTTTGTCAATAATTAATATATGTGTGAGTTGATGTGGAGTTTCAAATTTGGACCACTGTACAACAGTTTGAAAATGAATAGGGCAATAAAATACAATCACTATTCCTATCCCTGAATTTTTATTAAACAAAATAAAAATGTTTGTGATAAAGTCAAATTACTCATTTCTCGAGCATATATTGACTGTGACTTCTTTGTTATCAATGTAATTCATTGTGTTTGTAAAACAAAAATCATCATAAATTTCCTTAAATTTATGAAAAACCATTAAATTAAATAATAAGTACACGAATGAATGCCATTGTTGTGAACACGTACTTTCAGCTTCGGATTGGTTGTGCCAAAATATCCAGAAAATACATACATCTTCAAGTCTCCCAACAAATGTGAACAGCCCAGTTATGACTACGAAAAATTTTCTTCGCTTTTTGGTCACGAAGAATAAGTAACCATGTATACAAATTACGCTTCTTGTGTTTGAGTTTCAAATCTACAGATTTATATCTTTGCATATTATATAGAACATGTTCATCGGAAAATGGCAGGAGTATGTTACTGCTCAACAATACGCACAGTTGTTCCACTTACAATTAAAGGTATATTTTTATTGACACATGAAAACTGTTTTTATGCTTAGAGTTTGACCTACGTTACTTAAATATCACATTTACTGAGAATTCGACGACGATTAATTCTTGGAACGCCGTCATGCTTAGTGAAGCATGGAACTAAAATCAAGCTCCCTTTAGTAATGTCGGCGTATGATGTTCATCTTGAAATGTAAATACAATTTATTTACAAATAAGTGGGTGATTAAAACTTATGAAATTTTTTTAAAGGCATTTAAAAGTTGAAGAAGAAGAGTTCTAATAACCCAAGTTGTAGATGCCTTTTACTATCAATTATCGTGCATAACCTTACATCACCATTTAAAAAAAGTAGATATTGGATCATATTCCCTGTAAATGTTTCTTTTTATCTCGTTAAAACACAAGGAAAAAGGTATCCACCAAATAGATGTCTCAAATATATCATAAGTCATATTTATTGTGTTTGTTGTTGCTCATTACATAGAAGTGTTTGCCTATAAACTTCATATTTGACACCTTTTTGAATAGTTGACCAAGAGCCAGAAGTTGCCCTATTTTTGAACATTGAAACTGTTCCAGCTATATCGCATCCACTCACCTTTCACATACATTAGGAAGATATCAATTTTATGACTTACTCTCATTCAGTTAGAATTTAGACTTGGACTCTCTTTACAGTCAGTCTGATTGTCCTTCGTGAGAACATCATACATTAATTTGTTTTATCAAGTAACTTAAACTATACAATGTTTGAGTTGTCATTTAAATAACATAAAGTCGAGGATCTTTGAAAGAAAGTGTCCTTTTAGATTCCAAAATGTTTCAAGGAAATTTTCCTGTCTTATTCAAAAATGTGGGATGATCATACCCTTCTGGACTATCCTTAAGGAAAGGAGACCTGTGCTGTTTAGAAATATTTTTTTTAAGATTTAAATGAAATTTTTATTTCAAATTTAGAATCTGCGGATTCTTTCTGTACTTTATCATAAATAGAAAATCATAGTTCAAATTGTTAAGTGGATGTGATTGTTACTTTGTTATCCTTCCACATTTCTCAAGGGTTATGATGCAATATATTTTTATTGAGTATTTTTATTTGATAACACCTTCAAAATGATATCATGAATACAAATTTCAGACCATTCATTTATTAGGTACAAAATGTGGTCGTTATGAATTGAATACCTTAATCACCTCGTTATATTCAAAAAATGATTCCATATTACCTATATTTATATAATTTTCAGCAATTGAACGATTAAATATTAGAACAGTCATTGATGAAATGTATTGGACTATACATTACAAAATCAATTTGTAGTGTTATCACTAACAAAGACACTGGAAAAAGTAAATAATCGAAGTAAAGTAAATAAAACACACTTACGATTTTTGATACATTTGTTAATCAGGTGCTATTCCTAGGTTTTTCTGTAAAATATAGGCAACGTTAAACCAGATAATAATTTCTACATCCCTAGAAATGTCAATCCGATTTGAAAACTTGCTATTTATACAATATTGTATTCTTTCAAAATTGCTCAAACCATCAGACCTTACCTTTTAACATTTTCTTTTTTCATTCACGGATGAGTTGCTAAAATGGTGTAAGAAACTTTTAGATATAGAATTTAAAGTTTGTAAAGGTAAATTTACAGTACATTAATTTGAAGTTAATGTACTTTTAAAGAATACTTATCAAGCTCACAAAACACACGTCTTTCTTCAATTGTTCAAAAACTTGTGAGAAAAACTTATCAAGACTGCCTAACAGATGAAACCATCAATATAAAATATTGGAATGTGAAAAAAATGTTATGAAATGAATGATGGGAAATGATGAAGTATATTGGCAGCGTTTTGATAGTTACGTTTTTTTAACGAATTAACGCATGAAAGGTAAAATATAATTTTTCAAGAAATGTCTCGCACTTATGTTTGGCGCTTTATTACAAAATGTATGAATTAAACTTGCACAATTATAATATCAAGTCAGAATGAAAATATTATCCAATTTTACAAATGGAGCCATTCTCAAAAACATCATTTACAGTGTAAAGTATAATGGACATTCTCTGCAATTAACCTATGGAACAAAAAGGGTATCATTTAACGTTTTCATTTAAAATTTGTTTTCAATGATTCTGGATATATTTTAATGACGTATTTGTTACAAGAGAAAGTGTGATATAAAGCTTATATATAGCTTGACGTGTCGAATTAGTTTGAAAATGAACTTTTAAACAATGTTTGCAAAAACTTTAAGTATTTGTTAGAAAAGGCTTATAGAATACAAACAAAAAATTATACAATACAAATGAAATTTATACAATGCAAATGGAAAATTATACAATGCATATAAAAATTATAAAATACAAATGAAAATTATACAATGCTAATGGAAAATTATAGAATTCAAATGAAAGTTATAGGATATAAATAGAAAATTATACAATTTAAATGAAAATTTATGCAATGCAAAGATCGAATATTTCAACGCTTGACATGCCATATCACACAATATCTTTAAGTATTTGTTTTATTTTCATCATACAATACTTCTCTTTCACTGAGAATTTTTCCGAGATTGCCAGATTGCTTAGGGTAGTTTTTGGAACTTTCCGGCATCGACAACTTTATGGCTCATTCCTTCAGACCAAACGACACGAACAATAAAGTAAAATATTGTCAAATTTTCGGGACAACCCGTTCCTTCTTCAGGACAACTAAATAAAAACTACATATGAACGAAGAAAAACATCTACAGAACTAGCACTAAAATCTAATAGTATATAAAACACCGGATTTGAACGTGGCAACTACATCTTTGTATTAAAGATCATAAGCCCGAAAACGAAAACTCACGTCCGACGCAGCGGACGGTCTGTGTAGGAGTGCTGAAAGATAACGCGAACGAATTAATTTGCTGATTAGGGGTTGCTGTTAATTAAGTTGTACTAGTAGGATAATCCGTAATGAATGTTTGTAGGTGAGACCAAATAAATATTTACAAAAGTGTAAAAACTAATAGGAGTTAAATAAAGAAAATAAAATGGATAAAAAACAAATAAAAATGTCAAAATAAAAAGATGCTTTAGTTGATGTTCATTTTGGTAAAGTCACTTAATTTGTTCATGCCGTCAGGGCGGAATGACTTCAGTCTATGCATCCAAAATTTTTCTTTGTTTTTTCTTTCCGCATCTGTCCAGTCTGGGTTGTGATCAATAACCAAAACCATCATGTCCTCCCATTTGTGACCATCTAAGTTAAAATGTTCCTCGACGGGTTCTTTAATTTTCTTAGTTTTGATGGTGGAACGATGGTTATTAATGCGCCTGCGGAGGTCTCCTGTTTCCCCTACGTATTGTTTCTGACAAAATTTACAATTAATGAGGTATATACAGTTGTCAGTACGACAAGAAGTACTTGCAAAAAATTTGTAAGTACGGCCAGTAATGGGGCTAGAAAAGTCGTCTGTATCAGAGCTGCGTTCGCACAACAGACATCTGGTGTCAGAACAAGTCTCAAAGCCACCATTAGGTAGAGGGTTCTTTGGTTCGGTTCTTACCACCATGTCCTTAAGGTTTCTGGGGCACTTGAAAGCTGCCATTGGATTTTTTTGAAAACCTCAACCATTTTATCATTGCTGTAAAGAATTGGCAGGTTCTTCTTTAGAACTGCATTTACACCCCTAAGGACAGGATGGTAAGGAGTGACAAAAGGGACTTTGTTGTCTGCGTTTTTAGGTTTGTATTTCAAAGGGATAATCGATCCTCCTTAGCTAAATCATCAATTGCATTTTGTACAGAGTGCGAGCTGTAGCCCCTGGCACATAAGTGGGATTTTAGGAGTTTACTTTGCTCAGAGTATAGTTCTTGAGTTGAACAAATACGTCTGACTCTTGTGGCTAGGCCTTTTGGTAAGCCTCTTAACTTATGAGGTGGGTGGCAGCTAGATGTCATTAAATAGAGGTGGGAATCTGTAGGTTTCGTATGAAGATTGAAATCGAGTTTACCATCGACTAAAGTTGAAGTAGTGTCAAGAAACGTATTGTTGAATTTATTTATTCTTAATTTATCTCTTACCCAAACTAACTCTGAAGCGGACGTGAAGGAAGCCAACAATATCATCCGTACTTACAATGAGGCCCTCACAAAAAACTTACAAAACTTACAAAA
>WFKH01011581.1:5994272-6005869 GCA_016163765.1 Magallana hongkongensis | reverse complement strand
GGGGGTGGAAGGGGGGGGGGGGTCGGTCCTGTCCTCAAGCACCTGTGACACTGGTTACTTAAAACACTAAAGATAGTGCATGTTCAGCAACCTGGTTGGAAGCAGTTTCTTTTAGGGACATTAATAGGTTCATGTGTCTCCTAGCCTCTTAGTTTGCGAAACATAACAGGCTTACTGTTACACTTGCACATGTACCATTTGTTAGTCTTCTTCATGTACCATGACTGGGTGTTTGGCTTTCTTGTTACTTTAGGTAGCATCTGCTTCCTCACTTACATAAGCAATGCAGTCATGTAAGGTCCAATATCATTTAATACCTATTTATTTCATGCATACCTTCATTAAAGCTCGCACAATTTGCCTCAAAACACTTCACATGTACATGCTTACCACAATTGTTACTTACATGTACATCTGCTTTGTCATTACCTAAATTCTATATTCCATTCAACATTTCATTGATTGTGACGGCGTGGCTCTCGAGCAGAATTCCACCACAATACTACACACTACTGGGTCGCGGTGACCATTAGAGTTGAGGTCCGTCACCAATGTTAATTGGGCACTCCATTGGTTGCGGCTGCAGTGTCATAAAACATCTGTTTATGACCCTTACAAGAGGCGTTATCGTCCGCACCCCAACTCCACGGAAGAGTGCAACTATTTTGACATCATTTTACATCAAATTTTTAGGCAACCATTTATATCCATTTCAAAACACTGTTGACATATTTCAACCTAGTGTTTATGGTAACCAACGGGTAATTCATGAGTTACATAAACCAAATATGAATCCACCCTATGATCACACCTCAACTCTGCATAGCGTTTATTATATATGTCACTTTGTTCTGTATAGTCTTTATTTTTTCTTTGTTTCATTCCCATTTTTTATGGATGAATTATCAACTTGCACCCAAGTTGTTCTACCTGTTCTGTACAAATTTCTTTTGTCATGTTTGTAAAACACCATCAGTTTGTTTTTCCTCAGTATTATTTTGTTTTTTGTATTATTTTTTCTTATTAACCATTGAACAATTAATACGCAGTTGTCACCTTTTAGTTATATGCATATTTTTCAATTATCTATCGCTTTCTGACTGGTACTTATTAACACCCCCCAACTTTTCACCCGATTGCGGTAACTTTTGTAAACACCTCATTATGACTAATTTTACGTACGACAATGGGTAACACACTTGAACAATACCGAGCCGCAATCGGCATTTATTATTTCTCAAACGGTTGTGTATTTAAAAAAGTTGTTTTTCATGGTTCTATATTTGAATACTTATATGTCTTGCCAATGTTAACATTTAAAGCATTCGCATACTGCTTATCGTATATCAACAGTTTTTCACTTTATTTGAATTTTTATTACCAATTTTTTACATACATCCTTCTACTTTGTGGAGATATTGAGATGAATCCCGGACCTTGTATTACAAATGTCTTTGGTAACATCCATTTAAACATAAGGAGTATTAGAAACAAAATAGGCTTTTTAAACACTTTTATTCATGGTTCTGTTCTTAATTTTTATTTACAGTTTTTCATGTTTCTTTTACTACTTTGCGGTGATATTGAGGTCAACCCGGGACCTATTATGGCTAATGTCCTTGACATTTTACATCTGAACATTCGCAGTATTAGAAACAAGGTAGCTCATCTTAATACAATAGTTCATGATTTTGATATACTTTGTTTTACGGAAACGCATCTCGATTTTAATGTTACTAACGAAAGCATAATGTTAGATGGATTTAAAATTATTTATCGTAAGGACAGAAATTGTTTTGGGGGAGGGGTAATGATATATTTATCAGATTTATTACGAGCAATAAGGCGTCCTGAATTCGAAACAACACATAATGAAAGCATATGGATAGAAATTGAAAGACATACCTGCAGTTATTTCTCTGTTGTGTGTATCGACCCCCTAATTCCGATGGCAATTTTTGGACCAGTCTTTCTCAGTTTCTTGGAGCATTGAAAAGGTCGGTGAAATCACAGACAATATCATTATTATAGGTGATCTTAATGTCGACTTGTTAAGTATTCCACAAACACACGTGATTCACGATATTATGTCCAACGGAAACCTTGTTAACAATATCAATGAACCCACCCGTGTCACAAACACTTCGAGCACACTTACTGACCTAGTTTTGTCAACACCAACTGTAAAGGTACACGAGTCCGGCGTACTTAATGTAGACTCGTCTGTTAGCGATCACAAGGCCATTTATATCTCCCTTTCTATCGACATTGAACTTAATCGTGCATACGAGCGTAATATTTGGGTATATAAAGATGCGGATTTTGAAAAATTAAACTCTCTAATCTACAACTGCGATTGGGATAGTATAATTAACAGCGCTCCAAATATTAATGCGGCAGTTACACAATTTACTTCAACGTTTATGTCATATGTTCGTGAATGTGTACCCGAAAAAACTATAATTATACGCCCCCGTGATAAACCGTGGTACGACTCGCTGCTTCGTAAAACTATGAGGATTAGGGATCGCTTACGCAAAAAAGCTTTAAGAACCAATAACGATGCCGACTGGACAAAATTTCGACACGTACGCAATAAAGTAAACAATATGAAAAAATACGCTATAGCTAATTATTACGATAATATTGAATCTGCATTGCATGACAGTAGTAGGAATGGTAAAATATATTGGAAATTGATGAAAGATTTATTCCATGTTAAAGCAACAACTGAAATACCCCCATTGCAATTTCTTGAAAATGGACGATCTAAATTAGCTTTCTCAGATATTGATAAAATAGAAACTTTGAATAAATATTTTTCATCAATTTCAAATATTGAATCTGAGAATCGTACATTACCCAATTTATACTATATGTGTAATAAAAATATTTCAGACATTCATATAGAGGTTCAAGAAGTTTTTGACATTATATCAATCTTGCTTGTTAATAAGGCTATTGGCCCGGATAATATAAGTCATAGAATGTAAAAAAAATACTCTCCAAGCGTGTATTGTAAGGCAGTTTAAAACCAAAGTTCCGTGTTGCAATGTTACATGTATGTGAGAGGGGCTCGCACGATAAAAAAAATCCTCGCTGATCGATGTCCGGAATTGAAGGATTCAGTGATTATTTTAGGTACATATTCACGTGAATTTTTTAAAAACTTATGTTTAATTCACCGTGTATTGTTATAGATAGTTTTCACCGTGTATTGTTATAGATGGTTTTGAATTCTTGAATTACAAAACTTTAATGTAACATTTAGATTCAGGCCCTAAAATAGAAACGGTAAGATGATCGCTTTTGTAGTTTTTCTGTATGGTCGTTTGATTCTTTGTAGAAGCAAACTCGTTGCAATTACTGTTTTTATATCTTTCATTTTCGTGGGAACATGTGTGAATTTTATATAAGTTTTGTTGATGTTTGAAGAGTAATAGATATGTTAAAAAACAATTGTTTAGATTCGGGCAGTTGTAGAAGATCGAGTAGCGGTCATACGGTTAAAAATGCTATAAATCCGTAGATTGCGGAGATTTTTATTCGTGCGAACTTAACAAGTCGAACTTATGCGTATGCGGTGCACGCGCACTCGAATTGTTGATATTTTTTTTTTTTACCATATCGTTTTGGTGTGTGTGTATGTTGTCTGATCAGCGCTTTTACTTCTACCGCAAAATGAGCGCACGGAGGTCGCGTAATAAATGTACAACACGGGATCAACTACAATTTTTAAAACTTTTAACTAAACAAAATCACATAGTCATAGAGTCCCGTGATCCTTAAGGATAAGGCATGATAAAGACGATGTCATTCGCGGTTCCAGAATTTTCCCCCGGACGCTTAAGGAGTGGGGAGGGGGGGGGGGGTCCGTGGGATAATGTTGTTTGCCAGTGGGTGTCCAATGCATACATGAATATATGATTAGTAATTTTACTAGGTCCATTTAATAAGTTTGTTTGAACTTTCCAGTTACCCATCCACCCGCCCCCTCTAGATCCGCGCATTGTCGTCAACCAGTACTAAACATCGCACAAAATTTGAACAGTTATTCACGTATGTTCAGGATCAGTGTACAAGCTTCATTTACGTACATAAATTGTGACCACATATTTTCTAAACAGATTATTACTGGCAATTGATACTTTCCTAATATACAAATGCAGCTTTATACATTATGTATGAAATAACAATTCAAAAATACGTTTATCCAAGTCGTTTGTAACTCGGGTACTTGTGGACAGAACACTTGGTTAATCCCCCTTCTTTCATGACAATGGGTACTTATCATAATTTATAGTCATAATATATATTCATATACATGTATAACTAGGGTCGACGTCCCATTCTGATGGCGCCGAATAATGATGAGTATGTTTACTTTTCCACAAGTATAATTACTCTGTAATAGGGTCTGTGTACATTTAACTTACTTACATGTACTTCTAATACTTTATCCACAAAGTGCCTTTGAATAAAGAGTGTGTAGTGACCTCAAACCAAGTTTCTAGGTAAAAGGGTGGAGGTCAGGTGTCCAGACAATATATTCTCCCAAGTTGGTCGAATCTTGCTCCCACATTTATGTAACTTACTTACATGTACTTCTAATACTTCAGCTACAGTGTGCCTTAAGCTAAAGGGTGTCCATTGACCTTGAACAAGGTTTCTGGATCAAAGGTCAGGGTCTTATGAGACCTGTTTGAAAAATCCTTGTCTAACCATAGTTATATATTTATCCCATTGATTCTGTCTGGCTCATACATTACTATAAAGAAAAGAGTGCTTTTAAGTCAAGGATGTACAGTGAACTTGAATCAGGATATCGATACTTTTTAAATGTCATCGTTATATCACAGACCACTGCGTAAAGTTTCAATAAATTCTTAGTCAAAATTTAAGATTTACAAAGTTGCATGCAAAGCTTTCTATTCTTATGTCAATAATTAAAGTGACTGGGTCTTTTTAAAGGGACACCGGTACCATTTAAATGATGTCAGATACATTACAGTATTTTTGTTTTAAGGTATCAATTAACTAAAGTGTCTATGTAGAGAGTCAATATCATAGCACTGTATACACTGTAGTCTGGACCGTGTGTTCTCTCTTCTGGCAAAAATATAGATCATTGCAAACAGTACTTGTGGTTTATAAGTGTGTAGTGACCATAAACTTAGTTTATAATTCAAAGGTCAAAATCATAACAGACATCAGTGAAACAGATGTCTATTCTATGCTGTCTCCTTCTTTTGTCAAATTCAGCTTTAGTTTTAGTTTCACCAGAAAAAGTAAGGGTTGTGCTGTGACCTTGAACTATTTTTTTAGTGAATAGTTACGCAACGTGATTTTCAATGTCTCATACTTTAATAAAGCAGGGCTATCTGAGAAGTTCAAGATCCCAATGATGTACATGTATAGTAACTATTCTGAAATGCAAGGAACAGAAAATAAATCAAAAATAGGATCTAAAATCTTTTGATCGGTCAATCTCTTTGCGGAGAAAAATTTAATATTATAAATATGGCATTTGCTGTTAAGCAGTTGCTGATAAATTCTTCTTACATGTATTTCGCACACATTTTAATAATTAATACGCTGTCAAATATATTAAGAAGAAAAACCATGTGTTTTTACTTGACTGAATTATTGCTGAATTGGAATTGCTCTTCAATAAGGGGCTGATACATGCCATCCATTTACTCATTTATAAGCACTAGAATATAACATCAAGACTATTATCGTATTGACAATCCTTTTTCGACACAGCTACAACGGAAGACCTCCTCGTTGCTTTGCAACGAGCTCGGCTCTAGTTTCTTTTCTTTTTTTATACGACGGAATGGTTGCGCAACACCTGCACCATATTTCTGGTCGCACTTGTGTAGACTCTGTTTAAGCACAGATGTGTGCACTGTTTGCTAATAACGGGTGGCAGTATTTAATACGGACATGAAGAACTATATACGTCAGTTTCTTAACAAGCTCAGTGATTTTAAGGTGGTATGGGACACTTCCATGTTGTGACGTATTGTTTATCGAAATAAACAATGAAATAAAGTGTAATTATATAAGTAGTTTCTTTCCCAATTTTGTCACCTAACGGCGTAGTGCAGTGGGTTAGAGGGTTTACTACGAATCTGTAAGTCATGAGTTCGAATCCCGCTGGGGGTTTTACAATTTTTACCTTTCCAATTATTTTTAAAAGCTGTTTTTGGTTAAATATTGTAAAATTTGAAAATTCTAAACCGGTGAAAGTATTTCAATTATAATATACTTTAATCCACATTGATATCGACGAATGTCCCATACCACCTTAACTTCGGCTGAGCACAGTGAAAATTCAAGTAAATTAAAAGTCGAATATCTTGGATATGGGGTAACCCATATCTTTTCTTGTTCCGGATATGTTCGGGTCTAACACATTTACTCCTAAATTAATGTGCATACCACGCATCTCGTTATCATTTGTTTATAAATCGGTAAGTTCATATGATATTACTCTCTCTTAAATATATCCTCTTAAACTTAATAACCCACTCTCCCTCCCTCTTACTAAAAATAGGTGTTGCTTTTGGTTTTCTTTTTCTTTTCTTTTTTCGGTGGCAATTTGCGCCTTTCCCTATCCTAAGTGTAACGTATGTACATTCCTGCTCTATAACGTTAGTTCTTCTCAAGTTTAGTCGTTATCATGAACCGAGAATAAGAACATTATACAAGGGTGGGGTGGGTGTGGTAAAATCATAGATACGCTGAACCCCCAATGCCAGGCTACCTTGCTCATCCTCAATATTCAATATCATTGGTACAGCTCTGAGAATGATGACGTCATCACTTTCGCGGTGACGAATAACACTTGGGATAAGTCAAAACCCCTAATCAGCCTGGATCCATCATCCTGGATATAACAAACGTCGCGACACACTGATGCGTTATCGTCCACACCCCAACTCCATGGAAGAGTGCAACTCTTCTGACATCATTTTACATCCAATTTTCATGCAACCATTTAGAACCATTTTAACAAGACCATGGACTTTCAGTCGGACGTTAAAAATGACGCGGTTTCAAGCAAAATATACACCGATTGCTTAGTCTTTGCTCAAAAGCCAGACAAATCTTGTTGATTTCAAAGAGCCATGGCTGAGTGGCTAGCAATGAAATAGACATGCCTACGTCACATTGCTGTTTGACACAACTACCCAAAGTCCAAGCTCTTGTTAAAATGGTTCTATATCCATTTCAAAACACTACATATCCATGACAAGCATGCGCTTGTGCCATACATTGTACATAATAATATACAAGACTGTGCATTGGCCATCAAATTGCATTTAACTTCATTGATTGATTGATTGCTGGCTTATTGATTGATTGATGGATGGAAACAATATTGATTGTTGTGCTTATGTATTTGTGCATTATGCTAACCTTAAACATTGCATTAATATAACTGTTGATTGATTGAATATTGATTTATTGGTGACGTTTGTGCAGTTGCGCTTAGCCATTGCACAATTAACATATTGATGGGTCGTCACATGTTGTTGATTTGTTGATTGCGATGTGGCCCGTGGTAGCCTCAAATTGAAATCAGTGGCCAGTAACGCCACGATTATAATAAACATATTAATGTTAATCACCTTCTTATTTATTTATTAGGAACATGTAGCTTGGATAATTTGAAATATTACACATTCTTAAGGTGGAATAACACACCTGGAAAACGTCACTCAAATTAACAGCAAATTATTTGATTATGAAAGATATAATGATAAATAAACTGTACATATGTCAAATAAGCGAAAAATTTGCAGTTTGGGGATAAAAAATGAATATCTAAAAAATCCAATTCAGTAAGTTACAACAAAAGCCCCTGCGGGATTCGAACTCGGGATGTACGGATCACAAGCCCGACACTTTATCCACTCAGCTATGGAGTAAGTTACATCTTACCGTCGATAAAATCCTTTTAATAAAACGAAATGTCGTTTCGATTAGAGGTCAGCCATTTTGTGATGATGTGTTATTCCACCTTAAGTTAAAATTTTTGTAATTGAAAATACTTTCAAGTTGTTGTTAGATATTTAATATGTTGTATAAATTATATATTCATTTACTACATATTCAAACTTGATAATATCAAGTTATTAACAAAAATATATATGCGATCTGAGTAACAGATTTTATTAATATCTCATTAATTTCTTTTTTTTTTCTTTTTTTTTTAGAATATAAATGGAGAAAGAGTTGCTGTCCTTTGTAGATCCGGTGCGAGAACAGACAATAGTACGTGAGAAGAAAAAGTTACCAAAAAATCACCACCGGTTTATGTTCTTCTGTCTCATAATCATAAACCTGCTGTCGATGGCTGCCTTACTGAAGATCTGCCAATCTAATCAGCATTTGAACGAACTCACCGTCATCACACGAAACTTCACATCAGACGTGGACAACATCGCCAATCTCCACCGACTGTTACTAACCAAGCTAAAGAAAATTGACAGGCGAGACAGACTAGTGGACGTTCTGAAAACATTTAACTCTACCAGTAATAAAACCAGAATGTATTTGAGTGTACGAAACTAAAAGGAGTTGCAACACCATACAGTGCCATAGAAGACAATGCTAGGGACTGTACCATTTCCAGGAAATGAACACATGTAGATGTTGAGAGCATAAAAACATATTAATACTTTGCGTTTAAAACTCATACACATTTTCACGATAATGTAAACATGACTTCAAATCTCTCACATAGACAAATAACTGCATCGTAATAATTTAACCTTGACCTTTCAAATGACATTGAATTTAAGAAATAAAAATGAAGAAGGCAATTTTATGTTGCAAATACCATCAGAAAGAGCATTCATGTCCTATAGACATGTTTGTAGATCATGCCATTTTAAGAAGACCTTGGAGTTTAGGTAAAGTAAAGTTGTGTCAAACAGCAATGTGACGTAGGCTTGTCTTTATCACTGTCGACCATTCAGTAATCGCTTACTGTGTAGACTTATTAAGATTTTTCCTAGTCTAGTTCTGTTCCTACGTAATATGTGCATATTTTGCTGGAGACCAGTGTCAGTTTTGATTGTTTTGATGCAGAAAATAGATAATTACATCATGCTGATTTAGTCCAATGTCTTATTAAAATAGCTCTATATGCAAGTTTGGATAGCGATTGTACAAGGAGTTAGAATCGATGTGATATGTGTTGAATTTGAACTTTTTGCCACTTTTTGATAACATTTCTTGCAACAAAACATTCTCCGAAATTATGAACATTTATGGATAATTTTGTTACAAACTACTAGTAGTTATTTTCTCTTTTAGTTATCGAGTATATTTTATTTTATATCCTTTTGCATCCTTCTGCAACGTCTTTCTTTGTTACTGCAATACAAAAAGCATCAAAACGGATGTTATAAATAGTATATGTTTAAGGGGCTGCCAACGTAAGCACTATGACCACCCACTGCAATGAGAATTTCTTATTTATAAACATAATTATATTTACATTTTCCAGTGTCATTGTCCCTGATAACACTACAATCAAATTGTAATGTATAATTCAATACAGTTCATTAATGATGCAAATGACATACTGTTGGGGCACAAGCGGGACTTACATAATTATACGAAATGAAAATCACTTGAACATGTCAGTAATTTAAAAAACAAACAAAAACATAATTGCAATAAGGAGCCATTCTTTGAATATTGATTAATGGTTGCTGATATCACGTGATTCTGTTTCCCTTGAAACTTGGAAACTCGCGAAATATTATGATTTATGCAAGGTTTCCAAATGTTTTGAACCTTTAAAGATTGTGAATGTCTGATTATCAAGAAATGAGAAATAATATACAAAACTTGTTAAACAAAATAAAAAGAGAGTGTCTGGGTTATGATTGCCAATTTAGGTCTTATCAAAAATATTTTTGATAATTTACACACTTATACTCACATTACATGAAAAATGTAGAAGAGATTCGAGAAGAGATGTAAATATAAACAGTGAAATATCATTTAAACGTAACTACTATTGCAGGAAAAATACATTAGCCCATAAGTTTTCTGCAATGTTCGGTTACTTCATCCCCATTTGAACCATTTAAGAAAGTATAGGATCCTTTAAATACATGCCCAACTGTTCCATTGATCTTCAGTTTTCTTAAAAAAATCTATATGCAAATGTTTTATTTCCTTAAAAATTACCTGGCGCCATGATTATACTAAAATTGCAATTTTATTTTTGAAAATCAATTAAGTTTAGATTTTTATTATGTTTTCATTCTCTGTGCGATCCACATGAATGTTAGGACAAAAACACACAATAAAAATGTGGGTTGACAGACAAGCTTCAGTTAACGTAAAACGCCCGAAAATAAAATGCTTCCAGGCAAATCATACGCTCGACAATTTTCATAAATAAGGCGGGACTGCATGGTTTGACAAACTAAATTCAAAGTCATTAAATTCACAAAATAATATATTAGTCACATCCCCATATTTTGGTTTTTTTTTCTGCAATAGAGAAATCTACCACTATCACAAATGATGCACTAGAAATGGCAAAAACATCTTAACCCTATTGTCAGGGAGTTTCGATTAAGCACATTGAATATCGAAGATTTTGAGACTTTTTGGGAAGCAACCAAGATTTAATCCGTTTTAGTTCATGACAAGGCGCTTTCTCCACTCCTTACTCAAAAATATATTACATTCCACTCCTAACGCTAAAACGGTCAACATCTTTCAAATGTTCTACTTGTTTGTGACTTAATTAATTCAAATTTCAAATGCTAGGACTTGGTTAGACGGTTTTTACGAAAGCGAAGTCTGGCTGTAGGCAGGCAAATCGCCGTTGTTACTATAAATCGCTGTATGAAATGTGTTTATTTAAAGCGATATTATACAAATATAGCCCTTTCACTCGGTCAATCCATAGATATATCGACTTCACAGAAAAGCATACCGACCGAGCACGAAGTGCGAGGTCGATATGCTTTTCCGTGAATTCGATATATCTATGGATTGACCGAGTGAAAGGGCTGCATTTGTTATATTATTTTCCAAAAAAGGTTGGCAAGATTTAACAAAAAAATATGGAAACATTGATTGCAAGTTTCCATTTTAACATATTAAACTAGGGATGGCAATCGATTGCAGAATTGCTAATCGCAATTCGTTCGGACCGATTAACTGGTTACTCGTATCAAAATAGGCCTTGATATGAGGATATAAAGATACTTACATAGTAAAGTAACCAAACATAGAATAGTATTTCTTGAGATGAAGATTTTTTAACCTTTTTCATATATACTTCTATGTTAAACATTGAACCCCTTTTGGGGCCCCAGTATTGGTCTGGGGCTCACAGTTTGAACATTTTAGAATCTACACTATCTGAGGATGCTTGGATAGTAATCTCACAAATTATAGCATTGTAGTCTTGAGTACAAGAAGTAAATTTGACCCCCCCCCCCCCCCCCCCCCCCCCCCCCCCTCCGCTTCGCGGCCCCCTGGTGACCCCCGTAATTCAGAAAATATTTAAAAAACTTTAGTGTGATGATGGAATTTTAGATTAGTATTTT
>WFKH01011581.1:5888236-5986100 GCA_016163765.1 Magallana hongkongensis | reverse complement strand
ACACATACACATTCAATTTGACAGCCCCTCACAACCATAATAAACATTGAAAAATAAATATGAAGATGAAATCTAATATGATACTAAACTGATATGCATATTAATATTTAAAAGAAGTATACTATTTTCATTGTCAAACAAAACAGAAATGTTGAACAGGTAGACGATACATCTAGAACATCATAAAGCAGACTCTTACACATACTCTGTTCATTTAAGTAGCCACTTCATGTATCTCACAGAAAATGACTCGTTCACAAGTCAGGAATGTTCTCTTTCCATTATCACAAAAATGGAACCAAGGTTTTTTCCTTATTGCACATTTCCCTTTAAAAGGAAACACTTTTTTCTAAGACAAGTTTGAGACTCATAAAACAAGTTCAAGACTTGTATGACAAGTCAGAGACTTGAAGGACAAGTTTTCGAGCTGAAATTTCCTCGGAACTGCAGTGCTCTGGCTATATTTGGTAAGGGGCCCTCTGATGAGAGACCCTCCGTTGTCTGAAGGAACACTACGTTATCCTAGCTGCATTGTAATCACTCTCACTATCACATAATACTGGAATTCTGAATCATCACACAAGATGTCCTCGCATGTCGTCAGGGACAACGTTTGTCCGCGACGCATGCATCGGAGGTCCATCATAGTTTGGATTTGTGATCACATTGGGGTTGTTTGAAAATGATGCAATGGAACCTATAAAACAAAACAAAACTGACATATATCAAAACAACATTACCGCAATAATTATTTCATAGGATATGAATTCAATACTTAGTTTAGTTTTATATAGTTTGGGAAATAAGACAAATTGTCATCAATAAAACCAATACAATATAAAGTATATTTTACATGATCTAAATGATAAGCTGAAAAACTTGGTGAAACAAACTCCTGCTAGCACTGGGACACTGGTTACGATACAGCATATCATTCATAAAGTGGTACGTTTTAAATTTTATCATCTTTTAAAAGAAATGGCAGACATTCATTATTTATATAAGTATTATCTCCAGTTTTGTCCCGAGCCGCTATTAACTGTACCTGGAGACGGTGTGTATCGAGGAGTGTAGTTCTGCTGAACCTCCTCAGTGTCATAGTTTCTGTCTGGCAGTGGTGGAGCTTTATGATTGACGTAATTCATGGCCGCACCCTTGCTTGATGATCGGACGGGGGGTGGGGGAGGTGGTGTGGTTCGGTAATTAACGCTACGACTGGGAGGCCGACTGGACCGTTCCGACAGATCAGTTATACTCTATCATGAATAAAAATAATTCAGTATCTTACATTCACATCATTGACGAGTGATAATACTATTTCTTCATTTTAAATAATTTTATGTCACATAACAGCAGTAACATGTTATGGATGAGATTTTGGGTGTGTACCTTTGGTCTGGTCTCCTCATAGTATCTGTCATTCTCTGTATCAATGACAGTTTGTGATCCATGGTCATACGCTGGGTCAAACGTTCCTTTTCGTCCTTTAATTCTATAAGGATCTACAATGAACAAGTTCATTATGTACATGACTGTTTTCATGCAGGGATTGTTTCCACTGCACAAATTAAATTGATTATATTAAATTGACTGCGTACCCTCATACTGCCAGCTGGCCTCCCTATCGTCGTCTATGTATGAGCGCGAGTCTGATAAGTATGCTTTATGAGTGCTGAGATGAGGCGAGTCAAGTTTGTTGGGTGTGTATGGGCGGTAGGCAGGGGGAGGTAAAAACACTCGCTTAACATCTTCATCCTGTTTGAAATAAAAAAAATCAGTCTGAAATCATAAAGTTCCTAGGATTAGACAAAATATCCATGAATTTCAAATAAGTGAATTTGCTGTTATTCCAGTGCCCACCAAAGCATAGTTGCCTTAAAAAAGTTTTTTGGTTTGTTTTTTTTTACAAAAAAACCCCCAAAACACTTCATCAATAGATTATTAGATGTACCATTGCAGAATAACAGTGCATTAATAAATTGTTAATTAAGTAAAGCTGTTTAGTGCATGTGCAACCTGAGCTTTAGAAGACAAAATACACAATAAAGTAAGTATCAAAGTAAGTATCAAAATACTTCTGGTTATTGTCAAACACAAATCCTTTGTTTGGATCTTGTGTCCGATTATCATGTAAAAAAGAACATTTTCTGACACAACTTTCTGTTAATTTTGTAGAAAATCCTCCATGTTTTGCCCTTTGTGACCAAATTCTACCACACCAGCAATTAGTAACACCATGCTGCTCTTATTGTCCTAATTACAGGAAACATCTATTTCACCAACACATGCAAAGCAGGCAGCATTTAGCAATACAGGTACTGATACATTGTAAAAAATTATATAGTGTTTCACAATTTAAAGAAAGAAATGACAAATTTTTTACAATCTAATTGGTTTCCTTGGTTTCCATTTTTAAAAAACTTTTTCCTTTTGCCGTTGGTTGCTACAAAGAATAGGTTACAGTGGTTACCAGTATAGAAGTGAGGGTGGTGCAGGATAGAGAGAGGGGGGAGGTGACCTACTTACCCCCGAGGAGCCCGACGACTCTGGCACCAGACAGCAGCTCCCTCTATTAACGCGGGAACTCACTCGCACCGTATAACAGTTGCATTGTATATTGGAGCTATGGGTACTTGTGCTTTTTTGGTCAATATGCTAAAACGGAACCAAACAAATGCAACAAAACTCAAACAAAGCATGCAAGGTATTCACGCCCAGATCCCAAACTGACCTACATACCGTATTCTACCTACTGGGTGTCTCTGTGCTTCAAATATACAAGGGAGATCATTTAGGCAAAGAAGTATTTAAATAAATGTGAGTAAGAAAGAAATGTGTTACACAAATCAAGCTATTATATAGAAGATGTTTAATTGTTTGATTTTTGCACGATATATGTTTGAAAGTCAAGACATTTTTAGTATAAAGTGCATGCTTTCAGAATGCTGGGATGAGAGTAAAGCTAGATTTTAGTTATTTCAGGGGTATGAGGTTAGCACTGGTGCAGTAGAATACGGTACATATCATCAAAGAATAATCTGCAATATCTCCACAACAACATCAGGAATTTCATCAATGAATACAAAACTCTAAGCTCAATCAAAAATGCAAAACATTAATTGATGCTTCATCAAATTATAGAACCGTTTTAACAAGAGCTTGGACTTTGGGTAGTACGTGACAAACTCTGATTTGATGAAGGCGGGGTCTACTCATGGTTAACTGTCCAGTCATTGGCTAATAGATATGAATACATTGAACGCAATGGCACTCGTCCGACTTCATCCAGGGATGTATATTTCGCTGAAACAGCGTAAATTTCACACAGCAGAGCAGATCTTGGCAAACAACTTTCCGGTTTTGACAGTCTATGAATATTAATGAGCTTCTCTTAGCGAATTAGAAGAAAGGAGGTCAATTATTTGAAAGCTTGTTTTGATGAGCAAACTAGATAGTAACATCCCACCGAAAGTCCAAGCTCTTGTTAAAACGGTTCTAATATTCTATGACTGCAAATTTTATCAGTTCATGCATGTGTCAAGGAATAAGAAATTTTTATGCTTTCAGTTGTTACATTACAAAGTACTTTTCATAAACATTTTTGAGCTCAGAGGTTCTACAACTATAAGCAAAATTATACATGTGTACTATCAAATGCAAACTTTCTTCCTCCGTCACCACAGACTAAACCTAATCCATCTGAGCTTACTCTAGCAGCAGTTTCCACACAAAAGATAGGAGAGATTTGGCTCTCTCAATTCATATGTTCATTATATATATCAATTTAATAACCATGCTACGAACTTCTATCAAAACATGCAGCCACAGCTTTGAGCAGGAAGACTCACAATGTGGAAACATGGGGGGGAGTTTATCACAGACACGACATACCTCATAGTTGCGGAAATCATCCGACAGGTCGTCCATGTTCTTCTCATAAGTTCCGTAACTGTGGCACTCGTCCGAGGGGGTCTTGGGGTACATAGGGTATGTGTTGTCTTTGCCTGGGGCATACAATTCTAAGGCATTAGTATGGTTACTGGTACCATTGTGACCTGCAAACCAAGTCAGTACTGTTATGTTGTTTTACTAATGAACATTCATTTTATAGAATTTTTTAATACATCTAGAATTATTCCTGAATAATCACGGAACATCTTATCATTAACTCATTTTAATTTGCCTCAGACACATACACATTTTCTTGTACATGTACTTTTGTCTAACATATATATCTAACACTGAATAAGTCCTGAAACAGCAATGCTGACAGAAATTTCTTTGAAGTGTTATCACAAATCTATCATGTAATATCAAGCCAAAAACTGTATTAACAAGTATTTGTTCTGTTTATGAAAGCCTGACTTAAATAATACACACCGAGTCGCTTCCTCCTTCGCCTGACAAAGAAGAAGATGAGAGCGATGTTGAGAGCGAGGAGGCAGATTCCGACGATACAGACCACGAGGATGATCATGACAGGGGTGTCGTCCCCGCTCTGTCTGGTGGCTGGGGTCGCTGAGTCCCCCCCAGTGTTCGACCCTGAGGACACTGTCAACAGAGAGATTGTACACAGCTTAGTGAAGGTAATGCAGAAATTATATACAAAGTGGTTTTCCAAATAAGTACGTGTAGGTAATCTTAACATAGCATGCAGATATAGAATAAACAGCTCAATTACGAATATCGAGTTCTGGGTCAGAAATGTTTGATGAATCTACTAACATTTCATTTCCCCTAAATATCAGACAATCCAACTGTAAAAGAAAGAGTGAGTTTTTCCCACTTCATCCCTACAACTATTTTCCCTATTTTGCGATGTTGATAAAATAAAAATGACAAATTGTCCTAAAACAAGGCCTAGGATGCCATCCAAAGAATTATATCCTGTACTTACCTGCTGTTTTGGCTGAGAATTGTTGCTCATCCCAAGTCTCTCCCAGCTCATTTATTGCCAACACATCTATTGTGTATTCGTGGCCTAGCTCCAACCCTACGAAGACACAAAATGATGACATTTCCGAATACTCGAACAACCCTCATGTAGTATAAGCTATTAAGTTTGAACAGATGAAATGCTAAATTAATCCCCCCCCTTCATTTTCTGCACAATTGCATAGGTATTTAGGCCTAGGAATTAACAATGGCTGAATCCATCCTGTTTACCTTTGATTGTGAGAACGATTTTGTCAGCACTCTTGTCCACATCTATACTTGTAGTGGTGACAGACTTGGAACCCTTTCTCTGGTACTGAATCCGAAATTCCTGGTCCAGCCCGCCATTAAATCCAGGCTTCCAGGAAAAAGTGATGCTGTTCTGCGTGGAGTTCACAAAGGTCATATCATAGGGGGGATCAGGTTTACCTAAAAAAAAGTCAAAATTATCCAAGAATTTAATCATTTGGTAATCTTTGTGTTTCTTATCATACACTGATGTAAAGAAGTCCCCTGATGTGCACTTGTTACAATGAATCGGCATTGCTAGAGTGTAAGGTACTGATAAAGTCGTACTTGTGCCGTTGAGATGGATATTAAACTGGTCCTCCCCCCTGTCGTTCCGGGCTTTACAGGTGTACGTTCCGTAGTCTGCCTTGGAGATTCCCCTCACCGTCAATTCACTCACAAAGTGTGTGTCGAAGATACTGGATGCTGAAGTCGATCTGATGGCAAACTTACTGTCTGTCTGTATCTGCTCCCCTTCCTGTGGAGAAATCATTTCAACATAGTAAACTCTGCTACCTGTCAATATTCTGTTCACCAAATGATCTACCGTAATCCGGTGAATATAATACGCAGTAGTGTACAATACGCACCCCCCACTTTGGGCCTGAAAGTGGTGAAAAAAAGCTAGTTCGGATGTATAATACGCATCCAAAAAATTTACCAAATGGTTATGCTAAGTATCAACAAAGCAGTTAATTTCATCGTGGAAATACACTACCGGAAATAAGAAAGTGACAATAAATTTTTAGATACGGATTTATTGTAACTAACACATCGCGGTAATATCTTTATTTCATAATCAATGTTTTAAATAGACCTAGTATTAAATATTCTACCGTAAATAAAATCAACTACTTTTGACAAGTGTTATATAATTGTTTAGTCACTACAACCCCTGTGTAGTGAAAAACGGCCGGTGTACAGGTATAGGAGGTAACGGAGCTAATTAAATTCTTAAATGATGCCGATCAAAGTGATCAATTAGAGGCCTGGAATATATTAAAAATATGTGCACAAATAGGTGTGTTGTGTATAGTACACAGTTTATAGCCTAGGGGGAGTGTCTGAGATAACCAAGGTGTCAAGCGTAGCGGTGGGGGAGCACAACAATGGCTTCAATTAACGGAATAGGTTATAGAATTATTTATATTCATAATTATTTGCAATAAATCAATTATCATTACATGTAAATGATTAAAAGTGAGCCAAGTGATGTGCAAGCTGTTTTCAAAGATCGGTTACAAATAGCACGTGGCCATCCAAGCCCGCATTCTATTAATAACAGCTGTAATGGCGGCATACACAGAGATAAAGTATAGGCAGTTCAAATTAATTTTTAAAGGCCATTTTAAAATCGTTTGTTTGATAAACAGACTTTAAGTATACATTTTCTTTGATAACATGCTATAACAATGTTTTCCTAAGGGTTAAATATTATTATATGTGATAATGAAGTAAAGTTACGATGTTTAGCGGGGTATTGGTTCTTGTCTGTGGTCAGCATAGATAATACGCTAGTATGATACCCCGTGCTTCACATAGGGAAAAATATGTCAAAATCCTATAGGGATGTATAATACGCACCCCTTTCTCACGGTAAAAAATGATGGAAAAAAAGTGCGTATTATATTCACCGGATTACGGTATTCATTTGGTAATACAGAATTATAAATTTGTACTTCTAAATTAATCTTTAAAAATATTTTCTTCTTTTCTTTTTTCTGCTCTGACCTTTGACCAGGTGAAGGTCATGTCGGGGGTCCCCTCAGCTTTACAGGTCAGGGTCACCGTATCCCCGTGTTTTCCACCGGCCTTGGCATACTGCCTTGACTTGTCAATTCCAGCAAAATCTGAATTTAAAAATCAAATGTTATAGAGAGGAGCTGCTTTTCACACACTGGATTAAATATATGTGTGCTATACCCTCAGGTATCAAGATTTGTATTTCTAGAGTAGAATAACTTTCTATCTTAACCAAAGAGATCATCAAAAAGATTCTTCTCACATATAATTGTGTAAATAAGAAGTAATTTTGTATATAATGATGAATACTTCAAAGTTAAAATCACCTTGCAGAATTTGATCATAATTTCACTACCATGGTTAGGACATCGAACTGTACAATTCGGAATCTCATTGCAGTAAATTGTCTTGCCCAGTAATCTTAACATCATGCATAAAATTTAGACTTTATGTATTGCTTTACTGAGGTTGGACACTGTTGACAATGGAACTTTGCAAACACTCACAGTGGACCACCTCAAAAACCATAAAACTTAAAAGAGCTCAGTTTTGATCTCAGTCCCATAACTACAAAAGGAATACATTTTGGAAAAGTGAGACCGAGATCAAAATTGAGCTGATTTAAGCTTTATGGTCTGGCCTTTAAATACTTACATCTGACCACAAGACTGGCCTCCCTGTGCTCGGGTGGTGACACTTTATTGTCCGCCGTACAGATGAACTTCCCAGAGTCTGTTCGCAGCAAGTCATGTATTGTGATCTGGCTCAGTCTCTCTGTTTTACTATACACCTGATTGGTCTTTGACATGTCGAACCCTGGTCGAGACCAGCTCGCCATATTGTCCACCACCGGATTTCCGTTAACCCCACAGATTATGGAGGCTGATTCTCCCTCATTGGCATACACTGTTCCTTGGAACCTTGCAATCTCAGCTGGGACTGCAATGCAAGAGTTATCTTTCATAGTCTCTTATCAACTGCTTTAAACCTTTAACAAATGGGTATCAAAAGGTACTGCGGTTTCATAAATGTTCACTGAATCCCTATTTTCATGTTTTTCATTGTTGAGTGTATCCACAAAAATTAAAAGTTAATTGAAGTACCAGTACAATTTCTAATAACATACTGTATTGTTAATATCATTACCAACAAATTTACTGATCTTATAAACTCTGATTTTCACTAAATGTCTACATTGATAAACAAAACCCGGTATTCTATTTCGATCTATGCTAGAACTGATCTTTCTGCCTTACACTTGACTTTGACTTGGAAGTGGTGGTATGCACTGCCTATGGAGTTGGTAGCCTTCAGTGAGTAGTTTCCTGCTTCCTCTCTCCTGACATTACGAATTTCCAGCTTGCCATTATTTGGAGTGAAGCTACTGGACTGTTGGCCACCTTTATACAGTGTGTAGGTGATGGAGGTTGGGTTGGCCACTGCCCTCATCTCAAAGGTCTTGGATTCTTTTTCTATCATTTCTATCAGGGCAATTGATGGTTCAAACACCGGACCAACTGAAAAAGATTTCCCAATAAAATCACAAAATAAACCACTATATATACCATAGAATGCATTTCATTCCAAATTCATCCATCACTTGTTCATGTGTGGACATATATTATGCAAGTATAAAAGACTTTATACTGAATTCTGATGCACAGTGCACCACTTGAAAACTTCATAAACATTCAATACTGACTGTTTAGTCCTTTATTTTCTGATTTGAATATATGTATGTTTTAATACACATGAACTTACACTGAATGCTGATGCGTAGTCCATCACTTGTCGACTTGTTGATGTATTCATTCTTGGCCTTACAGTAGTATGTAGCATTGTGGTCGCTGGAGGAGGGCATGATCTCTAGGCGACTGGTAGTACTGGAACCACCATTGGGGGCGGGGCGGGTCCCCTCTGTCACCCCAGGGATCTCTCTCCTACAATCGTTAAACGTCTGTAAATTCTATCTTGCAACACAGCTAGTGTATTTATCTTGATTATAATTAAGTTTGTAACTCCTTGTATTTCTCTTGAACAATCATTATACATTTGTAAATTCTAGCAACACATCCACATTGATCTTTTAAAATCATAATGAAGTTTCTCCTCCTCATTTTCTGTTTCATACATCAAAATCATTCAGTGCAAGCAAAGTGCACAGTGATTGCAGACTATGTAAAATACATCTAACAAGAGCTCTCAGTGACACCAATCTGCATACATACGTTTGGTCATGATTTTTGATCCAGACAATGGTGGCGGGTGGATTACTGGACTCGGACGTACAATAGAGATTGAGGGGCTGGCCTGATACAGGTTGAGCAGGGTTCATAGACACATTCACACTCTTTGGAGCAACTGAAGGAAATAAACAAGATGTTTTCGTAAAAACACATCAAAAAAGACCCTTATGTGGTACAGCTATTGATGGAAAATAGGTTTTTGGATATGGTATTTAATAATACAAGATTTAAGTTAACCCCATCAGTATGCTTTACGATACCTATTGGGTATTATTCTTTAACAGGTTTACATTGTCAACAGTTTTGTATTATAATATTTTGTGGTGTTGAACTTCCTACTTACAATATACATTGAGCTTGACCACGGCTGTTAGCGGCAGACTGATGGCTGAACTGGTGGCCTCGCATCTGTAGATTGCGTTGTTGTCCCCGGGAGTGGGCAGGAAGGATAACTCTGATGTCACCATGTTACCACTGGTGCTGGACACTGACACCAAAGGCTCATTACCTATATATGACAACAAATGTCGAGGCATTCAAAAATATCCTTTATACTGTACCAGTTTTTGCTATGTTGAATTTCATTACATACAGTCAAACCTCGTTATCTCGAACTAGATGGGACTGGTTAAAAACTTCGAGATATCCGAGTATTCGAGATATCAAAGGTAAAATACTTAAAGTTTAAGTGGTTGGGACTTACAAATCACTTTTAGATATCCATTGTATTCGAGATATCAGTGTTCGAGATACCGAAGTTCAACTGTATATCAAATATAAGAGCAATAACTGATTTTACAATATATAGTTCTCTTTTGTTGTGTAAAACTTGATTTTCATTTCATTCATTAGGCATAAAATTGGAAGTTAAAGTGTAATGCTATTTTTTTCAGTTGCTGGATACCAGGGTAAAGCTGTTGGTTACTGATCACCTGGCTGATCTCCCTTACCCTTGAACCACCTGAGGGTGGCGGTGGGATTCCCACCCACAGATTTACAGGTCATCCTCGCAGGCCGGTCCTCGACCACATGGTCGCTGTCACTGTAGCCCTCTATTGTAGGGGCTCCTGGCGGGTCTGTAAAATAGTAACATAGTCTTAATACAACAAAATAATAACATAGTCTCAGATCTCAGTAAAACAAAACAGTAACAGTCTCAGATCTCAGTAAAACAAAATAGTAACAGTCTCAGATCTCAGTGAAACAAAACAGTAATGGTCTCAGATCTCAGTAAAACAAAATAATAACATAGTCTCAGATCTCAGTAAAACAAAACAGTAACATAGTCTCAGATCTCAGTAAAACAAAATAGTAACATAGATCTCAGTAAAACAAAATAGTAACATAGTCTCAGATCTCAGTAAAACAACAGTAACATAGTCTCAGATCTCAGTAAAACAAAACAGTAACATAGTCTCAGATCTCAGTAAAACAACAGTAACATAGTCTCAGATCTTAGTAAAACAAAACAGTAACATAGTCTCAGATCTCAGTACATAGTCTCAGATCTTCTGACCGTGTCATACACACTCAGAAAGCAGTAAAACAAGGTACAGGTGTTCCAATGATTAGGACAGTTACTATAAGCTTACATTCTAGTCGTGAATTTGATGCATAAATTAAATTTTTTATGCAGATATGAAATTCAGCGATCATGCAAAGTAAACTGAGCCGTCCCCAGAACTTTGCTAACGATCTATTTTCCCAATTCTCATAAAAACTAAAATACCAATTACAGTTCATGATATTAAAATTAAATCTCTATGGGAAACCAGATAATATTGAAACACTTTAGTGAAAGCTCAGTGTAAGCCAGGCCTTAGCCTTAATGCTACAAGTGATAGCCCACACGTTCATCAATCTTGAAAAAAATTTAATTTTTGCATTGTTCAGTAACTAGGTGAATCAATTCAGGAACCCAAGTGTCCCAATTCAGTCCTTCAGATTACAAAACAATACCATTCTGTATTGAATATATTGCAGAATCTGAGCTGCCACATCAATCAAAAATTATCTTTTTCAATTTTTCATAAAACAACTGACACAGGTGTATCTGTTTACTGCATTGTTTGTTTTACATGACAAGCAAGAAACCATGTTTCCAATATGAAGAGATTTTATTTATGCAATTTGCCTATACTTCTGTTGCGCACAAAAAAACTTTATCACCAAAGAAATGGACAGATTAAAGAGAAAACGAAAAGTACAAAGAAGATAAATTCACAGTAATGACAGGTGCTTTTTTTTTTATCACAGACAGACATGATTTATACATACACAATGCAATGAGAGTGACATTGGCTGTGGCTACAGGTGCCCTGTTATCACTGATAGACAGACAGAAAGACAGGCTGGCAGAGACAGACAGAAAGACAGACAGGCTAGCAGACAGAAGGGCAGAGACAGACAGACAGACGGACAGACAGAGGTACTTACACAACACACTGAGGGTGACATTGGCAGTGGCTACAGGTGCCCTGTTATCACTGACAGCATTACAGATGTACATGGCATTGTTCTCCTGTTCCGACATGGTCACAGTGACAGAGGACCGTGAGGTGAATCCTCCATTACTCCCCGGGGTGTACACCGTGTCACTGTTAGCGGTGATGATCTTCCCCCGGCTGTACCAGGTTATCACAGCCTTGGGGTTGCTGAGGGAAGACTCACAAGTCAAGGTCACCTGCTCTCCAGCCTTGACTGGAGTACCTCCTCCTCTTATTGAAGCTGACTGTGGAGGAACTGTAAGAAAGAGAGCAGAAATAACACAATTGCTAAATTACTCAATTGCTAAGTCCTAAGAGAAAAAAGCATTATATAGCATTAAATCAGCATCAAATCATACAATCATACAACCTTTTAGGCACCATTCTAAATGACACATAAAAATTTAGCTTCAATACTTACAGTAGACATTGAGGGAGACCTCGGAAGTGAGAGGAGCCAAGCTGGCAGTGTTGGAGGCCTCACATCTGTAGACGGCGTCATTGTCCACCCTCCTGACTGAGAACGTGTACTCGTTCAGAGACCTGGCGTCCACTGAGTCAGTGGTGTATGATATGTCAATCTGTTCACTGTTCCTGTACCACTTCACCTGAGGTAGTGGGTTCCCTCCCCTTGACACACACAGCAGCCTCACGGTGTCGCCCTCACGAATAACCTGACCTGAGGAATAACCTGTGATTTCTGGGGTGCCTGGGGGAGCTGTGGTATAAAAGATGTTGAATATCTAAATACAAGCTATCAAATCCATTTCTGAGTAAATATACATGTTATCCAATCCAGTACTGTTTATTTTTTTTTAGATATAAAAACAGATTGTTTTAGACAAACTCTTACACAGAACATTGAGTTTAACAAAGGTCTGCATCCAGTTGTTTCCCAATGCATCGTTTTTGGCGCGACACATGTATATAGAGTTGTGGTGATCTGCGATGTTGGAGATGGTAATGGTACTTCTGGCTGTCATCAGCTTACTTCCAGTAAGCACGGGCTCGGATGAGTAGCGGACATTTTCTACCACTAGATTACCGTTGCGGTACCACTCAATGGTGGCTGCTGGGTGCCCCTTCCGTACCTCACAAATCATGATCAGCTGATTTTCATCCGGACTGAGGGCGACTGTGCTTGCATTACGATACCCCAGAATTTCTGGTTGTTCAGGGGGTACTGTAAAAAGAGAAAAAGTTTACAATCCTTGACACAATTTGTATTGTAGTTTTGACAGTATATCTTACAGCAGCTGTAGATTGAGCTACATGTACCTACAGTTGGAGCACTGGGTATATACCTTGCACGGTGAGGTAGGCTCCTGCCTTCAGGGGTGGGTTCCCTACAGTGGGAGAAGCCTGACATTCATAGTAAGAATCGTCGGACAGCCTGGAACTCTCTATCATCAAGTTGTACTGAGAGGGTGTGTTACTGATGATAGAATATCTGGCAAATCCAGGAAGACTAGGGTCCAAACCTGCAACAGAAAACATTTCTTATGTTATATCTTGTTATCTGATCATTAAGGAAGTATGTAACTATATAAAACATACCATACAATTAGACAAGAATACATTACAAAAAGATATAATGTGTAATATTTTTGGATTCTGCAAAGCTAAGATTGAGCTCTTTGTCAAAAAAGCGTTCAAGAGCATCCGTTAATTAAACGAAATATGTGCTCTTATCTCTCAAATCAATCACAAAAAAGGACAAAACAGGAATGAAAAATTATATAACTGACAAAATTATTCTCTTTTTTTTTTTAAAAACTTTCTATATAACAGTGTTTCTTTTTCAAGATTCAGAGGTTTAAATATAGAAGAGTTTCCGTAATAAATGTGTCAGTCGTATCTACAAAGTCTGACTATTTACATTAAAATAACGGGGTGTTCTAAGCGCATCTTTTTCTGACAACTCATTATTTAGAGCTACTCCTTGTCATGCTAGAGGCTTTTCATCTATTTCGATGCTGCCTTTTTTTGCTATTTTTTTTCTATGTCAAGCAGCATTTCATATAAATTAGTCGTCACCCTGGTTGGTCATTTATTATCCCCTACAGTGCATCAGACCTGTACCACTGAATCTGTGTACAGTAAACTGCATCTAAATGATGAGATGAAGGTTAGAAATTTCATGTCTTTACAGATGCTTTACAGGAACCTTCTGCCAAGAATAACTGGAGTATCAAAGATGTCAATGAGATACAAGCTAATACTCTGACATATCCAATTCTTTCTGTGTATAGACCTTGAGAGATCATGCCAGGTTCTTGCAGTTCAGCTGCCAAAACCAAATGTACAACCAGAGAGCCAGGTGAGGACTAATTCCTTGCAATGCCAAGACCTCCATCAGTGACCCAGTCTTACTGCTTTAGCCACTGTAGCCACAGTTAATCCAGGAAGACCAGCAATAATAGCCAGCACCAACCCACAAAGACAATGCTTTCTTGCCACTTCTCTGGAGTAAAATCAGAATTTATGGTGAAGGTTGCGACTGAGTGGCCAGTAATTCTGTCTGATTTACTTCTAGAGGCTGGGAAGGACAATGAAAAATAATGATTTCTGTCAGTTCTATGATCATCCAGACCCCCTGATTATCCCTGTATCATATTGTCTCGGCCCCAACAGGCCAATAAAAGAAAGAGAAAAAAACATAAATAGATCCAAGGAGACTTAAATCTTTACACATACCCAAAACAATGCATATTACTCTACTATATAACACCAGTGACTAGCTTCTTAACTATGAAGGATGTGTACAATAAAGGAAAGTCAGGTACC
Source organism: Magallana hongkongensis (assembly GCA_016163765.1). Lineage (NCBI taxonomy): Eukaryota > Metazoa > Mollusca > Bivalvia > Ostreida > Ostreidae > Magallana > Magallana hongkongensis. Next base: position 5,971,615 of record WFKH01011581.1, on the reverse strand, counting down.
CTTTAAGAACAGGTACAAAGAATGGAAGCAAATTCATTTCTATATTTTTTTAAAATTGAAATTTCCCTGTACAAACAATGATAAAGAGATCTATTTAAGACCCTTTCTCAATGTACTGTGCATGGTTATATGCGAAACCCTTCCTCCCTATACTGTGATGGTTACATGTATATGCCAATCCCTTCCTCCCCGTACTCTGTGTGGTTATAAGCAATACCCTTCCTCCCTATACTGTAATGGTTACAATGTATATAAATACCAGTCCCTTCTTCCCTATGCTGTGTGTGGTTATAAGCAATACCCTTACTCCCTATACTGTAACGGTTACAATGTATATAAATGCCAGTCCCTTCTTCCCTATGCTGTGTGTGGTTATAAGCAATACCCTTACTCCATATACTGTAATGGTTACAATGTATATGCTGGCCAGTCCCTTCCTCCCTAGTATACATTGATGGTTACAATGTATAAGCTGGCCAGTCCCTTCCTCTCTAGTATACAGTGATGGTTACAATGTATATGCTGGCCAGTCCCTTCCTCCCTAGTATACATTGATGGTTACAATGTATAAGCTGGCTGGTTACAATGTATATGCTGGCCAGTCCCTTCCTCCCTTATATACAGTGATGGTTACAATGTATAAGCTGGCCAGTCCCTTCCTCCCTAGTATACAGTGATGGTTACAATGTATAAGCTGGCCAGTCCCTTCCTCCCTAGTATACAGTGATGGTTACAATGTATATGCTGGCCAGTCCCTTCCTCCCTTATATACAGTGATGGTTACAATGTATAAGCTGGCCAGTCCCTTCCTCCCTGTACTGTGTGAGGTTATGATGTGCAGCAGTTTCCTAGTGGCTGTCTGACTATGATACGCCCTGACTGTTGTGACATAGTCGGCATAGCTAACCTGGATGCCGTACAATTCCTGAGACAGTGCCAGCATATTAAACCACTGGAGATCCTGTCTCTCATTATCTAATGTTATTTCCACACAGTTTTTGTCAAGTCTTTGCAAACTGAATACACATCTAATTTGGCTCTAATTACCACTGTGTGCAGGCATTGCTTCTGCATTAACACAGAAAAACCTTGAATGCCTAGAACATTAATCTGGAATCTAACAGAAATCTCAAAGCCTATTTACATGTCATTGACACAAAACACTAAAATGTTTTATCCAGGGGCATACCAAGCTCATGTTAAACATTTGTCCAAACAAACTACACCCTTTCTAATCACAATATTTTTACTGGAAGATCATTTCCTGCTGAATTATCCCTTCTGAATACACAGCCCTATAAGACTTACAATGATTTAATTAAAGATCACTGACAGGGAAAAGCTATCTTGTGTGGGGGTTAAAAGACATGGTCTGACCGGTGATAGGGTTTATCTGAACACCATCTACTTTGGAGTCAGTGAGTTCTTTGGTCCCCATGTTCTGTTAGACATGTTGCACATCCTTGTACATCTCTAACAATTCCAGTCAGTGCTTCATACCTTCTAACTGCACAAAGCGCAACATACATGTCATAGTTGTGGCAAAAAATGCATGACATGCAGCAATCAGTTATGACAATGTGCAGAAAATTGTAATTCCTAAAGCTCTTGATGCCCACTGTTCCAGACATCTTACATGCACCAGGTACTATCCAGGTTTTAGGCAGAGCAGCTGATAAGGACAACATTTTTATTCCACAATCCATTGTAACTCCAGACAAAGGCACATTTTGACAGATTTAAACCATTTTTATTCAATCTCGGCTCCAAGTTGGTATTTTACCTAGTTTCTCCTTGATAACAGTTATCTATATTGTGTAATAAAATGATTCAATTCAATAAAAACCCCAATTTCAGTCTGTGGAATAATATTTTAAAATCATCTTTATTGTCAACTCAGAGGGAAAAACAATAACCTATGCTGCATTGTCTTTCTAATAAAGATATTGATTACATATACTTTGAATAAGAAATAACATTTTCCTATAGAGAACACTGCATTTGACTAATCCAAAGACTCTGTCCTTATAACCTTCCCCAAATGGTCTTAAAACCCCTCTTGCCTTTTCAAAGTGAACAAAATAATTATCAACCTTTTAATCATGATCCGCATGTAAATTTTCTGAACCATAACAGAATTTTGAAGTTTTTGTAAAAATCTAAAAGGCACTCATGAAATAAAGGTTTTTAATGCAGATATTCTACCAGCTGCCCTTTCTATGTAATAAGGGCCGTTAACTAGCTGCCCCTTTTAAATTTCTATGCAACTAGGGTGGTACAAACCAAGGAGTACCTATAAAGAATCATACAAGAAACAACAGTGTTTCTTTTTCATGAAGGATGATATCAAAATTCAAAAGCCCTGATTGGCCATTATCTCCAGCGTTTAATTTTTTGTAGCTAAAAAATGTTCAGATGATGAACGTCAGAAGAATGTGAGTGTGAGAAGTAGCCAGATGTGGGATTGATGGGACATTGAGATGTATCTGTGAAGAGCTACACCTCTAGTGAGCACCCAGCCACTGCAACTGTTAACATCAACAAGTTTATCTAAAACACAGCACAGCCAAAACGCTAGCGACCTGTTGAATTGTAAAGTTTTTGTTGCTATGACAAGATTTCTTTTATCTGATTAGCTTGATCTAGTGAGCAATGTGGCTCATCCCAAACTTAGCACTCAAACTCCTATCAATGAAGAAAAACCTTTGTGTGGGGAACATTGATCAGAAATTATTACCAAGCATGATTCCTCCTTTGGACCACTGAAGGGCACCAGCCAAATCTCGGACAGCACACTCAAGCATGACATTCTGTCCCTCAATAACGCTCTTGTTCATTGGACGCTGCTCAAATTCCTGAACACAATCACCTGCAAAAATAATTACAATTATTGTCTTATAAATAAATGAAAAAAATCTATTATCACAAAATCTACTCAAATCATGAAAATTTAGCAGTTTTTACAAAGTTCTTTCCCAATAATTTGTCAATTAAATGAAGTTTAAAGAAAGTCCCTACATATGTTACTATTCAGCTGTCAATGCAGCTTCTCAGGTTTCTGGAAGTTAGAAAATTATCAAACATTTCAGCAGTTTTGGGTGACAAACTGTTATTATCACACAGGTTTGGCCTTTGTAAAAGGTAATATAAACCACTCAGTAATTCATCCTTCAAAATTAAATCCTCACAAAATGTCTAATCACCAACAATTAGCAAGGTCTTTCTTGACACACTTGGTAGTTGAGAAGTTTTGCACCAAGAACAATCTTAATTCAACAAAATCACATCTTTTCTAAATTGTCCACATTATTCAACACAAAATAAAAGGAAAAAAATTAATTGTCAACAACTCTTGGGGATAATAATTGCACAGCGCTTTTAAGCGGGATTTTAAAAAGTTCAAATTGTACAGATGAATGGATCACTGTAATAAAAAAATTTTATGACACATTCTAAACACCAAAATGAGAGAAGTAGTATGGTTTAATACTCTATTCAAATACAAATTTAAATTCTGAAATAATTTTACTGCATTTTATATCCGCAATGCAGCTATAGTTAGAACTAGAGTTTAGATGAAAGAAGCAAGTTTGATTTCATTAATGAATATCAAAAACTACAATTGAAATGTACTGCTACAAGAATTGCGTGGAATAGCAGTGAATGGCATATCTATAAGCTACGATCTATTTTCAGACCATTCATGGCTTTTTAAAAGTTTTTCTCCCTTTTTGGCTCAATAACGAATCGGTCACTTACCGACTGGAATGTAGAGGGCCAGGACTCCCAACAAGACAGCTATTAGTTCCTTCATCTCAGCTACAGGGCTCCTAGCCTGTAAATAGATCATCAAATAGATCATCAAACTGTCAGGGAGAGAACAGCTCCCCCATTCCTATGGGTATTACACTCCTCCCGTGTGAACCAGAATTACACACCTCTGATTGTGTGACTATTACCTGTTATACCTCCAACCACTGCCTGCTGGGTGCACTAACACATCCACTTTCAAGTACTTTGTGTCCTCTCTCAAGACTATAATTAGTACTATGTCACTTAGAGTAACTATTACCACCGTTTGGGACAGTCAATGTCATTAAACCACTGCCAGTGACAAATTACTGTTCCAAATCTTACAAGTTTCCAAAAAACACTAATTGAATTCCAACCAGAATCCAGGCATTTTAAAATTTACTACAGAAACATCATAGAACAGGGACCCTGCGTAGGACAAGCTTCTTCATTTTTTCCACTCCTTTTTATATTTTCTGTCAACCTAAGGAAACAGGATCTGCTTGAGAGTGATGAAGGAATCGTGGTGGTACAATATTACAGTTTACCATATACAACCCTACGATTATTACACACAAGGCCCAGGCACCCTGCAGTTTATTGTTTCTTTGGGATACCAAGACAATTGATAATCTATGGCGGCTAAGTATTAGTCTGGAATGACAATTTTTTGCCTCTACGCTTCCAGATTTCATCATTTTTTATTCTCTCCCTCCTAATAATTTTGGCACCATACCAATGGCAGCATCAATAATGCTACACTTGAAGTATCAGAAATTTACAATAGTATAGTACATAGTCTGAATATTGTTTCAGAGTGTACATTAACATGCTCCCGATTACAGCATACTGGTAATAATGACATTTAGCAACGAATATATGTACTAGATTTTCAAGTTTTTGTACAAGCACATGTCTTGATAGATCCATTTGGTCTTACCAAAGAGTGGTAAGAAATACTGAAACTTTTAAAAAATAAACCCTTACCTGAGAAAATGGAACTTTCTGAATAAATGATATCACATTCATATAATCCAGAAATCAGAAATAGAAGATAGAGGTTAGGTGGCAGCCATTGAAGAGAAAAACAATAGCTACAAAATGTTTACACCATGATGTATGATAAGGTAGGCTGAGATTTAGAATTACTCTCAGTGGAAAAAAAAAATCTTTGCCTGGTAGTTATTTTGGGGGGAACATCTCAAAAGCGCCTCTTAATCATCTCTCCTAACCATTTCATTTTACTAAGACATAAATACTTCACACAACTAAACTACAAGCTAATAAAAAATGCATTTAGTTAGAGTAAACATGATAATTTATCCCTACAAGCAAAGGTTTCGGAGTATGCACCTGGGAATAATCATTTAAAAAAATGAGGAAATAAAAATAAACTTTTCACAGATTTTGTGCCAATCCATGGAATTTCTCATTTAATTAGAATATTCCACTTTCATTAATTCCCCCTTCTGCCTGACTGGTGCACACATTTTTTGGGTGAGTTTCTTGTGATTTCACAGCATTTAATTGATTTTTTCCTTCACTGCAAGACTACTCCGAAATAAATTCATAAATTAGTTTCATTAAAACCGTGTCATAATCCAATCTCGTGTCAAACAAGAAAGTTCATCACACAATTAATGAGCATAAAATAATAATGATCTTAAAACATTAATTAAATATAATGGCCTCTATTTTTGGTACTTACAAATTAATTAAATTATCACGAACATTGCATCTTCCTGGGTAGCTTCTTCAGCATTTCTCCTGTATTTTACATACTGGCCTTTATCACATATAAATATAGTCCCCGCAGTCCTGTAGCTCTGATTGGAAATGATTTCAACAGGGTCCTCAGATGCCGGCAGTTCTCACACAAATCTAATACACAATAAATCCCGAGCCACAGTATTTTCTTCTGGCCGCTTTAATTTCCAGTCTCTCTTTCCAGTATTACAGACATCCAAGGAACAGGTCTTCACTCATCCTAATCTGAAAGAAAATATATGACAAGTCAAAAGAAGAAAACATTGTTTTTCACATAATGTCCATCAAAAGAGAATGTTTAGACATTTAATTATGAGTGATAACAACTCCAATGACTGCCACAGTGCCCCCCTCCTAGCCCTCCCCTGTCACTGTGTACCTGGCTTACCATCAGACCGCTAACTGACTGTCAGACCGTGTATATAAGATACACACACATTTGTTTATTGTCATACAAATTAAAACAACCTGCCAGCTAGACATCAAATATGCAAATTGGTGCCTCCCTCTGGACCCTAGCTATCTTTCACATTAATACAGCTGTAACCAATGACAAGTTCATCAAATTAAACTGACCATAAATAATTAATGCGGCATTAACTTTATCCACACCTCTGACCAGGTTATAGACCTACTGCTCAGTGTACATCCCCCAAGACCAGAGTCCCGAGACCTAACCACACTGAGTCCTACACAGGAGAGACTTCTCATTTAATTGCCTTCAATTGAAGCCCTTTGTCAGCTTGATTTATCTACTTATAACAATATTGCAGATAATTCGGTAATGGGCAGAGGTGATTAAATTAAGCCCATGTAGATAAACTTCTCAGACTCTGTAATTGGAGTGGAACCATTTCTTACATAGGCAAGCCATTAGTGACTGGCTATTTTTTATGGATATGCCACTTAATTTGTATAAATAGTAATTCTCCAATATGCAAGGTATTCCATCTGTTTATACATTTACTCTAGAAGACGAAAAAAAAAAATCAGAGAAATGCTGCCATGTTCCCAGTGCATTTGCAGACAAGAGATAACAGAATATTTGTATCTCTGTAGAGTACGTAATACAACATTGTTTTACCAGACATTACAACATCTGTGAGAATAGCAACTCAAGCAAGTATCAAAGTTCTAAGACAACTCACATGTGTAATAACGCACTTCAATATCCAACAGAAAAAGAAGAAAATCTTTACAATAACAACACAGGCGTATCTGTGGATCACAGTTTCACACACAGGACAGATTCAAAAGACAGGAAGTTAGAAATCCGCGCTATGATGACCCCATATATGAACAAATGACAGTTTCCCAGCACAATCAGATAATAAAGCAAGAAATTTTTAAAATATGAACTGCTCTTCAACAATTCACTTTAACAGAACTGATAAAATTCTATCCGAAATGATTTTATATGGAGGAAATTTAAAGCCCTTGAGACGAAATGAGTTGGTATAGAAGTTTTATGAGGCTGTAATGCAGGAGAAATATCTTAATGTAGGTAGGGTGTCATTTCTGAGGTGTTTGTGTAAAATTATTAATGACCTAGTTTCAAAGCCAACCATCAGGCTTTGATCTGCATCAATAGTTCAAATGATTTTAAAATTAAGTATTCCTTAAATTCGCAAAAATGATTCTACACAATACGACCCCCTCGACTACTAAAGAGTTCCAAATGATTTGGTCTACAAAGTAATAAGTGCATACAATTGTACAGAAGTGTGTCAGTGAAAATTTGATTTAAAAAGATGACAAATGAAAAATAAAAATAAACCTGCTCCAGGTAAACAGGTAGGTTGTTTGAACAAGTCCACACAGAAAGTTAGTCCCCAGGTAAAGACAGATATAACAGTGTTCAAGAACGAAGTCACAGACTTTACCTGCACCAATGCAGAGAATTATGCAATCTGCAGATTAATTTATTTCATGCTCTTTGAAATTTGCTTAGAGAGTGGGCAATTTATTTCTTAAAATATGTCAAACACCTGAATTCACCTGTTGTTTATGACTGCAGGTACACATGACATATCTTATATGACCAGTAATGCAAGATGGAGTGAATGCGGTTTGTTATGCAATGCTGATACATCTGGCTTGATTGAGTGGTACACTGACATGTTGGCATAATATTAATGATATGCAGAAAGAAAAAACACATTAATGAAGCAAAAATTCCAATGAGCTACACAAAAATTCCAATCTGTTTGCACAAAATTCATCCAAAGTGAAATCTTTATGTATGCATAATTAATGCTCAGTTTGAGCCTGGATATGCTAATGAGCTGATAACCCAATCAGTTAATTAAATCAATGGAGATGTGACTATCAGAGAGGCTCACACCTCTCTCCTAACTCAACGCAGCACTTTCTATGATATGTGTATGTATATATAGAAAACCTGGGTCATTTCCTAGGAGGGGGGTGCTCAAAGATAAACATATATCAGAGACTGATGTAAATGAACAGATTAGCCTCAGGGTGGTACCACTGGATATGCCCCAACATGCACCAGTTCTCCCAACCATCCATTCAAGGTCACACTTCTATGGCTCCAGAAACAAGTGCAAATTGCTCATTAATTAAACAGCAATGAAAGTGAACATGCAGGTGAAATATACAAGTACTACAATACTCATGGTTATCTCTTAATTAAAGATACAGTCACTGATGTGTGTTTCTCACAGACAAAATGAGCATCTTCGGGACACACTGCCAAATCATGGGTATAGGCAGTTTCCATCAATACTCACAGCTAGTCAAGCATTCCACAGAGCTCCCCCCACACACAACAAACAGCAGACTGGTAGATGTAACTGACTGCCTGTGTCTGTTGTTCTGTCTGATCAGACCTCCCCTGGGAACAACCAACCATAGGTATATCCTCACCTCTGTCCTCCCATACCAAACACTTCTGAAGAAAATAAACTCCCCGAAGAAGACCAATCACAAAAATCAATGTCAAAAACACTGTCAAAAAAATCAAGTTATGTGAAGCCAATTGTAGTTCATGAAAAAACAACCCCCAAACTAGAGGGTTTATGACCAATGCAGGCAATCATTTATCCATTCATTTTCATGAAAGATGACAATTAATGTTAACCAACACCCAAACACTGATGATAACCATGAAATTCCATTCAATCAACACACTAACATTATAATGATCATTGTCAAGTAAGTGGTTTAAAAAACACTAAATGATTAGAAAGAATTTAGTATATTCATTCCAAAAATTAAGGAATTTAAAATGTTCAATCACTTACATTCAAAGGTATACTCCTCATAAAGATTCAATCTTGTCCAAATGGAACAAGCCTTACATAAAAAAACGATTTCCTATGCAATTCAGTGAATACTTTTCATCAAACCACATGCTCCCCCTTATAATCTATGCACAAATGGCTTCAATTACCCAGCCAGCCCCTTCCAGATAGCAGCATCACATGGCCATGTGAACGGTTGGCATGGAAATGCAGCAGTATACACTTCCTGTCAAAAAACCGCTCACTGATTACCTATATCAAACATTTCTAAAGAAATAGTATTACGCTTTGTACATCCATCAAAATGTCCGTTTGAAATGTGTACCCCTGCAATCTGGGCAGAGTAATCCCCTGTATAGAAGTACATCAATCTTCCTCATAAAAAAAGTGAGTAAGATAGACCTATAAATCAAAATGATCCTCATTTCTTGTAGCCGGCATTACATCAGTAAATCTTAAGTGTTTGCAAGATGACATCATTCTCTGGAGATTATGATCAAACTTCATCATGTCACACAAAAAGTCCATAAAAACAGGGAAGCCGTACTGAAAATTGCAGAGGGTGACCATTAACAGAAAAACAGTTGGGAATCATCGATAGCAGAAAAATTCTTCTTACTATTCCCTGTAGATGAAATATGGCATATTCTCTTATCTTCAAGGGAAAGCTTTTAACAAGTGAAGTGTCAACATAAGAAACAATTTGTTCAACTTTTTTTCACCTCAATAAACGAATGAAGCTATAAGCAATATTTATAGCTTCCCATGAAAATTAAAGTATTTTATTACTGAAAAAGGGTAAGATTTCAGTGAAAAAAAAAGAGTCCGACTTCTTAAATATCTATATATTTGACCGTTAAAGATAAATTAGCTATGATACAGATAAAGATTAAACATTCTGGAAATCAAATTGAATTAAAACTGGATTGATTACACTCGTTTAGTTATATCACGTGTGTAATTGAATCAGAGAAATTTTACACAATCTGATATCAATGAAAAAGAAACAAAAGTCAGATTTTTGACACAGAGCATCCATCTAACATTTCATTGTCTAGACCCCCCAAGCACCTTGATTCTAATCTACAGAAATCAGAGTAAATCGTAAAGAAACTCGACCTGCAGTTCTTTATCTGTCAGAATCTGTCCACACTGTCAGAATCTGTCCACACTGTCAGAATCTCTGTCCACACTGTCAGAATCTGTCCACACTGTCAGAATCTGTTCACACTGTCAGAATCTGTCCACACTGTCGTCGTTTGTCAGCAGAGACCAACAACATGTTGTTTTATGGCATCAAAAGATCAAAGGATAAACAAAATTATCTAGTCTTACTTTATAGAAGCAAGCAGCACTCCAAACACAATTATACTCCAAGATATAAAAACTCAGAAAATTTGGGTCTGAAATGGTAGAAAGATCCACGTAATATTTAATGTCTGTTCATGTATTCAAACATTTTTACCTTACTTCCATTTAAATAAGCTCAAATAGAGAATTTTAGGCTTTTAACAATAAAAATTCAATGGCCCAATAAATAAATATTACATGAATAGATTTTTTACACCCGCAGCTTTGGGAAATATTTGTCGATCAGGATGGGTAAATATGTGGTCATTGATCGTTTACAAAAACCAGTACAGAGGTACACTCCGCACCTCAATGCAAAGTCAATACCCAAACTAACCAACTGGGTACCGAATTGTGCAAAACTGACAATGATTGTGATTTATAATATAAAGTTTGAACAATAAACACCCAAAATGGTATTGAGACAGTTTCCAGTCTAAACAGCTCACTCCACAACTCCCACTAAATTACATTTCCTACTCCGCATCCCGTGTAAGGTCAGGTGGGCCGGGGGTATGAATTGCTGCGACACCCTGCAAATAACTGGCTTTTATGTGAATTTTTTCTCCAGAAGGGAAAACAAATAATAAAATATACAAATCAAACAGTTTATCTTCATTCTGTTGAAAATAATACAATCCAAAGAAAAATAGTATTGTCAGGATCTTGTATGTACCCAGCATTTTCATTCACAGAGTTAATTCTACCTTTACACACTGACTGTATGTACACAATACAAAAGGAAGCATGTTCATACAATGTCATTCTGGCTTTTATTAATCCTGAAAGAGTTTTTCCATGTTTATTGACAGCAATGATTAACTATGACAAGACATATTTAATAAAAAAAAATTTTGTAATCGGATCAATTTTCACAAAATATTCTCAAAATCTGGAAAGAGGAATAAGGAGCAGCGATTCTGAGAGCCAACTTACCTATCTTAAGCCCACTTATCAAACAAGGAGGCGAAATCTCAGTGCCACTGTGTCAACATGTAACACTGCACAAGGGCCATTTAAACATAATTTGTATGGGTTCCCCACTAAATAAGGCTTTTTATGGCTGATTATTGGCTACTCTCAAAAGCGGGATGTATCAATATTTTGGTAATGCGTTAACATGACACGCAGGTCCACACAATAAATCGTGGAGAGGGATTAAGGAGTCAATTTGATCTGTGTCTCTGTCCCCTCTCTGTGATAAAGTCCGATACCATTTACTCTGGGCAAATACAATCTACCTGATCCTGCAATATAAGATGACCCTCCACACACTCAAATCAACTATTGTCAATCTTCTGGGAGATCTTCACTTTTATTACCCTTTCCCAGCATTTCATCGGGGAGAGGACACCATTGAGATGACCGTGAGGTACTTTTTACTGCATTTTGTTGATCAAGACTCCCTCTAATTAAGACATGCAGATCATCGTCATTTCATGGCCCACAGAAAATTTGTAAGACATTTGGCGGTAATAAAGCCTGCACAAGACTGATGATGATGTTCTGATCAATGAGAACACAATAGAAATTTTATCTGTGAAAAAATCCATCAAACCATTATAGTAGGCAATGCTGATCTCTCTCAATTCATTTGGTGAAACTCCCTGCAACATAAAACCCCAATAAAGGTGCAATAAACACCCAATAAGTGTTCTCTCTTCAACATTACAGCTCCAATTTTATTTGCATGTTTCTAAAAAATTTCAAGACACTAAAACCTTGAAGGCATCAATTTGTAGAAATATGAAGCAGCAGAAACTCTATTTCCACCACTAAATTAATACCAACACTCAAAGCATACTTCTTATTAAAAGTGCTTAGAAATAAATTCTCTTTTTTAACAAGAAGAAACAACCGCATACCACAAACAATCATAATTGCCATCAGAGGTTCTTTGAATAGTGAACGTTATTTCTGGAGAACGCCAAAAAGGAAACCCAGACTAAGCTCAAACAAATTGATTTCCATCCTGGCTGCTTGCAATCGAGCATTGGTTACATGGCAGACAGAAGGTGAAAAGACTTATAGATTAGCGTTTTCTGATCAGAGAGGTATTCAAAAGGCCAAGTTAGGCATCAATAGTTGTCACCATAATGTATTCTAGATCCTCTCGATAGTTTCACCAGATTCATTCTGCTCCTGGACAAGATCAATTTGTAGGCAGCAGTTGGCATCTCTACAGAATAAGAAAACTTTCCCCAAAGTTGCTGTAATGATAAAAGAGGCTTCTGCATTGTGATTTTGAGAAATGAACAAGTGTTTTGCAAAGAAACCAAAAACAATTGAAATTGCTCCAAGTTTATTTACAGTTGCTGGAGAATACAGAATATAATAGGTGTGCATCTTTGTGCATGCCATGGTTAACTGAAAAGAGGTTAACAAGAAGATAACGAATGACAGAATGAATTACTACACCTGGTGAGAGAGACAGATAGAGGATAGATTGGGCATAACAATTACACAGGCAGCTGTAAGAGAGCTGAGGAAGAATGTGTTTGGGCACTTATTGCAGGACAGAGAAAGTGTGCAATGCAATGAGTTGTTTGCTACAGACAGATAAATTGTCATCTCCCTGAAGGTCTGGCTTTGAAGTCGCTGGGTCTGATGAATGTTATCACTGATGGTTGTAAACAGTGGCACTATAAAGAGGACAACGGTGTAAGAATGTGACAGTGGATTAGGCTTATCTTGGGGGATCTGGCCATCAGAAACACCTGTGACTTTACGCTACAATCCAAGAATATGTACATCATTTGTACTGCAACATAAGCTACAAATGAAAATCAGTTGTGAATTTCATGTAACATAATTCATTCTACAAGCATAAGGATAATTCCTGATTCTTATTTATTAGCGGAGAGCGGAAATTATTAGGTTAGGATTGTGTGAATCTGTATCAATGCCATATAGAAAATTCTAAAGAAATGAGGCTGAACAAGAGAAGAAACCAATCTCTTGAGGCCTCCATGGTTATTTAATTAAACTTAGAAAGGGTGCTTAGAAAAATCCATCTTTTGGGCAAGCCATGACGGACACTCATGAGGAAAGCAATTTGGTTTCTGTATGGCCAGAGAAGCAAACAAAAAATAAATGAGTGCAACAAAGGCTGGGAAATTTTTCTGCATTGACTTCATCTTTTTTCTTCTCTCCCTTATTGACACAAAGGAACAAATTCTGGCTCTTTGTGAATGACAAGAAATTTACAAAAAGATTTCACAGAATGAGGGGTAATGATAAATCAAGACATTCTCCAAAGATTCTGTGTAGCAGAGCACAGACCAATGAGCCCAAGTCTCCATTGAATGAACAGACAGTGATTGCCTTGGTGTTTTTGATGGGGTTCAACTCAACCATGGAGCACCAATTTAGGCATTATCATATCTCCTAATGAGTAATGATTTGCCTTTTATTGCATTATCTTGAATCATAAAAGATGACATCTTGCTGGAATAAATTGGTCTTATTTTCTTGCAATCTCCATCATTTGATGGAATCTGATGGATTTTGAATGTTTTCTCCTGTCTTTATTATGTAAAGAGACTTGTGTTGAAGTTCTGTGCAGTTGCATGAGACAGATTTATAAGCTTGTCACATCTTGTCGATCAGCTTCTATTTCTTTTATATCTCTGCCTGTCTTTAACTGCAATATTCTCATCACACTCCATAGTTCTTCAAAGTTTCAATTTCAATTAACACTGCAGCCAAGAAACTACTATTATGCTTTAATTTAATTACACAGAATGGATGAAGAAACAAGATATATTTGAACACTAATTAAGGAGGCTAGTTCTTATGGATCTGGTGCAATGTTGCACCCCCAGACTTCACCGTCTCATTTAAATCTTGACGATCTCTGGCGGAAGCTTAGTGCACTATCCTTCCATAATGCAATAAAAATCTCGAAAATTCACCAATGTAATGATCCTTAATCAACCCAGCGATAACATTTCATCTTTTGAAATAAAAAGTATCCCAGGATTAATAAACATACACAGAATTTAGTTAGCCACTTCCATGTACAGATTCTGATAAATTGGGTCTCAATCGGCACAAGAGGCTCAGCATGTTAGATTAATACATAACCTCCAATATGATAATATGTCTTTCATCTTCCATTAGATTGGCCTGATTATTAGATATACACAAACAGTATCTCTACAGATATGTTTCAGGAATTCCTCACTCATAAACAAAAAGAGAGCTCCCCTGTCTAATGGTCAGTAGCAGACAGGAATGGCGTAACATTCTGTACATGTTCTACTTTACCTACATGCAGATATAGACAAACAGAGAATTCTAGCTAATACATGTACTCCTAATCTATAAAAAAGTTGAGCAGAAGATCTGATGGATATGTATTGTCCATCGTATATCTTTTATAAACCTTGATATAAACCATACAACTTTGTAGACAGCATGCAATTTTATATAGATTTGCAGTTGTTGTAATAAAAAACAAAAACCTTTACATGGCAGCATCAAATCAGTAAAATCTTTGTATAATCTCTCAACACGCACCTTGCTTTCGGAGTTCAGAAAAAAGAAAGATATCAATGAAAATGAAATAATGAACGACTGAACGTCTTCTTAAAGCTTGCATGTATGGGGAAGCCCTGGGGAAATCAAAGTTTCACCCTCTGTCTGTAGTAAATCAACAATTTTGTTGTGTACTGTTTTTTTAAAACAAAAATAACAACCACTAATGAATGATCAGTTACGACATATCATTGTCGCCACATTACCTAGCTGTCAGTTACTAGCGTGCTGAATATAAAATAATACGAAACTCTCCACATGGCTTTCTGAAAGAATAGACTTCAAGATAAATCTCTTAAACAAGATAAGAAAACAGAGTGGAAAAGATAGTTCTAAAGATTAATTTGTAGTTGCACCCATTACAAACTCATTCTAAAACCATGAGTCATCCTCCAAGTTTCATTCATTCAAGAAGAAAGACAAAGTCAGCTTCCGCCTGGATTTCTCTCTGTTCCGCTAAATGGACCAGTGCCCCCATCACAGATGTCCTTAGTTCAGGTTCATCTCCTTAATACTGTTTTCTCCTCTTTCCCCTCATCAACAAGAAAAATAACTTTTAATAGGTTCCCCATGATGGGAGTGTATCTCCATCTTGTAGCTTTCTACCACCATAGAGATAACTATACTCCTATGGACAAGTCTCCATCTGCCCTAAGACTCCAAAGATAGAAGATTAATCATGTAGTTCTTGTCCAGTTATAGGCTGGGTTACAAAGAAATTCCTTCATTTGCAATTCCTTAATCTTTGTTTATATTGAGGTCTTATTCTATCTCCAACAGAAGTCACTGTTAACAAGTGTCTTCTGTAGTGTAGATTTGGTGTTATTACAGAATCATTTAGTTATAATCTATACAGCACACCAACTACTGAACATGTTTACAAATAACATTTGATACAAATTGATGAATAAACAAAAAGTTTTACATACTGGTGAATTTAAAGCATTCCTGAAATCCATTTATAAAAGCCGATCAAACTTATTTCAATGTCCAATGAAGATGTCTGCCATCTGAGAGTGTGTATAGGGTTAAGAAGCTATTAATATGATTGATAATTCCAGTCTGTGATGGATGGCTTCACTGCAACAGTCTGTCAGCTATACAAGTGAAACTTCAATTCTAACTAATCAAATTAAACTATCAGCCTCGAGTCAACAGGTTTTATAACAAATATTAAATGCATTCAATCGATTGATTTTGTCTTCATTTTTTGTAATGAATGATCAAACAACAATGATTAAACAACTGAAAAATAGAAAATCAAAAAGCTTTCATAACTGCCTGAATTAAATACAAGCCGATATATTTATCATTTGGATAATTGTGACACAAATCTAAGTTTACAAACAAACAAACAGACTGAGACTAACCGCAAGTTGACTTGGGTACCAGTTCAGATTGATACTTGCCTAACCAGTCAAATGTGTCAATGTACCGTGACTGTTTGCTGAACAAACAAACGACTGTACTCTTCAGGTACACACAATTTCACTTTGATCTTTTCCCGATTCAGCCTCAGTTTTTCATCAAGCAAGTAGAGTAGCAAATTGCTCCAGCAGCTCTACCATTTCTCAGTCGGTAGAGATTATCCCAACAGGAAGTGGCTGATTTCTGATACACACAGCTCCTTAATGAAAGTGACAGCCACTACAAACACTCCATTTGTTCCCAGTGTCAGCCTTTTGCCCTTTTTCTCTCCTGTAAAAATATCCACTTACAAAGCAGCTCCTGAAGCTGAATAGATCACACACACCTAGCAATATGTCCGTGAAGAAACTCCACCAGTGGGAATTACATAAAACATTCTGATCAAAGATCTACATTGGTACAACAGAGCAAGTTCTTAGAGAATAGAAAATGATGCCATTACACCTGACAATTGAAGTAAAGTTATTTACAATATATAGAACTATTTTTATTCTAATCATTACAACTTTCATCTAAATTTCATTTGATTGGGAAATTATGAAATCTAAACTTAAGATTATATATATGTTGATCATTGGATTTTGTTTTCAGGGCAATGTTAGTAGAACCCAGAAAATTGTTAAAAAAGACTGAATTTCTTTTCCTTTTACCAGTATTGTACTTTTCTAAAAACACTATTTTCAAACTCCCAAAAATGGTATATTTGCCAGATATCAAGAAAGACCTCAGCATTAAAAACTCAAAGTAATTCTGAATATTGTTTTTTGAAGAGAGACCTTAGTGTGGCTGAAGATTTTTCTGTGTAGTAAGAGAGCAGAGAGGAACACATGTTTACTACAACCAACATGCAATGTTTCCTTGTCAAGAATTTTCTTTGTTTGTCAAAGCACGAGAACAACTTCAATGCAGAAAACATGTTGTAATCTAGCTACCACTAAGTACAGAGATGGAACAAAGCAGCGGTGAGCCTCAGACTTATTGTCCATCAAACTCAATCACTCAACACACACTTCTTCGCACTCAACACTTGAACCTAATTTACAGATGTATTTTGGTAACATCCAACTTTCAAAGTCTCCTAATTACATGATTTAGCAGTGTCTATATTGTTTGGCTGTATGCTGTACATATAAAACATTTGTTGAATAGCATAACCTTGCCAAAACCACCCATAATGCTTCAGAATAGCAAAGATTCTGTTTCTTCAAGTTCGAAATTTGGTTTGAAGCAAGATTTTATCTTTATATATTAATTGATAAAACAATTAATTATCAACATTATGGGGGGAAAAAAAATCATCTGCTTTTAAGGATAAGACCCACAAGAAATTTTTTGAACCCAAAGCAATTAAAATCAAGTATTTTGAGTGACTTCCATGTTACTTCTCCATAATAACATTTCGTCTCTTCATTATAAACAAATCTCTACTGCAGATGGGTACCAAACCAAACTATTCAATTGCTAATGGACAAATATGAAATGAGCAAATGACTAAAAAATATAATAAGGGGGAGAAAGCTCCAGTGGGGTTGAACAAATCCAAATAAATTCCAGTCTCGTAATTTCTCCCAGATTGTCTTGATCATCGTCTAATAGAGACAAAATTATGGAAGATTCCAAACCATTCCTGGAAGCTTCGTCTGTGTCTACAATGGCCAGAGGACAGAACTGCCCAGCCAATTGCTCCCCAATGCCCGATCAAGTGTGAAATTAACACCATTAGTTTTTCTTGCCGCTCTGTCTTCCTGGCGAGATGATGTGACAGGAGTATGAAGTGTGTGTCAAGTGTACTCAGCGACTTTCATCTTTTCTGCACTTCCTTAATCTGTATCATTAACTTGTTAATGACTTACTTATCATATACCACTGTCTTAGACTGAACACAAGTTTGAAAAACTGTTGGTATTCAATTTTACAATGTAGTTTATACAAGCATTCTCAAAATTCTCTGACACCAATGATTCTGCCAGATTGGCTTTAAACTTCATGTCATTACATCCTAATTCTATTTTATATGACAACAACTTTGATGCCTCCCATATCTTAACAAGAACCTCACTGTGTTGTTGGAAGCATCTTGTGATATTTCTCCTGCCCTACATTTGTTAAGATAAGAAAACCATTTAAAACTTTTCATTAAAAAATCATTTTGTCACAGTTACATGAACCTTCTCTATCATCTTTTAATCAGATGAACTTGGATGGTGTATCATGTCCCAATTTGTTTGTAATAGACACAGCTTGTACCTGCTTCCTTCATTGAATGTAAACAGATACCAGGTTCTTTTAAATCACATCATCCCTCTTTAACAATATCATGTATCATTGTGTATATCATCATAACACCAGTTTAGCTCAGTTCCGTTTCTCTGAGAGTTTGTTATCAAGGAATTAGTTACCAGAACAAGTTTTATCATATTATCTTTGAAACTTTATTTTGTAAACATATTCAAATTACATGTATGTTTGACTCTTGATTCTGAAATTGATTACTGTTGTCAATCTTCCTTTAGAAAATAGTGTAATAATTACCAAGTAAACCAAAATCATTTGTTGACTATATTTGGTGTTCTGTAAATATATCTTGCACCCAGGATTAGTGCATAGCATATACTATAAATATCAGAATTTCAAAGAAACGCAATATTCCATCAAATACATACATGTACAAGTAAACAGTTTTAATTAAACTGAGAGAGTCCTGACAGAAATTATTGCTACTTTATTCATTATCACAATTTCTTGTTTTTCACCCTCAGGTATAATGATTTACACCTTTTTAATTGATATGTCTGTTCATATAAGCAAGAAATATGATTCTTAGTAAGACATCGTTTTTCTCTGAGTCATGCGTTAGACTAATTATGAGTTATATAGTTTCGACAGATTTCAAAGGAAATGCTACAAAGCTAAGGAACATAAATGGAGCTCAATCCTTGATTTCTTCAGTCCTTCAAGATACCGATCTACATCTGATGGTATTATAGAATCAAAGCAAATTTCCATAACATTCACATTTTTTCTCGGTTTAATTATCCCCCAATAAAATTAAACCCACGTGCAGGTCTAAAGAGAGAAGTATTTCTTCCATTAACTGAATATTTTTTCTCTTTTCATCATGAAGAAACTTTTATGTCTATAACCATACTCAATAAACAATAAAATTGCACTTAAATTTATTCAAAATAAAATCTCTACACTTTGCTTTTAAATTTATAATTTATTTAATTTTTTTTTTTCCAATTTCTATTTTTTTTTTGGGGGGGGGGGGGGGGGGGGTTTGTTTCAGTGTGTTGGCTTTGGTGCATAACCTAGGTAAATGTAGTTGGATCCAACATTTCTGGTTTCAATTATAGTTGTTTAATTAGTCTACATTTTGTCATCCTTGTTTTTCAGACTATTTTTCTTCCCTGTCACCGATCTAGTTTGAAGTCCTTCTCCTCAAGAATCTAAATAACCACTTCAAAGTTTCTTAAAACGTCGGTAACATTTTTCACTTTACAAAATATTGTGTAACATTGACATCAAAAGCATTTTAATGTCCCTGGTAATTTGTATAGATGCTGAGAGGGCCACATAAAAAGAGCTATCTGTTTTACTGACCAGACTATAGTGGGATTAACTAAGTATACCTTTTTTACATTGCTTGACAGTTCCTAATCAAAGCTACCAGTAACAAGCCGTCAATTTGCTATCACGTGCATGTTTTAACTATAATAGTTTCATAGGGCACAACTGCATCATTTCAATAAAAAGGAAAATTGACTAAAATTTATAAAAAGAAAAAAATATTTTTTGCAAGATGTCGTTTTTAGAAAAAACATACATGAAATTACAGCAATATGTTGCCATTGAAATACCTTTACTGCTTATTCATTAAAGTTTTAAACTGATTCTTAGAATTTAAAACTATAATGTGACATTATTTTAATAACTGAATAACTGCTTGGACACAAATGGAAAAAGTTAAGCACTACTTTACTGTTAACATCTCCCTAAAGTTAGATCTTTGTGTAGATGTTATCCTATCAAGATCTTTCAGCACAAAACTTTGACTTTACAACTATTATCTGTAACCTGAAAGAAGCTTTCCAAGATTACCAAAAGAATAATAAAACATCTACCAAGGGATACAAAGAATACAGTGGGGCTGCACCACAAATAGTTCTATTGTAATGAACACTGGTGCAGAAGAGGTTTATCCAGGATCAATACCTCTGTCCTGATTTATTGAATTTGGGCTTTTCAATAATTAAGTGTAGCACAAAGTTCACATCCCAGAAAAAAACAGGGCACCCTCCCCATGCAGTGGTAAGTACATACATTACAGATTTCAAACAGTATAGGCAGCCCGCTGATTCATTTACACATCACTTTTACTTGTATTGAAAATTTTTTTTCTTAAAAGCCATACAAGAATTTGATAAATACCAATAAAATGACACATTATTGGGCTATAACGATTTTATTTTCCAAATTTTTCCATTTAGGTTAAACCAATAAATGTCTGGTCATGCAACAATGGCAGCCGAATTTAAACAGTTTTCTTTTTCTGTTCCCTGATTTGTGGTCTATCCGTTTTTAACTTTAAAAACGATGAAAAATCAATAGGAAGTTTATCTATTGAAGTAGATAAAGCCAACAAGACTCAGACATTATACGCTTTATACCCATCTATAGGACACATGCCTGATTTATGAAGTACAAGATTTAGTCATCTTTTAAGAAAATTTGGTCAGTAGCTGCCAATTACTTCTTATATTTGCCTAGGGATTGTAAAATTGTTTTTGAAATGTGTTCATCAAAAGATAAGATCCATCTCTAGATTTCTAATTATGACCTTTGAAATCTGCACCTTATCTCTGATTAAACAAATATCACTCTAAATCAATATTTTGGGGATTTATGGGGCTTCCAACTATTTTACCCTCTAACAAAAAAATACCCATAATCTTGGACGGCAAAGAATGATTTTTTCATGTACAAACAAAATCAATCCTTTCTGTTACCCTCTAAAAAGAATTCATACAAATATTTTATTTTGGATTGAAATCAATAAGGATTTATTCTCACACGATCTGGATCCCAATTCTTGAGCATTCACACTTTCCTAAATCCCCTCTAAGATGTCCTAGTGTCTGCTTCGTCTTGTTTGTAATGACACCGCAAAAGACGTTTAATAGGATTGTCCATTTGTATGTCGCCACAAACACCGAATTCTACCAATGTCCATCACCATCTCACACTACAGAAATGTCCATCACCGTGTCACCATTATAGTGGACACCAAAAGTATGAAATCAAAAGGTCATTGCCAAAAAATTTTAACCCTAAATACCCTGTGTAAAACTTGACAAATGACACCGCATGAATCAGTTGTGACAGAAAAGATATCAACGTGATAATGCACCCAGGGGTGTCTGTAACATTTATATAGCGTGATAATTCTACTTCTTCATGTTTATATTTTAAAATATAAAGTATTAAAGAATCCCCTGTTGCTCTCTATTTACCCAGAGAATGTTGAACATTGTTAATGATTTTCACAAACCACCGAGTATAATATTGCTTCGTAAAATCCTGTACATCACCTAAAACCATCATAAGCCGTCGGAATAGTTATATCACATCATTCTGTTGCATGATGAGGAGATTTTAAGGTATCTTTATTACAGGTAACAAAGGGGCAGGCTGCAGGAACAGAAATTAGTAAACATAATTAGCTAATATTGAGCAATTAGACTCCGGTAATTCACTGTCAGCATTCTACACCATACAGTGATGGATGGTGTTTCCACATGCTCCAAAATACCCGACAAAACAGGGCCACAGATCAATACCCTCCAAACATAGACACAGACTATTGCTACCTTCATCAGGTGAAACAAGTCAAGGTACGCCAGGGGCCTTGAACATTTTCCCAGACTCGAATTTACATTTTTTGTGTTGCTATAAAAATAAGGGATCACAAAAAGCTATCAGAACTCACACCAGTGAACAAAGTAGCAAGACAGTAATCCCCTGGTATAAATAAATATTATCCTACTATTTATTGTCAGAGTAAGCTTCAAACTTGAGCAATTACTGTATCCAATGTGAGGGCTTCCCCCTTACTGATTTGTTTGCCTGTTTACTGAACACACACTACTCAGTCTTTCTCCACCACTCCATGAGAATCCAATTCTTCTTGACCCCCCAATCCACCTCTCAAAAGTGACAACATTTATACATTGTAAAACAAATTCTTCACAAATTAGCTCTTCATTAAATATCAAGTTACAAGAAGATCAATCTTAAACTCTCGCGGTTGCAGAAGTACCTGGTACATGCAATGTAGATTCACCACATTAAATAACTGCTAGGGAAATTTATTAGTTGAAATTTATTTTTACTTATCAGGGCTAAGATTATAGTAAGATTATGTTGACTATTGAAAATTAATTTTTAGCTGGAACACAAACTTCATTTTCTTTAAAAATACATGTATTAGCCTTGTATTAAGTCTAAAAAAATTCAGCATCTTTACCATATTCATTAAAAAATAAATTGAAACAAAAATTTTTGGAATTTTTTTTCTACAAAAAATTCTTTTTAAATTAAAACAACTAAAGTAATCAGGATCTTAATCTTTAAACCTATTTCTTAGAGAAAACTATTCTTCAAGTCTGTGAAATTGAAAATTCTTTCCTTATAAACTAGATAAAAATTCACTTGCCTGAAAATTGGATGAACCGAGCGAAAGAAATCATTACTATCTTTGAGGATGTTGCAGGAACAAAGAAGTGAAAAATAAAAAACAGCCAGGAGTAAAAGTAAATGGATGAAGTGTTAAAGTGGAGTATTGATTAATGCTCTAGAATCAGCACGCAGGTAGATCTGGCTGACTTCAATAAGCCACAGTGTGTTATTAAAGGTATCGCCTGGCGCTGGGTT
This sequence comes from Magallana hongkongensis, assembly GCA_016163765.1. NCBI lineage: Eukaryota > Metazoa > Mollusca > Bivalvia > Ostreida > Ostreidae > Magallana > Magallana hongkongensis. Next base: position 5,948,540 of record WFKH01011581.1, on the reverse strand, counting down.
ATAATACCCGAGTCGCCAGCAGGCTATCGTAGAGATCACAGGTCCCTGTCACCTTCCGATAGCGCTGGATTTTAAATATTAACATTGGGATCCCTTTTTTCAATTAAGTTTGTTTTAATTTATTAATTGCTTCATATCTGTATCTGTGACAGCCTCAAGTACTCAATAAAATGAATACCTTGATTAAAACACTGACAAATCTATGTTGGGGAGACATAATGGTTATATTGCTCTGCACTTACCTTTCAAAGAACTTCTTTCTGTGGGATGCCTTTTGATGCAAGCTTGGTGAGCAAGGGTTTGTTCTACACTTTCCTCTTACCACACAGCAATAACTCCTATACAATTACAGAGCACGTCCTAAAAAATATGTGTAGAATTTTACAGATCTAATCAAGCATCAATTGCCATAGATTACACATATAAATTTGTCCACACGCTATCAAGAAAAAATCCACTCAATTAAGATTAGGAAAACATCTTTAAATCTGTGCTATACGGACCCCGGGTCTTGGCAAATGAAGTGCGACCAACCTGATTGATTCACTCAGGCGTGATTCTAATATCCAGCATTACCTGTAAATTTCTTCTCATCTCTCCATGGTTGGGATGAGTTATCAGAAATATCTCACAAATAAAATAAAGACTGTTATTCCACCAAATCTGATAGAAAACTCACAGTGTACCTGTAATTTGTATTACACCGAGAGGGAGGAATGTTACACACTATACAATCCTACTGCAATAGTGTGGATACACAAAATACAGCGAGCAGGAGGAAGAGCACACTTCTACACTCGTTTTTTTTATCAATTGATATATTTAAACAGAAGATAGCATATATGATTTTTGGCAGCTACTTGTGTTGGATAGCCATTGATTAAAAGTTAGTGGAGATTACAGTAATGTTTACTCACAATCCTTCATTTGTACTCTCGTACACAATCACCAGTCTCACCCGTGAAAAAGAAAATATCCAAGAAAAAAGATAAAAATTACGAGTACAATTACAATACTCATTCCTGCATTAAAGAAAGTTATGCAATTAAAAAGAAATTATAAAATATGATTCAGCTTGTCAGAGAACTCCTTAGAGCAATTAATCTCTGAGAATATCATCTTCCCACACTTTTGAAACTTTTATGCAAAACCTAATTATAATCCATTAAAACCACTCTGTCTTTCAACAGATTTGAAAAATTAGTTCATTTCAAAAGAAAACAGCATATTTTAATACGACTTAATTTCGCAGACTGATTTTTTGACAAATTAAAAGGCCACAAAGTGTTACCAGCATTCTGCACTGATACTCTGGACATACATGTACCATACAAAAATGACCTACAAAGACTGAGCCAGATATTGGATGATTCTCTCTATACCAATTTTTTCATGAAATTTACAATAAACTTACATAAAGATCTGATGGAGACTGGGGGCTTCCTCCTCTGCTCCTACTGTGTTCACACATCCGTAAAGATCTAAAGAGCATTTAATTAACACAGACCTGTTCATTAACTCAGCACCGAGTGCGATTAGTGGACAGTGGACATGGAGGGGAATACATTAGGACTCCATTCACATCAATGTGTGACATCTAGCCACGGGCAGCCTCTTTCACTTTAATTATAAGGTAGTTTTACATCACATTAAATTCCAGCGGTCCACCTAGCCTCACTATAGTACCGGTAGGTGGTCACTCACTACCCCACCGGCATAAGGTTAAAGGATTTCCAACCGAGACCCATGTTAATGTTTTGTTCTGAACACACCCTAAACTTAATAGCCAAAATTAACTTTGACCTTCACAAAAGGATACACAATTTCATGGCTTCAATTGAATCATTTAATGTGGTCAATCCGTTACAATGGACATGAGTGGCAAATCTGTCAATTCTAGGGTAATACTGTGTAAGTTACAGAAAGACTTTGAATTTCTATTAACCAACCCATGATTCAATTATTGGCAGAGCCCAAAAACTGTCTTAATGCTTTAATGGCAAAATCTTAAGATCATCAAATTAGATATAACTATCTTTAAAAAGGATGCAAGGGCTCATTTTATGTTTAAAAAAGGGGAGCGCAAATGCTTCTGCTCAATATAATACTTGACAAGATTTATAAGCAAACTGAACGATCAAACATTTTCATAAAGTAATCTATGTAAAAGAGTAGAAAAAGGCAGGAAAAATCAATACACTTGACTCAACTTTAAAAGCTTTCAGTCCCTTATATAACCTGAAGCACCCTACTGTTGTTACATTATCACCAGGTCTGTTCCCTAGGGTCTGAGGAGACAGGGGCCGAAAGCCCAAGGTGTCACAAACATTACCTTCTATGGAAGGGAGCCAGCAGGCATCCATTCATTATGTATGTCTTCAATAGCAGAAACAAACACATGAACAATATCAATCTAAAGGATGTAATAAGAGGGTAATTAGCACCTTGCCTTTGGAACAGAAACTGAGAGAGAGGGCTCTGTAAGGGAGGCGAATGTGGGACTGCTCCTTAAGAGACTGTTGGGATTCTGTAGTGGTGGTTAAAGACAAAAAATAGAACAAGACTGCCTGAACTGACAGCCTATAGCTGATGGTTATTCATCAGAGGGAGCAGTAGCGATAAGTAACAATAGTTCCTCTACCCATAAAAAGGTCCATCTACTTACCAATTGATCCTGTATGTATAAATAGGACCATCTACTGTCCTAACTCCTTGAATGTATTAAATTGTTGTGCAATAACCATTTGTAAAAGGCAACTATTGATTAAGATACAAGACCTTTATTTTACGTCTTCTACATTGTTAAAAAATAAACCAGACAAACACTTTATTGAACGCACATTTTACAAGCTAAATTTTCGTTCTGGAAATCATAATTCTGGATAATAAATTTTAAAAATGTCCTCATTTCTCAGGGTTTTTGCGATACTAAGGGGATCATCATGTAGTGATGTCACATTACCAGTCAGTGCCCAGAAGGAATGGCTGTCTCATTTATTACACTTAAAACTTGATGAATGGGGTGACAAATTATGAACAAGAAATATCTTAACCTGCATAGAAATGTCATTTTATTATGAACAAGTTTAACATTACTTTTAAGAACTAAATTAATTTTCTTGGTTCAAATACCCACTGCCTACAATTCTACTTAAAATAACACTTTTTTGCTAGCAATGGCAACAATTGTAACATATACTATAGAACTTTATGTTGTCTAAATACAAATTAAACAATACTGTTATTGCACACACACAATTTCCTAAAATGTCCGTTTATTTCAAATATCATTTAGTCTTACATATGGTAAACAAAGTTTTTTTTACCTTCAGTGGGTTACAACAGTTTCATTTGGTTCAATTTACAAATTTAACTTTCTTTTTAGCCTTAGTAGCATCCTCAGAAAAGAACTTGAAAGAGGAGGCTGTTTTCTGCTCAAGCAAACAAGCTATGTACACAATGGCATAAGCTTTATAGAAGATCTATCTCTTTAATATCTAAAAACAACATATTCAATGGAAAGAGCATAATAATAATTTCATATCTGAAGGAAAGGCAAAGTTTATGATTTTGCAGTATAGATTAAATAAATCTTCCATTACTAACAATCAAACAATTTGAAAATCAGGGTCATTAATTTTGCATTCAATACCTCACCCTTTCAAAAGTTGATAAATGACTTTTGGATGGTTTAAAATCATGAGTTCAATTTAAAAAAAAGAACACTAAATGTCGAAATTATTACCATCTCCCATTGATTGTAATCTCTGTTATATAGATTTTGTGGAGGAAATCAAAGTTAAACTTCAAACGAACACACACCCGGGCTCTAGCAGATTTCAAAAAGCATCAAGTTGAATCAGATGATACTCGTTCATGGGACATTTAATCATTCCTCAATATCAGAAGGATTTCTATAACCACCAGAATGTTAAAAACATTTATTGAGGACAAGCCGAATTAGGAGTTAGCTGAGTGACCACAATGTGAAAGCATCGAGTCCGACCAAGTAATTGAGACCATGGCTATATTTTTCCGTTTTTACTATTATCTCCCGTTTTTTACGATGATGCCAAGAGATAGGGTACACGTAATCACCATCATTATACACCTTGATTAACATTTTCACCGGAATGCCTCCACTAGGACCAGTCTAGGACCACATGAATTGTTACCTGTAAAGTGAATCCTTTTTACCCGACAGTCAGACATCTAAATAACCCTTCATTACCTACCTATCCTATGTCACGACCAGACTCTCGGGGCCAAAGGTCATCATTTTCTCATGCCAGTGTGAAAAATATCTCCCTTCTTTCTATTCACTAAAATCACAATTACAAATTGAGTCTTATTAAATCCATCATCCCCTATGCTTCTAATCAGAGGTCTAAACTGAGTTATATCTCTCTCTACCTCTACATGTCTATGGCTTTATCTATATGTGTGGCATTATGACACTATTGAATATATTCATCCGAACAATTTCAACAAGAAATAGCAATGCTTATGTGCAGATGGTATAAAGAGCTGCAGTCTGACTTAATTCTTTTTTTTTCTCACAACCCAGGTTTGCAGTTTGTTTCTTGGCATTAATAAAATTCTGTCAATTTCCTAGCATGGCCATATTTGACATCTCTGTAGGAGAATTCTTTAATACCACAAAGAGACTTGGTGCATGCCTTGGGTTTCGTGACCAAATTAAATGAGTCACTTTCTGTCAGATAAAGTTTTTTACACTTTCTATATAATGTAATACTGTTTGGGTAAAAAATCACTTCATCACATTGATATTTGATTCATTTCAACATATTTTTAACTCAATGCATGCTTTTTTTAAATGTGCAGCACAGAGAGGAAATCTGGTCACGACATGAAATGTAATGTCGTCTTTCTTATTCACATGAACTGAACCTTGAACTACTCTTGCATTCCACCCGAAATGAGTGGAATATTTTTGAAAAATATGAAATTAAAATGCGGGCTTAAAATAATTCAGAGGAAGACTTTCTTGTTAAATTCATTCCATTAATATCTTAAATGAGTGAATTGCTTGTGGTACCATCTTGTTCAATTCTACCAGTGGTACCTGGAGCCTTGCTTTATACCTCTCAATAGTGTCACTGTTTTTGTTTGTACAATGTATTATTCTGGTACATCACAACATGGCAATAAGTACAGTTTGGAAGTTTTTAATTTCAGGTGATGATAAAAGGTACACACTACACCTTTATATTCTGTTTTCAGATAATGACCTTGTTTCTGACTATTTCAAAAAAACCAATCAGATGCATCAATGAGCCCACAGAAAGAAAGTAATTATAATCATGAAATATTTTTTACTTCCTATTTCATTTTATTACCATATTGTAACATTGTTTAAACGCAACACATGAAATAAATATAAATTTCACACAATTATTTAACATTGTTAGTTGCCTTTGATCTTATTGAATGAAAATGTAGTGATTCTGAAAAGATTCATAAACGGGATAATGGTTAAACAATCTACAGGTTAACTTTGTAATATTAAAATATAGCCTGCTAGGTTTGTTCACAGAATTGCTATGTCTGCAAGGAGAAACGATAGTTCATATTCTTTTATAAGAAAATAATAGGGAAATTCCTATACAAAAAATGAAATGGATTGTCACTAGGCAGCGAAAATGAGAGAGGTAAATTAGCGCGCAAATAAATTGCCAACATTAAACCTGAATGAGCTTTGCACTTATTACCAACAATAAATTCAGAAATCATAAACTATGCATTGTTCAGCCCAAAGAGATTTGTCAGCTTACTCAAAGCAACTTTTAATGTAATCAGTCAAAGGATAAAGTTCTACCAATTTCCGAACCATTTTCCCTGTTAAAAAAATCGGAGTGGTCGATCTAATCACATGATAATCAGGATAGAGGCGCAAGCAGACTGTGTACCATTTCCTTGTCACTCGAGTCAAATAAAACATCGAAAAAGCACTGGCCGCAGACAATAGGGCGGATCATTTTCTGGTCTAGAATTACCTGATACAGCAAATTAATAAACTCCAGTCAAACTACAGGCAGATAAGATTCTGTGGTTGTGACACCTTGTTAGCCTTGCCTTATCTAATTATATAATGAGTTTTTTTCAAAGCCTGATAACATTTATCTGTATAAACATTCTCAACCTGGGTAAGGAAATTATTTTCAGTTCAGAATGATGTCTGCGAGTCACATGTAATTAGAAATTAAGTTGAGCAAGCATGGAGCAATATACACTGGAATAGATGAACTATGCAAATAACTGGAACACTTCATGGGTTCTTTTCACAGTATCTCCAACATTAAATTTGTGATAGCAAATTATAAAATCAATTAAAAATACCTCAGCTGCAATCAATTTTATTGCAATTCACTGACAAAATCATGACAATCAGTTCAACGTCTGACAATTACCACACTGTCAAACTTTTATTAGTCAGTTCTATCAGAAAATGGACAAAATTATCAGTCTGACAATCAGTTGTACTTCACTTCAGCACAGACAAACTTATTATAAGAGGGTCTTCTTTCATTTAGATTGTGTTATCATTTCAAATTTCACTGCCAAAGTTTTAAGGAAACTTAAGTTAAGATTTCCTCTGGCAACTATTTCATACAATCCATATACGCTATTTATCAATCTGCGACCTTTTGTGAAATATATTGTAATGAACAGTTTTCTATAAAACTGAACTAAAAGCAAAGTACAAGGGTTGTCCGTAAAGTTTGTGGACAAGCCTAAATTTAAATAAAAGTAGCGTTATATATATTTATTTTTAGCATATCTAGAATCCTTTACTATATGGGAATTAAAAAATGTAAAATTTTATACTATTTTAAATGTATAATTACAAATACGACTTCGTTATTAGACTTTGGATGGTGACCCGGAACAAGGCAAAATTTTAATAAAATATGTTACTTATCATTTTAAACATTCCCTTTGTATTCCGTAAAATTCTGTGAATATTGAGATGATTTTAACATTATGACGTTGGTGATGATTTTTACGTCATATCTGCAAAATTTGAACATTCAAAGTAACAAAATGGCAGAGAAAGCGATGTTCAAATCTATTAAGTCTGGACCATCATTGCTAAAAAAGAAGACGTTTTCGGAAAAGGCGAAGCAGTGAGTGGTCATAAAATTTTGCGCGGGCATCGAAAAAACTCCTGCAGAGACTCACAAATTTCTGAAACAGTCAGAAAAACATAGGAATGTGAGCCATTCCTTAGTATTCAAGGGGCACAAAAGATTTTTAGATGGAATGGAGAATGTAATGGATGATGTGCAGGAGGGAAGACCATCATTTCGAAATTACGGAGCCGTGAAAAATGAAGTTCGTGACGATATTGACGGTGATCTGCGACTAACATGCGTGAAGTTGCAGAAAAATGTTGAGTTTCAAAGACTTCGGTACAGGACATTTTATCTCAAGATTTAAATATGAGTCATGTCTGTGCACGATGGGTTTCAAGACTTTTGACTAGTGAAAATTTGGAAAAGAGAGTAGAATTGTCAAGACAGTTTATTTAAAAAATTTGACAGAGGCGGCGCAAGTTTTTTGGACAGGATTGTTACAACTGATGAAAGTTGGTTCCACTACTATGTTCCCGAAACAAAACAACAGTCTAGCCAATGGAAAAATACGAACTCTCCTCCACGGAAAAAAGCGAAAGTTACAAAATCTCTTGGAAAGAATATGTTCATTCTTTTTTATGGACCGTAAGGGAGTTATTCATACACATGCAGTACCCAATGGTCAGACAGTAAATTCCGATTACTATGGCAAGGTAATTTAATTTTTTGAAATAAAATTAAATAGTTATTGTTACTTTCTATTTGAATAAAAAAAAAAATAGCAAATAAAATTTTTCACTATATTTAAATCAATATTAACATTGCATTAATTTGCGTTCTAAAAATATTAAATGTTATTTAAATTGTTGGTGTGGTATTAACAGTAATTTGTTTTCTTGTTAGGTTCTGAGGAGAGATTTGGTACAGGCACTTAGAAAGAAGCGCCCATACCTAGCGGCTCATTTGGATCAAGTTTTACTTCACCAAGATAATGCCCCCGCCCATACATCTCAGACAACAGTTAGAGATCGATTTACTGGGGTTCGAGTGCCTTCAGCATCCTCCATAAAGCCCGGACTTGGCCACCATGGACTTTGCCGTATTCCACTACATCAAGTCATTTTTGCTTGGGCAGAGATTTAAGAATTTGCAAGAACTGAGACAGGAAGTTTAAAATATTATTTCACATATGAAACCAGAACAGTTTGTGCGCATATTTGATGACTGGGTAAAGCAACACAAGAAATGTGTCGAGTTAAACAGTGACTACGTCGAGAAAAGTTGACTTTATTTAGTGTTTGACGTTGGGTAACGTCATAAATTTTCGATTTGATGCTCCGGGTATAATTCAGTATCTTTTTGCATTTGATGAAATTATCACTATTTATGCTTTGTTTGTGATAAAAATTTGCATATTAATTAAATAAAACATGAATTTAATGAAAATAATAGTTTTATACATTTTATTCATGTTTGTCAGTTTTTATCAAGGTTGTCAACAAACTTTACGGACAACCTTCGTATGTTGCCAAAAGGACAGAAGAATGGAAGACAGATTATACATGTAACACTGTATGCCCTGGCAATGTATATACACATGTTTTCTTCAATCCCCAGCCCACTAAATTTCTAAGTTTTAAATTGTAATCATTTTCAGTGATGTTACCTGTCCTTCATACATTAAATATGTAAATTGCAATCAAAACCAGGATTTTTCAAAAGTTATATAGCATATTTGCTCATTCAATTATGATGGGTTATATATGAAAATTCCAGATTTGTGTAAAAAGTTCTGATCAGGACATCATACGGTCGTCATCCCTAAAGTATCATTGGACTTCATAATACTTGGAGAGCCGAAGTCAATTCTGACTGCCAATATGCAACATTTATGAACATCATATGATTATTACACATTTTCCAAAAAAGCCAAATCTATGATATGGACAATTCTACTACAGTTATTGCCGAGATCAAAGAGATGCCGCGGACATTATTCTCCAATATACCACGAACGTCATCAGTAAATTATCAGATCAGAAATACGTATTTGTCTCGCACTAATCATGAAAGTACAACTTCAAACCGTAAAAATTTTTTAAAGCCATGTCAATTTCACGTGTTAGTTCCAGTCAAAACAATGTGTATTGCCTCAAATGTTTATTTTTAAGAGATCAATGCGGCTGTTCCTAGGACCTCCCTAGCACGTTTTCACTGCGTGTTTTTACATAAAATATATAACGTGTAATAGTAATAATCGTATTAAATTGCCCTTAAAATATTAGTAATATTTTTCAAAGATATTTTTTAAATAAGTGAAGAGTATTAAAAATCCAAAGAAAAATTCTGTCGTCTGCATGTGATTCCTTTGATCGACACGCATGTAAACATTACTAACAAAACCGTTGGGGTTACACGGAACAGCCGTCAAAATGACCTAGATCGTCTCTCTATAGGAGACGATCTGTAGAAATACTGGGCTGTTAGTAGAATACAAATAAAGTTCTTGTTATCGTGAATGTTGCAGGATAACCTCCTCGGTCTCGAAATGTTGTTTGAAATATAAAAGCCTCGGCTTTTATATTTCAAAACAACATTTCTCGACCTCGGAGGTTATTCTGTAACATTCACGAAAACTCGTACTTTATTTCTTAAATAACTTCCAAATATCTAAGAGTAATCTGACAAACAAGACGGAATATAGTTAATAGAAAATGCATTCCTTTTGACCTTAATATTATTTATTGGGAATTTCTATCCTACACACAAACACAACAATTAAGTTATGCAGAAAATTATACATAATAAGGTACTAAAGTTAAAACTCGGAAACTTTATAGCTTCATACACAGAATAATAATGGTGATTACAGTCTTTAAATGAAATCTGAAATTTACCTTATTCTTGTCGCTTGGGTATGCGAGAGAGAAACTCAAACAGAGATTTACTTCTACTGCATTCACATCATAAAAATGAAATCTGAATTTTATATCCACAGTCCTCCAACCTGTAAAATCAGAAAAAGCACCAAGGGATAAGCTTATTCATTCTGCTAGGACTAAGAAACAGAAAGGCTGCATTGAAGAGCTAGCTTCGTCATTAACGGAGGCATACAATACAGGATGAATGGGGGATCCCTTGGATTCTTGTTATTACCAACAAACACCCCATGTGAAATCAGGGTGCAATTACCACAGGTACAAACAGTCTACCTGCGATTCCCATTTAAATATGCACAAAATCTGCATAAATATGACATAACTGTAAAGTGACGTTCATTTACTGTTGTATGATTTAGGACTTTACAATCCCAGTGTCTGTTTATCAATAGACTCCTAATCTTACACTTGTTTGAATCTATCAACAATACAAATAGTTTTTCATGACTTAAATTGGTTCTTGCCCATACATTTTTATAGTCAGTCTATTCATGCAGAACAAACAAAATGCATATATTTACAACATTTTAATCTGGTTACATGACGTTTTACATGTTTTTCTTGACGTTCTTTTCTTATCTGGATTCTGGCTCCTAGAAAAATGCTTCGAGTTGAAGGGAATTTTAGCACATAAATAAATGTTACTTGTTTTTAAACAGCTTACCTTTATAATGTATCACTCACAGATATTTACAAGGTAAAATGCATAAATTTCTCACTTACCACTTAAACTCCAGATATCCTATAAATGGGAAAGCGACAAAAAAGCCACTTACAGTATATTGATGTACATGTAATTAATGTTTTACATTAAATAAAATTCCACATATCAACTCATCCAAATAAAAAGACATGAAATATGGAGAAACCATTTGTGATTTGATCAAAATTCAATACCGTGATCCTTTCAATGGTGTAAAATATTAACACGTATTGAATTTTATAATAATCCATACATGCTAGCTGCTAAACGTGTCAGATTCATATTTCTTTTCTTTGTTACAGATTTCCCATATAATTATTTCAACTCGAATTTATTCATACATAGAAAAGATATCAGACTTTTAATCAATAAAGTAAACATGCATTGTTATAGGGAATACAACATAGCAGTATTTGTGTATCGTTCTAAATTCCATGTCAAAGATGAGGCGTGAATAGATTGCATGAAAGTCCGACCCTGGAGATCCTCGAACTCCAACAGAACAAAACACTTGAAGGGACAAGTGGGAGGGGCTAACTTGCCTCCCGTTCCATTCATACCACCACTTCCTTTATGTTAAGCACACAAGAGCTGGATCCCAAGGAATTGATGGCTTTCATATATGCTATCATCAAAAAATTCAATTACAGATTTTCTGTTTACATACGAGTTGGTTTGTCATTAAATTTTAAAAAAACTTTTCAAGGCCTCTACAGTTGTACCTATTAGTATCTACAAGGAAAATTTACTTTGCTAGTGTGACAATTAGCAAGAGAATTTCATGTATGAAAAATATAAATTGCATTCTTTCATCATATGATTTACTAAAAATCCATTGAATAGGTGCCAAATAGATCAGCTTTTTAAACATAAATATTTAAGTATTGGAAATATGAACTCTGGGAGGAAAAGATAATTTTGTGCTTGAATTCTTGACCTGATATATAAATGTATAAATAAATTATAAGCGATAAATTCTGTAGAGTTACAGGACCTTCATCCTTTTATTCCTATATACATATACAGTTGAATTCAATATCTCAAACACTGATATCTCGAATACAGTGGATACCGTATATCAGGTTTTTTTCACGTCATGTTTTTTCCGCGAATCAGAGCCTAGAACAGTATATAAAATTTACGCGAATCAAATTTTCACTATTTCAAAGTCATAGTGAAAATATAATTCAGGGTTGTTTAAACCTGTGAAGTAAGAGGGGAAAAAGTATCTAAATTGTCACTTTTAATAATGAAAAATTCGGACAATGAAACCATTTATGCGATTTCCTTAATGTGAAATAATTACCGATAATTATTTTCAGAGACGCAAGCATTCACAGATCAATAGATCATGTACCGTTACATATACCAGTAGCTCAGGTATAATTAGACATCGGTTTATGCAAGGAAAGTGACCGTTTTAATTAGCCTGTCAATGGATTATTATTAAACAATGCGGCTTACATACCTATTATCTGGCGCCCGCAATTTCTACCTCTAACTAAACAAACTGAAGACAGTTCACCGTACACTTTTACTTACCTGTTTACTTTATAAGGAAGGAGAAAACTCTTTTACAAGAACAAAACTTTGTATCAAATTTTGATTGATTTATATTCCGCGATTCGGAAATCGTCGCGAACAAAGCGGAAATTGGATACACGCGGAAAAAACATGATATACGGTATGTCGAAGTGATTTGTAAGTCCCAACAACTTATTTTTTAACTATTTTACCCTTGATATCTCGAATACTCGGATATCTCGAAGTTTTTAAACAGTCCCTTCAGGTTCGAGATAACGAAGTTTGACTGTATATAGATATATGTTTATAATATTGCCATAATATAATGCTTTCAAAAACTATAAAGAGCTGGCCCCAGGATAACAAAGCTGTATTAGACTAAGTCAAAATTGTACACTGTCTTTTTCTCTTGTAATTGAAAGCATCAAAAAAATGAAATGCTATTATGATGTGTCTCTATATTTTGTTGATAGATACAAATTTCAATCTTAATTTTATGATAAATATTCATTTCATGAATGATTGAAATGTGGACATAAAACTAAAACTGCTTCATGATCCCAAGACCAGTACTACCAAATCAAGCTTAAATACTCAAAGATCACAAGAGATATGGATGATACAGTAATCTGGATTCCTTCTGTTTTGGATCCAATTTAATCATGTTTAAATGGAATGAATCCAGAAATTCACAGAAAAGGACTGCTATGAGGATTTTACTTTATGAGGGGGGAGGGGGGGGGGCCTGAGACCATGCCAATTTAAAAAGGCTGAATTTTTTAAGGGAGAGGGGTCAAACCCTTTTAACACCTCATCCCCCTTTAACAAAACTCTAATTATCTATGATGTCAACTTTTTTGCCGCTTCTTCGTCTATAACTCAGGCATTAGGCCTATAAATGTAACGTTAGGGCTTGAATTTAGTTTCCAGTGTATGATCAGGGACGTATATACTTGTATATACGTTCCTGGTATGATTTATCAAATATAAATCATGATTTTGAAACTATAAAAAAAAAATCTTACAAACAGTGATAAATTATGCAAACAGCGTTCAAATTTCGCGTTTAAGGCAGTTGGGGTAATACGTATCCTCGTTGTAAGATCAACATGGCCATTCATCAACAAGCTGAAAAACAGGTATTTCTTGATATAACTAATCTAATACATGATATCAAACCTAAAAAAAATGCATGGCTTTTACCTATATAATTGCTTGACAAATCATATTTTTCTCCACACGAAAAATACGCCTCCGTTAAAAAATGTTCCTTCGACAGTTTTCCAAACCCGATATTAATTAATTTTCGCGCGATTTTTCCGTGGATGGAACGATGCAGGAGATGTGACGGTTCAATCAAACAATAACAATCGACTTCTGAAAAAAAAAAATATCCGTTTTCAAAGCAAGGCGACGGTGTCAGTGACAAAATTATTACCATTTTGAGATAAAAACATTGCAAGATAGCGGCTAAAGAGAGACAACTGTGCTGTATTTCATATATTTTGTTTACAAAATCAAAGAGCAATAACTCTAGAATTCAATCTGAGAGGCTTGTCTCTTGAAAACTTGTATACTAGTATATTCGATCATTATAAAACTGTAAAAAGCCACTTAATGCAAAACCACAATTTTATTGCAGTGCTTCATTGATGTCTTTCATTTAATAATTCTGTAAGAGACTGGTCCTGTACATAGCTGATAATTAGATGTTTAGATTATTATTTATTGTTAATTTTTTTTTCTTCAGGTTTTGATAAAGCATCATTATGATAACCATTGTACATTATATTGTAACGGGGAGAAATAATGACGGACTAGACAAGGATTCGAACCCAGGCCCCCTGAATCTCTAGTCGGGTGCTTTACTCACTGAGCTATCTGGCGCCGATATTCAAACAGGTCTGACCGTCACATTCCTCCCATTAAATGATCTTCATCCTTGAAAAGGGATCACCTCAGACTCTTTCCGCAGGAGCTATCCTGTCAGTTCCAGAGGATGGTCACGAAACTGGTTTGATTTATATTTATTTGTTAAAAAGGAATATAAAAATTAATGGTACATGTAGTATCAAAATTATAGATCAATTTTCCATTCAAATCTTATTAAAAGTATTATTATAGTGAGAGACCCCTTTATTTTTTTTCATAGGAAAGAATGATCTCTGCAAGCATACAAGAAATGATGAATAATATTTATGAGAAATGATATATGAATTGAAATATTTCATATTAATAATTGTTGTTTTTATGCTACCAGTGGATTGATATGTACATGTGTGTTTATGCTGTTCAAAAGTGTACTGATGCTTTGTATACTTGTTTATTTACAGCATGTCTGGCTCTTGAACTGTATAGTCTCTACAGCAGATCGACTTCAGATATTCATGTATTGAAACTTGGTAAACTTGTCAATTTGCAGTGCTAGGCTCTGATGTATACAGTAGATGATCTTGAGCTGTAGCCTCTGCAGACTATGTCAGAAAGTGGTCGGTGTACGTTTCCCATTGAGCAGTCCCCCCTCACTGAACACGCTGATGACCAGGGCTTGTATTGGATTTGTCCCCAGGTCTTCTTGGGGTCTGTGCTTATCTGTGTTAACCATCGAGACCTCAGCCATTAGTGGAACCACTGAAGTGGAGCTAGTAGAAGAAATGAATAATTAACACATGTAAGATAAAAAAGTGTCTGATCAGAGGTGCAGAGAAAACTGGGCAATTTGAATTTAATTATCATTTAAAAAACTAATAAAAAAATTTATTTTTTTTCGAAATTTGAGTATGAGATGGGAACAGAATGTGTAAAACCATTGTAAATTAAAGCTCTCAAAATTCAGAACAATCAATTTTACTCCTTTCTGATTCTGATTGTTATCTTTAAATCAACCCACTAGTTTTTCACTTGTCATTTTTTTTCAAGGTTACATAACTTGAACTATTAATTTAAAATGTACCGCTACAGATCAGGATCAATTGATGGTGCATGGTGATTTAATCATGAAGTTTTTACAGAATGACAATAATACCATGGCATACTTCAACAAGATACTGAGTTTGAACCTTCTTACTTTTTTTATTCCCTATTAATTACCCTACAGATGATGATAAATTGATTTGTTATTTCACAGTCGAAGATCAAAAAGGCATAGTTTGTATTGGGTCAGAATAAAAACTGGCATTAGAATCCACAAATCAAATTCAATACCAATAGAACTTCCCCACAAAACACAATATTTACTTCATGTGAGCCTGTGTGGAAATGTGTATAGATTAACCATTCTTCTGGGAGAAAATATGGTCAATGTTGAGAGAAGATGATGTTTTTATGGCCTTTTTATTCATACTTGTTATTGCTTTTGGTTTTTTTTCTCCAGATCTTGAAGATTGTGTGATGTTTCTCACTCACCCATCCCTCCCAGAATACCCCCATTCTAAACAAATACAGGTAATGTGCATCCACAAACATAGATGTCAGTCATGCAGAATTTATGAATTGATCTATAATGATGTATAATTATGAATTTGTCCTTGCGATATATGTCCAAAGGCTATCAACAGTGATGTTTTTTTGCCTGTGCAGTACTTGTCTTATATATATATACAGTATATTAACACACTTTGTGTACACAGTAGAGGTGAGGTTTTATATGGTACATGTATTTTTATAAACAGGTAGGGAAGTAGAATGTTGCATTGTTGGAATCAAACAAGGAACCTAAAGATCTCCAATTAATCACATTGCTAAAAAGTCTCTTTTTCTCCAATCCCAGCTTTCCCACTTCCTGGTAATTGATCTGTTAGTTAAGTTACTACCTGATATTGACGACTATGTTTATTTCTCCAAAGGAAGACCAAAATTACTTGGGATTGTTACGTGATAATTAGGTTTTCTTATGAATTACTAATGCCGAATTTGTACATCTTAAGGTATACACAGACTAATGGCAGAGTAGCATGCAAAGAGAGAGAACAGGAGAAGACTGCAGAAAACAGAGGAGGATTTTGAGGATGGGTGACTGTATGCAAAGTATATAACCCCCACAGGAATAGGACTAACAGAGCGCTTTTGATATCTTAAGGACTGTGAACAGGACAATTGAATGTTTAAAGTAAGAAAACTTGAACTGGTCTTTAACATGGTTTGACTGTTTTTGAATGTTAATGAGGGTAAAACTCTTAAAGTTTATTTCACTCAAGTGTATGCTTTCAGGTTCTGAATCTCGGTTGATATTTGGTATTTAATGCACAAAGTGAGATCTCTCAAGAGTCATCCATCTTCTGATTAATGTATCAATAGAAACCTGTAATTAAATTTCCTCTTATGTAACTTTGATATTCAAGAGGTAGATTTATCAATAATAAATTCATAGGATGTCATACTGTTTTATAAGACAGAATCCTGTCCCACTGAGCTATCTGTCATATATCTGTATTACCAGCAGACAGACAACTATATAATTCAGTAGGCAAAGGAAAGTGAATAGGATCGAAATGTGATAAAAAATAAATAAGGAAAGTTTAACCCATAATATTTTGTGCAATAGATATTACTCATTCTAGGATCTTTATTTTATTGTGAAGATACAAGCAGCAAGCTAAAAATTACCCCCCCCCAAAAAAAAAAAAAAAAAAAAAGTTTGAAATGTCATCGTTTCCTTTTTACTTGTATCTTTTTGCAGAATTCAAACAGAACTTTTTTTTTTCTCTGCAACTTGTCTTGTTAATATGTCTCAGTAAATTTCTGTTTTTTCTTTCAATATTCTGTTTTATTTTACAGATTGTCTGAAGTTGTGTAATTTTTTGTGATCATTATTTGTTTTAACCAATGCAGGAAGTGAAATGTGTTTATCATCAGCCTCAATGTGAGTTTGTGTATTCACTGGAAGAACCAACATTCCCCGGCATCTAGATGGTTAAAATGGTACGTTTTGCCGCTGCGTTATGTTCCGTTATTTGCAATGTTTAATATTTCACCATCAGCCTGATGTTTCCACAGGAGTAGAATTATTGAGCTCAGTAGGCAGGTAATAAAGGAAGGAAAGGAATTAATTTTGACATGTTATATTATGTCAAGTTATTTCTTCTGTTAATTTTTGCATTGGTCTTGGTTGATTCTCTGTTTGAACTGTCCTTACAGTGCTAAGCTATAGCAATATGACTGTTGACCGAGTCTTCAGAAATTGACCCCCTTAAGGTTTGGCAAGGTAGCAGTGTGGGGATTATGTGATATTGTTTCATGGTGATACTGGATAAGGCAAGGCTAAGGAAATCCTTACTCTATCAGATGCCATCTGTTGGTTTATTTTCACATGGATTTCCTTTAAATTTGATTATTATTTGCAATTAACTACTATACAGCCACCTACTGGTACAGATTGCTGTAGGTATTTGATGATCAGCATTTGTCAGTAGATAAAGAGAACACAATGGGAATGCCTTTCATTGAACATTGATGTTTATTTTTGATTGATGAACAAAGATAAAAATAAATACACCAATAAAAAAATTGATTCTTTGTATCAAGTGTATTTTATTTACACATTTATAAGTCCAACATTATCTAGCTGGCCAGTATACACATGTACTATGTCTGATCTGCAGCTGAAGTTAGAACTTTCTGTCTCTGACTTCTTGTTTGATTTTCCAATAGATTTTCAAGATATTAACTTTGATTTTAAACAAATGCGTGTTTGTACTTAATAATGTGTTGAGTGGATGGAAATAGACGTAAATTGGGTATTTGCCTGATGTGGAGATGTCCTTTTCTGACCCAGCCGATTCATCTCATTAAGTCCCAAGTTTTAGCAATTGCTCTCCAGTGATTGGCTATTTATTACATAAGCAAGCTTTTCAAGTACTATAATGAGAATTTCAAATTGATTTGGTGTCAATTTGACTCTGATATTTCTGTGTTTAATGATCTGTGAATTTTCAGTGAGGAGTGATCAGTGAAGATCATACAAGAGAAATCAAGCAGATTGACTTGAGAGCCCAAAATATCCCCCAATTACTGATGTGCGTTCCTTCGCCATAGCAACTGATTGCTGCTTAATTACTGATTGAAGGTACATATTTTGGAACTAAACAAATTTTGT
Organism: Magallana hongkongensis; assembly: GCA_016163765.1. Taxonomy (NCBI): domain Eukaryota; kingdom Metazoa; phylum Mollusca; class Bivalvia; order Ostreida; family Ostreidae; genus Magallana; species Magallana hongkongensis. The sequence continues at coordinate 5,930,183 of WFKH01011581.1, read as the reverse complement.
TAGTCTTCCTTATTGGGAGTAATGTATACTGGGTCTTAGTAGGGGTTCATACATTGATAATATTTCTCTGAATGCTTGATAGGAAAGAAGAAATATTGGAGTATCCTTCAGTTTATACCTCTGATTTTTGTTTAAATCAAAACATCAGCAATTTACCTGTTGAAAAATTAATTTTAACCAGGGGCCTTTATAGAACAATGCTTGAAGAGAGCCCCTCATGATCTGGAACCATCTTCATGCAAAGAGAGAAACACTAAATTAAGTAATTCTCCTGTCAGTTACCATTTCATAAAGCCCCTTAATTCTCCACTCTTGCCTTCCTTTTGAGAAGATAAGTACTCCATAGTGATGTCAATCATGTTAATGTTGAAAATTATTGTGAACTCTTTTATGTCTAAAACAGAAAATTGCTTGCTATTCTTTAACTTTAAACTTCCTTAAAATGATTTGCGTATAATTGCGCTTTGGTAGGGGGTTTAATAATGATTCTCTTTTGTTCTCCCTTTCTTGGGAGCAAGGTTATGTGAAGGAATCAAAGTGGAGAAAATTAATTAGCATTTCTGTACATGAGAGCGTGAGATTTTATGTAGTTGCTTGATGTACTACAGTGTGCTCAATATCAGTAATGGTTTACCAATACAATTCACAAGAAGCATGGAGTCTTCCAGCTCAGCTAATTAAATTGTCCTGATAATTGTATAGCCACTATGAACAAAATATATGACGAGAAAATACACAAAACGCACAGATGAAAAGGAGGTTCATTTTCCCTGGAAAAAATTGATTAGCCACTTCAGGTACAGTGGGAGATTGGGTTATATCAATATGAAACGCCAGCAAGTCAACAACGCAAAATTAAAGGAGCTGTCACCTGTTTGGTGTTTATAATGAAGCCCATACACAAAGTCATTTGTTTGACTCTGTAAACTAAGTTCCTGTATTGAGTGATCATATACTTTACAGGTTTGACTAAAGAAGGCTTTCTGTCCGACACGCCAATAGACGGAGTATTGATACGGATGCTGCCGATTGATGACAGAAGCCACGGATCATTTCTGATGAGGTAAGTTAATGATTAAATAAACAAATGCATCCCTCACTTTGTGATCCAGGATTTCATTATACAAAAGAAAAAGGGATCATTTTGCCGTCTCTGCTATACTTTAGATCTATTACATTAGCCTGACACTTGAAGGATGGGAATGTTTCTATCATTTTGTATGATGATGTGTGCTTTGTTACTTGTATTATGAAGATTTGGGAAAACACCTACTGGTTTGTGCATAGACATTGTCTTGTTCTTATTTTAATTTTTTTTCACCATATTTAAGAATCTGAAAAAGGCATATTTGGGGTTTTTATTGAAAATTCATCAAGTTGTTAATTATGAATTGATCTAAATATTGTAAAACTGAATTGAAAATGGAGAAACAGCAAAGTTCTTTTTAACTGCTTTTTTATTTCCTCCAATAGATTACATTATCATACTAAATAACGTGTGTGAAATAATGCAGGTTTTTAAAAACTACTGTAGAAGCAGAAATATTCGTTGAGGATTTAATTTCGTTATTTTCGTTGCCAGTATAAATCAACGAAATTAAATCCATGACGAATTTTTAACCCAAGTATTTATGAATACAAAGAAATTACGATATGACGAAATTAAATGCCAACAAAATTTTATTTAGTTTAAAAACGACGAAATTTTGACCCAACGAAAATATGTGCTTCTACAGTATTATCACGTACATCATTGTTTGCTAAGTTATTGTACTTGTGTTGTTGTGAAATTTAAACTGATAAAGTAAAAATGTCATTGCATGTGGACAACAATAGGAAGGTGTTTTGGCAAGGGGGGGGGGGGGGGGGGGGGGTGTCAATGAAAAATCCAGTCAGGGAGCAAGAAGGAAGTGTTTTGATAGTTCAAGATATACATGTACATTGTAGTTTAAGGTTAAGCAAAAGGAAGCAGTAGATCATGTTTATGATATATAGCTGGACTTTTATGAATGCACTGCCCACAAGTTGCAAGTCCAAAACCAGTAGACAAATAAGACAATGTCTATAATATATAGCTCAGCAGTTTCATAAATACACTGCCCACATGTTAAAGTCTGAAACCATCAACTTCAATTCAATGCACACACATTGTCAATTTGGATACTAGGAGCCCTCCCCGATCTTTCCATCTACATACATCAAAGTTGGTCTTGAGACGTGGCCGTTTGTAATAATTCCCCTTGGACACTTTTCTCTCTGATATATACCAACTCCCGTGTCTGTATTATAAGGAACAGCGTCAGGCATAACCCCCTGGAAGCCATATTTAGTCATTTGCTTATTGATTCAGACTTATTCTGGAGAGGGTACCAGGAGATGCCTTATTTTTGTGGGAGGCCTCATCACGATTATCGTGCATGACCGGACTTCTTTTTAATAACACCTGACTGGCTGATGGAAATTGACATACTGCTTAATTTACTGACAATACGATAAAGCATTGAATACCCTGGAATAAAAAAAAAAAGTGTTGAAGGGGAAAATTTATGATTATAGTAAAATGTGATGGCCTAGCTCCTTTTTTTTTTTAATATATCGTTTCTGAAATAATTTTTTGAAAATTTTCTTGCCGTCATCTTGAAGAAATTAAACAGTCAATACAAGCATTTTCATATATCATCGCAGCATTCAGATATTAAATAATACATTTAACACCTGTTGGAGTCTCATACTAATTTTTAGTGGACGGAATGTGCTTTAAATTTTATGGATAGTTTATGTAATGCAATGTTAATAATATTTTGAATAAAAGAAATTATTTTCTATTCCTGTATTTAGAATCACTAAATATTGACAGTCGACTAAATTTTCCAATTGAATTAAGTCTCGCTGTATAATGGGAGCTTGTGGGACAGAAACAGTCTGTTTTCCTTGTTTCGTCTTTTGGATCGAGGTCACTTTCTGTGTTTGTTTGCACCTTGATGAAGTCTCCAGAAAAAGTTACAACAAAAGCAGGATTACTGAGCAAACAGTATTTAACTTTTAATGTGTTTCTCTAGTAACAGCTGCCACATGGGGTTGGGCTGTCCATTATTTAATCCCCTCCAAGTCCACAATGATAGGGTTCCCAGTCACCATTGCCCATCTATTTCAGTTTATCAGCTCTTCTGGAAAATCCCTTCAATGGAGTTTTTTCCCACTTTCTTCCTAATTTGTTTGAGGTTCTCATTTTTTCTGCTATATTTGTTCCTCTGAATTTAATATGAATGGTGGGTGCTCTTTGTTCTCGCGGACTGGAGGTTTTCTGTCTCCTTGTTTATGCCATTTACGGAAGAAAATTTTACCACAAAAATTCAATACTATATTAAAGAAATGATATTGAAGATTGCGTGAAAGAACTTTGCACTTGTGACACATTTCAAATGTGAAGAAGAAAGATATATTCAAATGGATTTAATGAGTGGATCAGCACATTTGTAAGTTTTCTTAAATCTTAGCTAGAATTGATCAAGAAAAGAAAGAAAAGTAGAGAAATATAGCCAGCATATATTGGATGAAAAGGAGGGAATTTTACGGCTGATAAGTTCAGAAAGAAGCCCAGGATGATGAATGAGCCTGATATCAAAGTCTTAATTTGTGGGGAAATCATTAATTTGGAGGGAATCAGACGTGCTAGGGTAATAGACATGTTATCATAGCTTTTTGTCATCGATTTTGGTCTGTCTCTCCATTCCAGAGGTTGATCAAATATAAGAGATCAGCAGCTGGGAGTAGGAAAGGGCCATGACCTTTGAAAGAAGATTTGAAATCCCAAAATATTGTCCTGGGTTTTTGTATTTGTGTATGCACTGTATATAGTGTGTGTTATAGACTGTAATCAATTGTCTGTCGGGTAACATCTTGTCCCCCAATCTGTTCCCGTTGTTTCCACACCACTTCATCATTTAATCACAAATGATCCTGAGTGGAGGAAATGTGTTGTTCCCAGAAAGATGATCATTATCCAGGTAGATTTATATTGCTCAGGATCAACTTTCCATTGTTGGAACTACCTTGTGAGATTATCATGGACTCGTGCACTCTAGTAAGGTATTGTTTTACTACACAACAGTACTCTTAATTAACCCCAAACATTTCCCGAAATGATTTATTTACATCAATTTTGATGACATAATGAAAGAAAACATTTAATTATTTCCGTTTCGGGGGGATTTTTTCCTAATTGGTGGTGGAAAAATCTTTTTCATGACTGACATTTATTTCCACTACGTGTCAAAATTTCAGTTGTGATGGTTCCATAAACCTCAATTTATCATGCAAAACAGCACTCTTAATGATCATTAAAGAGGAAGCCTTTGTTTCCAGAATAACAACAGAAACAGAATCAGAAAAGAAACAATAATTGTGACATAACAGCAAGACATGACAGAAAAGATCTGATTTTTCTCAGTCCCCGCAACTAATTAGTCACTTAAATTTTGAAAATCTGTCACATGACTTCAGAAACAATACCATTTTGTTCCATCTTCTGTGTCTTGTAATCAAGGTATAATCTGATTTTGAATTGCACCTTCTTAATTAAGATGGGTAGCTTTATCCAGTGACATCCTGAACAGCAAGAAGTACTGAGGTGAATTGGTTTTTTCATGGAGACTTTACATGCAAAAGGGCCATGTCGGGAGGATCTGCTGGCTGATTAACTGACTCTCATTGTAATTAAGTTAATGACAATGAGAGGCTAACTTGGCCTCACAATTCCCTGCTAATTGGACACTGATGAAGCATGTGACAGAAAACACCTGGTACTTCCCCAAGACTTTATGGCTTTTTAGGAATCGCTAAGTCAACACTGAAAAACTACATTGATCAAAATTTGCTTAAGTTTCATCCCAATTAGAATGTCAAGTTCAATTTGTTTGAAGTTTCTGGTATTGATATTTTTTCACTTCAGCAGTTCAACGAAATGAAAATCTGAGGTTAATATTTGTCTCATGATTGACTGATTCAAAGAGGAGCAGGTAATCAGTAAGAGGTCCAAACTTTTAACTATAATAGCAGATGTATACAACATTTATCCTATTGACATACATTACCTTAAATCTGCAGATCATCCATATTGGGGCCCATTAACAAAGGAACATCCCAAAGACCCCTCCCAAATTATAGAAATCATCTGGTCAAGGATGACTTTAATTGACATCTGCTCCTTCACCTTAAAACCTATTAGGGCATGGCACCCAGCTCACAATCCTAGATAACAAAAGACCCCCTGCAATGTGGCTTGAGCCCAGAGGGGCAGGGAATTATTTTCAATGATTGGTTATGGAGATGCTTTAATGCTTTATTGAAGGAAATCATATGGTCTTACTTGCTCAAGTATGGTCTTTTGTGGAAAAGTGAATTTGGTGAAGGGATTTCTCCACTGGTTTTTGACAAAGCTGATTTTTCATGTAAGATGAAGAGGATTTGATGTCTCTCCAAATTAAATGGAGTGTGGAAGTCTGATTTATTGACAGTTATATCCAGATCATTCAATGTGTGAAGATGTGGTAAGATTTTCAATCATGGATTTATAAATTTTTAATGTTAGTGTCTCAAAATGGGAAAGATATACACATGCAGTAAGATTAAAGCTGATGACTTGCAAATTTTGTGTTCTAAAGCTGATTACCGGTATATACCACACTATTTATACATGTATTCATGGGATATTTTTTCCTTGTATTTTTTATTGGACATGCAGGCAATTAATAAGGCAAGTAATCTATGGTGTAAATATTGAAGAGTTTGTTTTATTTAAATCGTGTATTCATAATGTATGCATACATCTTAAAATACAGTTAAGCAATGGAATAAAAGAAATTTTTTCTGATGAATTTTACACAACAAATTTCCTTCCAGTGCCATTTAGTGGCCCCATTGGGAAATTTTCTATTAGTTCTGTAACCAAGCATTAATAAGTCGTAGCATGAAGGTAATGAAAAGATGCAAATCCTGGTTCATTATTGCTGTCACAAAAATTTACTATAATAACAGGCTGTTGGAGCAGAAACATTTGTAGTAGCTAGAAGCTGAGAAGCGCTGCTTGTAAAGGGATGCAGATGCCCCAATAAATGGATATTTGATTCTCCCTATGATGGGTATTTGAGTGAAATGGTACAAAATAATAATGGCCATGTTAGACAAAGTTACATATATACAGCTCATCTTTATGCAAGTTTAATTCAAATAATATCTTATACTTTTATGTTTATGCATAATTATTTTGAAAATAAGAAAAAAATGTTATAAATTTTTCATGTCATTCATATAATTATAATTTCTGTAAAGGAAGACATTTTGCTTCTCAGGTGAACTTTTTGCTTTAAATGAATTGAGTTTACTTGGGGATTAAGTTATTAAATGAATTTGTTCACCTCTTTATAGCAGTATTTCACGATCATATCAGCATAATTATATTCTGAATGCATGAAGGTGAGATTTGGGCCCTCGAATTATCAATAATTGTATAATGAATTTGCAACATCCTGTAACTAAGTTATCGATTGATTAATTTATCATATTTGAACTGTGATATTTTGGGTTGTTAAGTACAGCAGCACAATTCAGATATCTGTGTAAGAACTGACAGTTTGTTTACTATCAGTAATATCTAATTTGATTGATGAGGATTTCTTCCTCAGGAGCTGGGCCAACTTGATGAATTTGATCAGTTTTTGTTTGAGTTCACACAGCGTCCACTTAATATTACATGGCCCTAGTGCAAGGACTACTGGCCAAGGAGAGAAAATTATCTCTGTTCCTTGATAACAATTCACAGCAGCCTGAGACAGGTGAGGAATAAGGTGGCCTGCCAGGTATTTTTACCTGTATACCTGTCCTCAGGTGCTTCCCTCCAGATTCTGCCCCACTCCATTGGTTGTTGGTTTGATTGAGCCATATGGTTTCCACAATTGCGTTTTATTGCTCTTTTAATATTTTTCTTGAAGCACTCTGTATAAAGAGAGCAATTTTAGTATTAATCCAATCAACCTAGGAAAGATGCAAGATGTTTAGACAAATTTTGAAATGTATAACAAAGGCTTTAGGTTGAGAAGTGAGGTTTTTGATATATGGAGGTAATGAAACAGGAGAGAGAGAGGCGTGTGGCAGACTCCTTGGGTTACCATGGTAAAGTTCGGGAACTCCATTATCAAGGTTAATTTTCTCTAGCCTTGTTACCAGATCTTTATTGAATTCTATAACCATTTTTTGTTGTGTCAATAAAAACAGCTACCGGCGCGGGGCTTGGATACTTTTTTATATTAAGAAGAAATATTGATTTGTGGAATTGTATTGATTGTGACATCTGTTGATTTTCCGGAGTGCGTAAGACTTAGACAGGTAATAATTAATCTGACATAATAATACCCATAGTTATGTGCTCAGAAATGGCTCCACCTTTAAGCAAGGGTCGGCTTTGACCAGCACAAAGAGAATCAATTTTCCTCGGCAGTCAAAGCCTTGTGTGCCGGGAAATATGATCTTTGTGATTCTGATAATTTTCTTCATGAAAACCTCAGGTATAAACTGATGGAAGTGATATTCTGGCTTAGAATCAATTGTAAAGAAAATTGAACATAATATGACTTAACGAATGCGAATAAAAAAATCAAATTAGAGCATTTATAATCATTAAAAATAAAATATGGGCAAATTTATGTGCTGAGACTAAATCGGTTGTTTCTTGGGAAAACTTGAAAAGTACAACAGGAATGATTTAAAAATGATATTTAATAAAATTATGGCTAAGATACTAAATTAATGAGGTCGAGTACAGTTCGAGTGCACATGACTTTGCACATTTTTTTTTTTTTTTCATGCAGCCGTAGGTGCAAAGTTATAACTTTCTTTTGCATTGTGTTTTTTATACAAAATTAACATTATATGTAACGTTTATTAGTTGAGAAATTGTGATTTTATGAATTTGATAGGGTAAAATGCTAAGATGGCGCTTATGCGTCATCGTTTCCCGGTATTTTAAACTATGCATAAAGCCAAAGGAAAAAAGTATGATCAGCTCATTTATTCGAGGCAGCGATGGATTTTAAAAATAAGAATTTATTGACAGAGCATTTATAATAAGAGAAACATATAAGCATTTTAAAAGACTTATTTATTAAAAGATAATTTTTATAAGCCAATATATACCACAATATGCCAATTTTTTGAGAAAAACATCAACTTTGATGTTATCCCTGGACCAAACCATGAGGTAAACATTTTTTTGAATTTCACCATTTGGTGACCTTTTACAATTTTTGTATATTAAAAAGAAAAAGAAATCCCTAGGGCAGAAATACAAAAAATATGGAGAAAACGCGAAAATTTAGCACTTTTTCAACAAATTCCCATAGGGTCCCATAGTAAAATGTGTTGACTTTCGAGATGACCCCCTAGGAAATTGGGTGGTAAATAAATTATTTTTTATCTAAAAATAATTGATATAGTAGTAAAACTACGTGCAAGAAATTTAATCAAAATATCTAGGGTTGAAATAATTAGACTCGGCCTCGTTAAGGTGGTATGGGACGCTGTGATTTTAACAAGAATGAGAGTACATCTCATTCAAAATGTAAGCACTATTTTAAAATTTTACAGATTAATGTTACCATAAAATGCATTTTTAATTCCTCACAAAGCTAGGAATTGCAATAACTATCTGGTTTTGTACTCATGACTGCAGGTTTGAAGGTGTAACCAATTGCAGTATCATACACCAGTACTTAATCTATCTGAATATCTGGTGCTTCAGGCAAGAATGCAATCCCTTGTTTCCTTCATCTAATTACTATAAGGGCTAAAGAAGTAACTCTCTTACATTTTGAATTTTTTCCGCTTGAATTATTGGTTGCCAATTTGTTGGTTCATTTAGGATGATTATAAGTTTTTATTGCTGATGTCTGTAACATGAATCTGTCTGGACAAAAATTTCAAGACCTTTCAGTGCACCAAGATCTCCTTTAATAACGTGAAAACAATTAGATATCACATACATAAAACATTTTTTTAATCCATTTTCTGCTCGTTCAATCTGGGATTTCAGAGTAGTGTAATTTTGAAAGAAGTCGGTGTTTAGCCCTCTAGTTCCCCTAGTTTGGATGCTCCAAGTAGGAAATCAATCTGGCTTTAGGCTCTCTGCTTCCTCTGATACTTAAGTCCTACAACTCAGGTCTGCCAATACCTATTAAGAAGTCCTCAGTCAGGATTTGTTTTGATTATAGGCACGGTGTCAAGCACTCATTTTTATTTTCAGGCGACCAGGACCCCCATTCGCTGATTCAGCCCCCTGTTCTGTCTGAAGACCCATGTTCAGTAGTAAAATTAGATGGCTCTTTGTTAAAGAAATGTCTTGGAGGAAGATTTTGCATTTTTCATGACTGTTTAATGTTGGAGATTGTACTTGATCATGGGGGTCAGTCCCTTTGGCAAAGCTTAATGAAAAAGACGTTTGCCGATTACTTGGGAACAAAAATTGGATTTTCATTAGCTTCTGTGTAGACACCAAGCATTTTCACCATTTTCGTTGATTAGATTGTAGGTTGTTTGAGGAATAATTGAAGTGACATTGTAGCATTGCTAGAGGTATGCATGGCCATGACAAAAATATAGTAATCCTATTGGTAAATTTGTGAAAAGATTTGTATGTTCTCGATTGAGAGAAAGGAATTATAAGATATCTAATTCTTATCACATACACTCTATTTAGACTGATTCTCAACTTATTTTTTTTGCATTAGATTATAAAATGTGCTGGAAATATATGAATTGAGCAGAGGAATTATCATTTTTCAGATGCAAGTTCAGTATGACACAGTAATGTTTAAGTATTTAAGTGGGTAATTCTGTTTTACATAAAATCAGGTTATTGTATTGATATGAATATCATCAGCTGTTCCCAGTAACCTTCAGATGCAACATAACCATGCAATGCAATACACAAGCTGTTTCACTCTTAGGTGAACAATGAAATATCGAAATAAAAACCATTTTGTAATTTTAATCAAAATATTGTTTTTCCATTAACTTTTTAGGGACATTTAGTACAATTTGTAGAAAGCTGGGTGACAAATTTGTACTGTATTATCTAGGGAATTGTGACTTACGATAATATTGTCAATGTACACGAAAACAAAAAAGGTTAAAAGGTGTTAAACTGTGCACATCTTTAGTAAAGGCTTCCCAGCAAACAAGATGTGTAAGCATTACCACATGCTTTGTTTGTTTTCTTGATTAACACAGAGGATGTAATTCTCTCAGTTTGAGCTGTCAATTAGACCTAGGTTAGCAAATACCATCAGGCACTGTTCTACCCAGAGTTCAATACCAGCCCCTAGAAGTTCAATCAAAAGGAAACCTATGAGACAACTCAATCGTGCTATTGGATTTTCTGTCAAATCCTCGATCAAGTTTTGTGTCTCTATTAGGCCTAAAAAACCTATATTTCCCACTGAATTATTAATTCTTAAAATTGACAGAAGTATAGCGATAGATAATGCGTCCTGTATGGCGTCTTCCATCCCATACTAAATGCAGTTTACTTCCATTCTGGGAATAATTCACCAGCACTTTGTAAGTTTTTTTTTTCATTTATTTCTTAATTCTCTGTGATTTTTCTGGATTAAGACTTGCTTTTTAGTGTTAGCTTTATTTCCTTTTTTGCCGCCAAGCAGGGTGTTTGGGAGATAGGTACTAATGTCGTGGTCTCAGTGAGAGGGTGATCAACTTTATCTTTGTCATTGCTCTGTATTGATCAGACAGAGGATGTGGGGCCATTACCTTGGGTACTGATAATCCACACCCTAGGTGTCTTTGTTGACTTTTGATCTAATCAAATAAAGAGTTGATTGACTGGGATAATGGTGCTCCAAGGACCGGTAATTGTTACAAACATTAGATCTGTATCAACAATTGTTACAGCTCTAATCTATGACTCGAGCTAATTTCAAACCTCTTACCATACTTATGTCCAGGAAACAGGTATTGCTATTGTCAGTAATAGTCTAATGTACTGACTGAAATGTCTCAAAACTTCACATCAAGTGCTGATCAAGTACTGCTACTTAAATTGCATATGATATCAAGCCTTGGACTGTATTGGTATTTATATCTTAAGATTCTCAAAAAGTCGTTTAAATAGAACTTTAAGTTGCTAAAATCTGGTATTGCAAGACTATTTTTGTATGCACTCAATCATCTTTGTAATGGCAAAATGAAGAAGAGATTTTTAGAAGAAAAATTATTATGAAAGATAACTGAATGGTGTGAATTTCGATTTTGTCTAAATTACTCTCACAAGATTACATGAACTTAAAAATATTTGAAATATGAAATGATTTACAGAATGTTAACTGTTACCAAAACCCAGTGGGTGCTTGTAAATGGAATTATTTTCAATGAAAATTACACCAAATGGCTTTATTTTGGGGATTGATATTTTCAGGAGAATATTCTTTAAAAAAAATATGTGACTTCACATTTGATAATTCAAGGTGAAGATACCAGTATCTATTGATCAAGGTACAAGGAGTTGTGTAGTACAAGAGATATCAATTCACTAAGCATATAAACTTCTATACTGCTGAGAGACCAAGATTTAAAACTTGAGAATCAATGATATACTGCCGAGTATCTGTGATGGATTGCAGACCTACTCTAGAGTTTTGGGGATACAAAGTAGATGTGTACTGATCTCTACACCCACATTGTCAATGAGCCAGTGATAAAAAACCAATACAAGTACAATGTAAGCTAATCAATTTAACACTCTAGGTTCTACTACTGTCGTGTCACTGAATCGTCTCAACCATGGATCACTGACGACATGGACCAGTTTGCACTTCCTCAGAGCACTGAGTTTTAGACAGCTAGCTCTCTGATCATCACTGAGAGGAAGTTTGTCAATGGTTCTATCATAGACTGGTAGATTTTAGGATCAGTAAAACTTTCTTGGATTTCATTCATTATTGCTATGTACCGCTGGTTTTGATCAGTTGGATGCTGGGATTAGTGAAATTTTGTTGGACTACATTCCACTAATACTATGGACCACTAGGCTGGTAATCCGATCTTGGATCAGGTGAACATTAGAGAAACTGTGTGGTCAGTTAAATGTGATTGGAGATAAGTTACTTCTCCTCTACCTGGCAAGCAGTACCTGTAACCGACATCTATTGTCCTCTTCATCTTGTACCACGCTCCTTATAGTCTTATGATCCCTGGGGCAATTTCACAGACAATGAAGTGAAATCTCTTGTAGCGAGATACTTATCACTTTCGGGATAATATTTACACTGATGAGACTCATTATTGAACATCATAGAGGACTTGTTTATGTGTTTATCTTAGCTTTGTTGATCTTTCAGGTAAGCTATTGACCAGCTTCAGGAGATAGGATTAGAGTTTTCACTCCAAAAATCACAATTGCCTATGAAAATGCTCGGGGATTGATGGTTTGTGTGGAAATATCGTAGATCCAGTGGATGAAGGAGATTTCTCTCTATGTTTTCACGTACTACATGTCACATAGACCTAGTGATACACGACACCAAGGATTTATCATTCTAAGGGATTTATTTGCAAAAACAGGTAAGTTGTGTTGATTCAATTGTAAAAAATATCAAGTGACTGTACTGTATTTATATATGCAAATGCACTATTTAAAAGAGATTTTTTAAGCCCATTAAATGAGTCTGCATTCTTATTGTTATAACATGTATGATTCCCAATTGGAACGATGGTATATTGATTCAATCAAATCTCGGGCATTTGATGCATATTTCTCCAAGCCAAGGAATACGATTTCAGATTCTATCATCTTATCTGTCATCAAATTTGTAAATTTTCTATATTGGCATTCACACAGAATTAACTTGATTAAACTGTGAAATGCAGTGTTCATTTGATGCAGTGATTAATTGGAAAGCAGAGGCAGAATATCGACAGATTTCTATTTTCAACTTGACAATCAACTCAGCACTTTACAGAGCCGCAAACACTGGCAGGGGAAGCAACCCATGCGAAAAATTCTCATTTGATAATCTAATAGTTTTGATTGGCTGCAGCAGTTTGCCACGAGTTTATGACAAAATCACTCAAAATGTAATTGCATGTTTTGGATTGGACATGAAATTGAAAAGTGAGCTCAAACTTTTTGTGCAATGAAGCTCAACAAATCAAAGCAAGATTCTGACAGTGAGTCACTTTCATTGCAAAAATATCAGAATCTGTGCAATGAAGTAGAAATAATGTGTTTTGACCCGAAGCGCTTTGTATAGCAGCTGTATGGAACCTTTATTCCAGCGTGAGGCAGTCTCTCTGGGAGGAACCTATACCTCTGCGGTGGACAGTAAAAACGATACGCTGAAACGTCTACATATTAGCTGGTCTGTCCACTGTCAGTTTTAATTAATCCTACAGCCAATATTGATTTCCTTGCAGTGTCACCTACATAAAACAAATTTCTTTGTGGACAGAATTCCTCAGTTTATTAAATTTTCTGTTGCCACCATTAACTAATTTTTTCACACAGCTGTAGAAAATGCTCAAGATCATAGGAGACGATAAAGAATATAGAAAGTACATGTACCAGTGAATCCATTTTGACAATGCCTAGGCTTCAGTCAATGAAGATCAAAAAAATGTTAATTTAAACAATTAATGAACAAGCTTCATCAATATAAACAAAAACCCTGAAAATTATCAATTTTTTATATTAAGATATGCTTTACCAGTAATCAAAAATTTTCAACACTGTGTTCTGCTGATGCTTTTGAAGTGTGAATTTCACAAATTAAGCGCATCAATTTCTGTTCCTTGGAATTTCAGAACATTAATGCAACAGACACCATAATCTGACGGTATGAACTCTGTAAATGAAACTTTATATTGCAACTATTTAATCATAACATCAAAAGGTGGATAATGCTCAAGTTGAAGATGTTGCTATGAATTGAAGTTCAAATTTGAAAAGAAAGGGGATTACAGGGAAATTGTGTTTTAGATAAAAACATAAGAAATTGCAGGAAAAAACTATCAACTATAAGAGAAAAAAATGAGATTGGATTCAATTTAGATATCCAGCCAGAACATTAAGCTGTATTAAATCGAGGGGAAATGTTACATCAATCAACATATTTTTTCATCTTGCAAGAAGCAGGGTGAACATCAGATAACTTGATTGTAACTACGATTTCTACAAGAGACGGACATTTGTCAATATAATCACACAAATACAATTAACGGTTCCAAAGAAATGTCCTTTTTTCTCTGTTGACATGGACTGCATTTTAAGGGATAATTTCTTCCAATTCAGCAATTTCTTCATTAAATCTGAAGCAGCTTGTTGGAGCCTTTGATTTTGCAGTCTAATGGATTCTGTTCTAATGGATTCTGTCTGACAATTTTATTCAAATACGGGTATTGTCTGCATTCCACGAAACTTGAATCTTAAAGGAGAGGAAATTTTTCTTTAGAAATTCTAGAGAAGATTGAAATAAATGGGTCAAGTTTTCAATAAGTCACTTCATTATAGGAGAAATTACAATTCTATATTATTAAGGTTATTGGTTTAAGAGGACTGGATGGTCTTGGCCATTTTTAGACCATATAAATCTCCTTAAAAAGAAGAGTTCTGTATGAAGATATAGGAATACATTCAAACTTTAAAGTTAAAATTTATGAAATGTTTATTAAAAACTAGTTTATAGATTAACAAATTAATTTTAAAAATTTAAGGTAGATCTGATGGTTAATTTTGTTGACCACCCAGCCTCCTTAAAAATATCTCATTCTTTATTAAAACAAAAAGAAATCAATACAGTTGAAGGGGAGGTGTAAATTTATCGCTCATCGTTAAAGATAAATGCTCATCTTTGATACTTTTTCCCCAGCAAAATATCCATTAGGTATTACTGGTATATAAATAAGTTGTAACAGCTACGTATAAACTGCTTAAAGCATGCAATCAAATAATTTAGCTATCTGTATGGGGATGTGTACAAATGACTTACGTTACTATATTTGTAAACTCTTTTGATTAGGCCAGAGGAAACAAAGCGGACATGCGGTCATGGAGGAAGCTTTTGTAATTAACTCCCCCCTGGGACACAGCGTCACTCTCTGATCTGACGCACAAGACATCACTGTCACCTACATTTAAAAAAACTTAGTAGAAAAAGCTTTCTCTGGTTCTCTCCTCACATACGAACAGTAAACCGAGAAATTTACTCAATAAGGATAAAGTTCTTGGTGTTTGCAAAAAGGGGACATCAAAGAATCCAGTGAGTCAGTTGGGAAAAAAGTGGTGTAATTTAAATCAAAAACATTAAAAAAAAAGTGAGAACTGTTTTGTGCAACTTGAGTCCATTGAATGGAGAAATATTGAGTGGTGATTATAATACTGACACATTGATTTAACAACAATTAGCTAAATTGTGGTCTGTGCAGTGGGATGCATGGAATGGAGATTTCAATATCCAGCCACTTAAATTAATGCATTGGTAAGGTAACCTTTTCAAGGAGGAAAACACAACACTGCAACTGCTCTTTTTGATAGAACTATAGTGGGAATATTGATTCCAGGGTGTTTTAATTGTAAAAGAAGTGACAAGCCAAACAGTAAATATAGAAACACAATTCTGTTTCATGGTGGGACACATTATACATACGGCTTAAGTGAACCGTATATTGGTATGAATTATTAAATTTATTTCTATTTTGCTCTAGGTAGTGAAGAAAATAGGAGAGAAAAAAATTAATGTATCTGTGTCTGTCACTGGCTTTGAAGTGTGGGTTTAAGTAAAACTTTATAAGAAAATGGAGTGGCTTGGTTCTATTAGTTCTAGGGTATATAAGTAAGGATGCACCAATTTGAAAGTAAATGATTACACAGAACTCTAACAACATGCATTAAGATGAATGACATCTTGTATAGATATTCATCTTTGGAGGATTATGAGAAATAATTCACAAGGTAAGAAAATTGGTTACCGTGGAATCAAATTGATTTCAGAATATTGTGTAAAACTTTTGAAATGCACTGGAGCAAAGCATTGAAAAAAAGTTATGGCTAATGTGTAAAAAAAAAAAAAAAAAAAAAAAAGAAGAGAAAAAACATCTCTGTGGGATGGGTGTTCCAGCTGGTGGTGAATCATATATTCAATATAAATGTGTAGGTATTATTTACTTGATAAATTGCCTGATGTCGGCCTAATGATATCACAATACATGTATTGGGCTCCTGGAAGGACTGTAACCATAATATGTAAGAGTTATTGGACAGAGGCTGGAGTGATTTGATTAATGGACCATTCATTTATGATTTGATTTTTTGTGGGAGTATTAGTTGCTGTATTCTCTGAAAGAAAGGTGAGTTTAAATGTGTGTTGCTCAAAGAACGGAAGCAAAATAAAATATACAATGTATATAAAAAATAAATTTTACTACCATATTTGTAAAGCTGCGCTGAATTGTTTTACCATAGATTCTGTAAAGATACGCATAATTATTCATTGATGTTTTCTGATGTACTGGTTTGAACATAAAAGGTCATTAAGAAATAGATATTTGAAAAACCAATTAGGATTCTTTTAATGCAGTTTGTAAGATCAATTTCTGTTTGGTGTAAATTGTTATGAAAATTGAAAATGATTTTATAGGTGAAGTGTCTTATCTTGCATGAGTCACAGAGACTGCTGAATTCCCCAGTAGATCACAAGCAGAGAGATGGGATCCGAGATAGCCGGCTTATTTTTTACATAAACACACCAAGAGAGATAACTCAATATTGAATTTGCTTTACTTATAGAACAGAACAGAACACAACATTTATTTCTAACTTAGAGCCTAGAACAGACAAGTTTGAAATTATTACAATTATAAGGAAAAGATATGCCAATGAGTAGTATAACAATAATAAATGACATTGCTTATTCCAACAATGATCATGTACTATTTCAGTTAAACGGAAAAAAGTGTATGACTACTATAACACGTTATCATTTATAAATTTAAATTTATATTAAAGCTTGTATGAGTAAGAAATAGCCAAACAAAAGGTTTTAATTTGATCGTATTGTCTTTCGACATGAATTTCTCTACTAAACAATGTGATTGGTTAATTTACAGCTGGGAGTCATTGCAATATTTAATTGCAGAGTTCACAATTCTCTTGGTGCTGGTATAGGAGGCTGTGATGAACTTAATGTCTTTTGTTTTAACAATCAGCAAAACCCAGCACTTTATGATCATTTTTTTAAAATTCATTCATTTCCCAGTGGAGTGAATGTAGAGTAATTTTGCAGAGAATGTAAAATTTATGAGAAGGAAATGCTGTGGCTTGCAGTGAACTCAGTTACGACAATCGAAAGATGATCATCTTAATGATTATTTTGTACAGGAGAAGCCATGCTTAAGGATTTAATTGAGTCGGTTCTTCCAGGCAAAGATAATGCCACATTGAGCACTGGCTGCAGATTCTGTAGGCTATTCCTTGTCCAAATTATATACATCAAGTATGAAGTATATGATCAATACATCTTTGGGATATGGTCCATCATGATAATTTTTTTGCCAATTTGTTAGATTGCTTTTTGTGAATCATATTCTTTGGTAGGTGACATATTAGATGGGGTACAATATTCGCAGACAGATTAAAACAGCTATATAGTCTCTGAAAAAAACAATTACAGTATAATAAGTCCATAAATATTATATTAACAAAATGTTGGGACACAATTTTATTTCAATCCATAAATCAAACAAATTAAATAAGTACTGACAAAAACCAAGTGGTTTGGATTTGTGTAGCTGTTGGTTTAAGTATAATCTCTGCCAGTTACATAATTTGTATCAGTTTTATCGACTCTGTGTTGTTAATTGTCATTGCCTGTCATCACTTTTACATTGATTAACATGTACAGATGTTTTTACAAGTTTAACATCCAAAAGGTCAAGGCCCTTGCCTGGGTCTTTCATTTTTTTTACAATTTAATCATAGGTTACTTGGTATATTAATTGTACTTGAATATTATACATTTTATGATTACATATTATATATGATTAGTTATCATATGTAAAGGTGTTTGAATAACAGCATATGCAACTACTTACTGGAACTCCTCCCCCTTTAAAAAAAAAACTAAAAATAATTACATAAAGGAGTTAATTTAAAAAAAAAAAGGAATCTCCCAAAAATCGCATTGATACAGGTGTATATTAGATCAACACAGGAGGAGAAGCAAGAATTGATAAAATAAAGTCTTTAGAGAAAAATACAGTGTTTTATTACACAAAAAACTGATTCTGACTGAACAGATAGTGATCTAGGGGAATCCTGTCTATAGAAACTGAAATAAGAAAACTTTTATAGAGATAAGTATGTTTATTAACAATGTTTTAAATGTCCTTTTAGTCTTTGCATATCCTGTGTTTTATAGTTAAAAACTGTATCTGTGGTTACTCTTTCATCTTTACAACAGAGAATAAACATGGTGCATACAGATGTTAAAAAAACCTTACATTGAGGCAGGTCAAATGCCAAAATTCACAGCAGGTCATATATTTGAATGCTGGGCACTGATTGGCTGATAATCCTGCCACAGTATCTGTTGCTACGGGCAACTATGATTTGGAAAGGCACCTCTCTGCATAGAGTGTTGTGTATTACTCACTGTAGCCCTGTGTTAAAACATCGTTATCATTTCCTCATTATTGAATTACCTAGTCATTAATACTGACCCCAAGTCTGGAATGTTTTAATCAGGGACTTCATTAAAGATTTGTACTCACACCTAATTGTTGTAGAGTCTCTGCTTGGTGTGGTGAGATTGCAATGGTGGTGAGAGGAACATGGGATATGTGAACAGACAAACGGAGTGAGGGAATCGGAGGACAGACATTTTCAAAGTTTATCTCTGTGCAAAGGAACACCAGCCGAGCTGCTGAAAGGTACCATTTTATTATCCATTAGTAAGGAGAAGTTTACATGTGTTGCTTAAAGTTTCAAATGATGGGGTTTTTTTCTTTGCTCACAATCTGTGTTCATTTGTTTAGTGTTGAAGTATAGGCACATATCTGTCTCTGATTGTATTGTAAATTGTTTACATTTTGGAAGGGTTTTTTCACTTGACATGAAGTTTTTTGAAAGTAGCAGATGCTGAAGCTGCAGCTGTAGACTTTATGTGCTAGCTGCCCTTATAAACCGGTCTCTGCAGACTTTTCACTGGTCTCGCAGACCTGTATCAGGGAAAGACCCCAAACATAAGCAAACAGTTTGACAGAACTTTGGCCAGCTTGCTGGAATGTTGGCTATCAATGGTTTCCTACGACTGCATTGTGGTCAGAATAATGAGTCTGTGATGACAGAGAAGCAGAGCATGATGAGAGTAAATGGCTATTTGTCATCCATCGCCTCAACCAAGGTAATCAGCACTGGGATTCGATGATCTTTAGCAATTTGTTATCGGATGTGTCTTCACAGTATATAGCTTTTTGAATTATATCTGGTAAAGTTACTCTGATAGGCATCAAGACTAATGGTCATTTTCTAAAACATCTTGTACTAAATTGCTCACCTAATTTTTTTACCTGAAAAGGTAACGATTTTAACCATTCATGCCAACTTTACAGTTTTGTTTTTTGATTTGGCATCATGCATCTGCATTGGGGAGTAGATTGATCAAGCTTATTGATAACAAATTATACAAACAGGAAATCTTCTGCTATTTTGATTGAATGCAAAAAGTGTTTTAATAGCTTGAAAGAGATCCATTCTGTGTGGAAAAGGCTGCCAACACTGACACCTGAGGGAGATGGCAGAACACACTATCATGTTAACAGATCTCTATTTGCAGCTAATTGCTGCTATCATCAACTATTGTTTTCCATTTTTTGTAAGTTTTTGTCTCACAGAAATAGAAAATAGGAAATCTGACAGTTGGACTTCTAATGGATCATTTTATCCCCTTTGGTATCCGGGTATTTGGATTCCCGGATATTGATTTCTGTTATTGTGTGTACCTCTAATAACTTGTTTGCTTTCTCTTTCACAGAGAGTCCTACTATGTATATGTTGACACTTATAAAAAAATAATAGCACTCTAAAATTCATTTTCCTCAAAGGAGTTTGAATTATTTTATGATTTGACTTGAATTGTTGAGTAATGCAGGTGTGTCATATTGGAGGAAAAAAAAACTTGCATTGAAAAGTAAGTAATAATAGGACAGCTGCATTACATTGTAAGTGTGTATCTTAACATTGTTCTCTTCTTTCTTAATATGATAATTAAGAAAAACCTTTGAGAGGGCACTAAGGTGAAAAGGGACATGTTATCTTCTGACAGAGAGACAGACAACTATTGGGGATCATCTTAGTAGGTTGAGGGGGTCACTATTAATTCATGCTCAGGGCCTGACCCCCTGTCCCCATTCGGTTAATTATAAGATGTACTGAGAAACCTGCTTGTCATCACCTTGTACTGTAGCAACATGATAAATCAGCACAGCTACAACTCAGTCAATGAACTAATTGTTGTTTTCATACTTCTAACCCAATGACAAATGTAAAGAGGGCTTTCTTTTTTGTGTGTTTGATGAACATTGGGGGCTGGATTGATGACTTTCAGACTGAAGTAGATAAGAGACTGACAGTTCAAAGACTCAGTAAAGAATCGGGGCAGGTCTGTGTTATTTTTGGCAGTACTTAGGTGACATGACCAGACTTGGGATATCAGAGTTTGATGTAAATGACCTGATTTCAGAATAAAACAATAGACTTAGACATCTCCACAGGTGTTCCTGTCTACTGAATTCAGAAATTTCCCTAAATTAGTGCTGTATTATCTACATTCTTATCCCTAATCTTATCCCTAAGTTTATTTGATGCCGAAACTTACATTGTTTTATTTCCAATTTGCCCCCTCTCTCCTACTTGAATAATACCCAATAATATTTTTTAGATTTGTATAAGAAATCTCTGGCAAGTACCCAGACTTCTCTTCAAATATTTACGGAAAGGGATAGAAAATATTATCAGCAACATCTCCAGTGATGTTTTGATGGTTTCCAGTCACAGAGAGAGAAATCTGTCAAACTCTTTTTATGGAATCTGTCCTCTCGGTGTACTTTAAGCAGGTTCTTATGAAAACATTTAGTTGTCTGTCTTAGAAATCTTTCAATTTTCATATCTTGTTTGGTGATGTTTATCAGATTGGCTTTGGATGCTCCCTGTAAAAAGATGTAAACATGGAAAATTAATTCTCTTTGAGCATGCTTTAACTTTGTCAGTGATATTTGGGTGGAAAATGTCAGTAAAGTTGAAATTTGATTTTGATTTGTTATGGATAAAATTAGTTTATGATACAGAATCAACATCTGATGTTCAGACTTTGTAATATATTTGAGGGATCGTGCATTCGTCAGGTTAGAACTTTGGGGAGAAGCCAACTTCAAGGAAGAGTCTGAGAGTGATGATCAGTTCAATGTCTCATTAGAGCTTGAAGCTGTTACTATATTAACCCAAGCAAGCCTTTGTTAAAGTATTTCTACATTCATTACACTAGATTTTGACATGGTAATTCATAGTTCAAATTTTTGACAAAGAAAGTTCACAAAATAGGAAATGAAAATAATGGAAGATCATGCCAGTATGATTATAAAAGAGACTTTTCAATACCGGTATATCTTGAGATGAACAAATTCACTAATGGATGTTAAATTTCTAGCATTTAGAAGTGATCTAAAACAGTTCATCAAATGTTGAGACCAAAACTGTTTAAACAGAAACCAACTTAGGCAGCCCAAGATGGAGTGTCCACAGAATCACAAGCATTACAAACAAACGGTCCTGACTGAGCTGTGAACCTGGCACTTAATTGGTCATTAACCAGGGGTTGCAGCCAGGGTCAAGGTTACTTTGTTAAGGGACATATGGATCCAAGAAGAATTAGCACATGCTGCACCTGTGGCATTACCAGCAACTTCTCGAAAAATATTTGGACATCTTGGTATCTGAGTGAGTAGCTTTCAGGGAACTTTAGCTATCACATGACCACATTGTTGATCCCATTGGGGACATGGGCTGGGAATACCAGTGTACCACGCTGCTAGATCCTTACTTAGCTAAGGCATACCTGCTTAACGGTTTTTAATCTCCAGTGAAATATACAACAGTAAACATATCACCAGAATTGGAGCATTGGTGGACAAAATATTGTTTCATGTTGTAAATGTTTGAAAAATTATTAAAATTATGATGAATCATTGACTCTAAATGTGAAGTGTGGGAAAGGGTAGAATTATCTTTAAGTTCTAATGAGCCATACTCTCTATATAATCTGCAATGTTTTATGCAGCCTGTACTTTAACTACTTAGATAAGAGACATTTTCTGCCAGCATCTTGAGTTTAATTGCCAGCTAGGAGATACACCAATATGGCGACAACTTTTGGGGCAAATTTATCAGAAAGATATGTACATGTCTGATAATTTTGCATATCTTAATTACCTTCTAAATTCAGACCCCCTTAGACCTATATATTTTAAACCCTTGATTGCATGTGCCAATGAATTAAGATAGTCAAATAAGCTCTAATTTTTGACTTTATTTGAACAACAGGTGATGAAAGCATTGGTGTTGTTATTGGAATGCTGCAGATATTTATGTAAATTGGCTTGATAAGTGCATTAAGTCCTGTTAAGTCACATTTGATGATGTTTATTAGTTAAATCTGATCTCTGTGATCTCAATCTCCAATTTTCTTCACATTGATGACTTCATGGATAGGCCACATTAAACCTCTCCACTAGGATTACAACCCTGGTATTGGTTCTGCAGGTGTAAAAATAAGTTTGAACTGAAACGATGCTCTATTAATGTCAGCTTTCACAAATCTTCAAATCTGTAGAAAATTCTAAAGTGTTAGCAGGCTTTGTGTATAAAGTAGTTTAGTTGTAACAAATCTTCCTCGTGTTGAGGCCTCGGATTATCTGTGCACCTTTTTATTTATCTGCATGCTTCGTACAGGTGAACTTCCACATCGATGGGGAAATATATATCATATATCTAGTCTTCTGAATCATTTCCTTGATGTAAAGACTGCATGGATGTTGATAACAAAGATTGCCTCATTAATTCCCTTAAATCAGAAGCACATGCACAACCATTGTCTGGGGGGAAATTTGATACAGTTGAGTATAGTCTACAATTGGTAATACATCATCTTCCATATCCTCAGCTAGATCATACGTGTATTCCCCATAGTGCTCAGTTTTTGTCCTCACTAGTGCACATGGTGTATTATCATAGGAAGCAAGGTTAACTCATCTGGGGGGTCTAAGGTACCTGACACCGTTATCTTTTGCTCAGGTGTTAGTCTGATAGCAGAAAACAGTGGTTTATGAAAAAACAACAGTTTGCTTTATTGTGCTGTCATATTGTTTGTATGTTTTAGCCTCCAATATTAGCAAGAAGAGCTGGGTTGTAAAAATATGGGAGACAGTGATGTATACCAGTTGTAAAATGTAGCTTTCTCCTCACCAGATTTCTTTTTTTTATCTTTTGAATTCCCCTTGCACTTTACAATCATGTTTTTATCATTAAAATGTTTCTCCTTTCTTCCTCGGTGTTATGTAATCATTCAGTTCTGTAATCTCTTTGATGAAGGTGTTTTTTCTTCTGATAATTTGCCAGGCGTGATATGAGTAGCCCCAATAATGACTTCATTGTCTTTGTATCCGAGATAAAGTTTTTTGATAAACGTGGATTTAATTATGAATAAAATTTTGTATAATGTTCATTTAATCAGTAAATAATGGAGGTAAAAATGCATTTGTTATGCAACATATTTTCTTTTGAAATATGTCAATTATCAGACAGAGTTTTATCATGAATAATTACCGGTATACTTATAAAGAGAAAGTGATGTTAGATATACCTGTATACTTTTGGTACTCTTTTTTCTTCTCTGATCTTTTTATAGTCATTTTAATTCAGATATGCTAAAATTAAGTTCAACAATTTCTAACAAACTTACCAATAGTGATGGTTTTTAATTTCACAATTTAGAAAAATCTACATTAATATTACATAGGACTTCTATTGCCTGGTAAAGTAAAACAGCATTCACGATGAGTTTATAAATTTTGTGAAAAAATGGTAATTCGCAAACATAGTGAAATTAAAACCATCTTGTAAATTTCTAAACCTGCAGTATTTGTTTCGTTGGTTCCTCTGTATCAGAGTTTGGGAAGTGACATAATGGTGACTGGCAGCAATTCATTTACGTAGGTTATTGTCTGCTAGATGGATTAACACTTCTAACTGGCACCAAGCAGGGATTATGTGGCTGCTGATGTACGCAGTGACAGATATTTGTAATATGTTTCTTTTGATTGTTTGCAAACCTCCATGACTTGAAGACGATCCTAACATATACTCTATGGCATTTCTCAATCAGTCTCTGTCACATTAATATAATTTATGAACCAATTCCTCTTTCATGCAATGGTCAGACATAACAATTTCACAGATGAAGGTGAAAAATGCTGGAAAATTATGAAGAAACTTATTATTTCCCTGAAAAAAAGATGAGGTAATGGGATAGAACTTGTTAGCTTTCCTATGCTTCCAATGGTAAAACTATCAAGGCTGATTCGCATGGCTTGCAGATTTTTATTTTGGGTTTACAAGAAGACAGTGTTCCTATGATTGGAAACCTTGAGAAGGTGCATTGCTGACTGTGGGCTTGGGGTTGTTTTGACATCAAGAGTAGCTGAGGCTTGTCCACACAAATTGAATATGAATCCTTCTTTTGTCAGATAGTGTGTTCACTTGGTATCTTCCGCAGTTTACACCAAGAAGGATACTGGTTATCTTCATTATCTGATAAATCTGAAGATGTTGTCCTACATTGGTAGACCAGACTGAACAAACAGCTGATTCAGTAATCAAATTATTGAAATCACAAGAGAATTATCAACTCTGACTCTCAAACCAATAGATCAGGTCATTCATATATAAACCTGATCAGGTGAGACAGAGGGAGGCATAGAGAGCTCACAACAGCTTCTAAGTTTTGGAGGAGGAAGAAGTCTCTGTTATGGATGATATGAAATGGTCATTAATAATAAGGAGGAAATGTAATCATTGGATGCACATGTCTGTGATTTGAAATGCTTGTAAGTAGATAAGGTAAACAGATTGTTGTCAGCTGCCATATTGAGAAGTGACAGTGAAAAATTGATGTATTATACATCCAATGTTGATCTCTCCTCACGGCCCCCAAATTGCACAAACCTTTTGATGCATAATGAGACATTCACTGATCCAGGTGAGCCCAATTCTGGACATGTGTGATTCATTTCTAAACAACACCATTACTAGAACTGCAGAATTCAATGTCTGCTAGTGAAGCTGGGGAAGACACAATGCTGTGATGTTTTTCTTGGAGTCCTTTCCTATTTAAGACTCATTGATGCAGAATTAGTGTGTTATATTTCTTTCTCAGTGGGGAGTTGTTAGTGTACTAAATAATTGTATTACAGAAATAATATCATTAAATGAACACTGCAAAATTGGCTGAAAGGTTCTACATGCGAGCTGTTTGTGGTGAATTTCTTTTATCTGGATGTATAGGTCTTTTATCCTGAACTCATACTGGTTCTTATCATGCTGATCTAATGCGATGCAAACAGAGTTGGATAATGCAGTGTGATGTTAAACTATTTTCTTAGCATTCCAAAAGTTCTTTGTCTTCATGGTGTACCATAGAGTAAACTGATTCTTGAAAAATAATGTGGTATAGATTTCAAAGTAATGGCTGCTCTGTGCAGGTGCTCTAAATGAGGTGAATAGCGTAAGAGACGACTTGGTCCTGCAAAGTAATTCGGTGTAACGACTGGATATTCCTCTCTAATAAAAATCATATGTTCATGTATTTGGCACATTTTGTCTGAACTTTGTTTTTTAATATAATCAGACACAATATAGAAAATCAATTATTTTCAAATGCCATTATATAGACCAGTAAGTATTTTTACAAGGTAAAAATTCAATTTCAGAAACCAAATTGTTTGTAATGTGTATTAGGTTAATTCCAAGTAAGTTTGAGTGCTTTAAAAAAGCTTGAATTGTTATAAGTACATTGATACCTGTTGTCTAAACCTGGAGAAACTGTCCAAAATGAAGCCATTTCAAATATTGCAATAGTTTCCACCATGTGCAAACATTTCCACCTTAACAATTAACTGATGTCATTGAACAATGCTTAAAAAAAGAGAGGTCCTGGTATTTTCTGTACAGAGCTGAGAACTGTGTGAGTGCTGATTGTGTGTTTCTACCTTGAGATGATTTAGGAACCCTGACCTTTGCTAATCCTAGCAGTTAATTATAGGAGAGAAACTATTTCTATGTTTATACAATGCATTTGATGAAAACACTTCATACACATTTATTTACTTTTTTTGTCTTTTAATGAAGCAAACAGGAAATTTTTAAAGTTTTCTTCAAAGACAATTTCTCGAGCTCCCATCAGAAGTCCTGTGGGGGGTGTGTCCATGTTGGGGGGTTTATGCCCCTCCCCTGGTTCAGGAATATTGGTCACACCATTACCCACAGTAAACAAGTGGAACCATCTGTTGTAGATCGGTCACACAGAGGTGTAGGGGCAACAGTTTGACTCTCCACGGTTATAAAAATATTGCTATTGGAGAGTTCTGACATATCAGAGTTCTGTGAATCCATGCTTGATGAGGATTTGAGGAATTCAGTGTGTGGCCATAGAATATCCGATTCTATTTCTTTGTTAAATATCATAGCTCTGCAGCATCTGCTAACAAAGCTTGCTTCAAACACACGCACCCACCAAAAAATGATCTTTATTGTGTGTAAAACATGAGATATGGGATTTGTTAATCGTTCTATAAACAATATAGGAGAATGGTAAATTATACAGACTCTTTGTGTGCCTATATATTTATATGTTGTCACCTGTAGATACCAAAGACAAAATTGTCACTGTATATAAATTATGTAATTACTTGATTTATCTTAGCTTGTTCTCAGTGATTTCAATTTTCTTTTTTACCGTAGTTATTTTGGATGAATTGAATGCTACATTAGCAATATTAAACTTGATGCAAGAGAGACAGAACTGCAATAAAGGCAGAATCATTATTAAAGTATGAGCAATCTTCTGTTGAGGGTACATTGTTTTAATTGGAAAATTGAAGCCTTTTTAATTTCAATTTGTAACCAGAAGGCTCTCCTGTTTATTTGAAGATGGCTGCTGCAAAATTGTAGCATATTCCTGGTTTATTCCAACGTTTGTTGCTGTGGGGTTGAGAAAACTTCTGGTGACTTATCATTGTAGTATTTCTACAAGTTTGTTTGCCTCTTCTCATGTGTTGAGGCTGCAAACAAGAACTGACGCCAAAAAACAAGTTGGATCATCAGCCACAAGATATATAAAAAGAACAACAATGGCCGTGTGTGTGTGAGGGTGGGTGACACAGATTTACATGTGGTAGTATTGTTGAAGACTGTTACCATAAAGCCATAAGGATCAGTGCCAATTTCGTGCATGAAGTGCCATGTGTCTAGACAAATAGTTTGTACTCTTTTTTTGATGCAATCTACATGCTGCCGGATTAGCCTCATAATCAGCAAAATTGTCTTCTGTTGCCTGTAGAATTAGATAAATCGAGAGCTTGAAACCTTTTCAAAACTGCACTTTCAGAAAAATATCTGATAATTTTGTTTATGGCAACTGCTACAGATGCTGTAACTCTTTCTTAAAGCTCATTGTAAGCAAATTGAAGAATATACACAGTATGTTGTTCAAGAGATGAAGTGTCTAATGCATGGAAGTTTGAATTCACTGTATCAGAAAATAGTGAATTTGCCACATTCTAAATAATGGATGAAGTATTGCGTGTTTCGAAAAAGGTGATCAAAGGAAATAGTGATTATTCTGAGTTTTAATGTTTAATTGAATTTCTAATGAGAAATTAAGTCCTGTTGGAAACATTTTGTAACTGGAAGCCATGTTTCAATTTCCGATTAACACTTTGATTAAATGAAGTTTTTCCGTCGACATCTTTCTGCGCCCCAATACGAGGGGCCATGTGCCAGCTCCCGTGTTTATATGTTGTTGATATACTCAAAGATTATGCAGGAGATAACTTTAATGAAGCAGGTGCTCCCAGACTCATCGCAGCAAACTTGGTCTTTTTTGTTTTTTTCTTTTTTTACTATTTACGTAGTCTTTGGCATGAGGAAGCACATTGCTGTACCTGAACAAAACAATAGCATTTTATTGTGCTAATCTTTTTTGGCTAAGAATGCCTTCTAGTGACGACTAATTTCACTTTGTCTCACTGACTTTTTTTGCATTTTAGTCGTAATGTCTTTTGGCTCACAATGTTTTTTTGTGACGACTAATTTACTTTGTCTTTTTTTGTCTTACTGACATTTTTTTGCAATTTCAGACCACACTGTAGTTGAATGCCATGGCTCGCGGTATCTTCCCACTGGTCCACAGTCTGGTGTTTGTAATCCTGTGTCAGCAAGGTAATGTATCCACTGATACAGACACCTATTGGTGTCCACTACTCAGATTGTCATTCAGTTCATGCACCATGAATACCATCAGACCATTCATTAATTTGATTTACCAGTAGTTTCTTTCAATTTTATTTTTTTTACCCCTTTAAGATATTGAATACCCATAAAGAAAAAAAAATTAGTTTTTGATCCATTATTTTTATTTTTTTTTTTGAAAAGTGCTGACACTGTAATAAGTTTTTTTTTTTAATTTAAATTTGTTAACTCCTATATCTGAGAAGGAAAAATAGTTTTGTTAGAGGGCAATGCCCCAAAAAATCCCTATTCAAAACATATAAAAAATACATGAATGCATCTCTGGTGATAATATTGCTCAAGCAATTTTTCACTTGCAAAAAGTTAAGCTTTAATGTCAAATCTACTATTGATTGCATTGACTTCTCCCAGAGTTTCTCAGATAAAATATCAAATAAAGGTTGAAATATGACTTGGTACATAGGTTTTTGAAATGCTGGCTGAGGGGTATTTCTCAGACAAGCATGAAGCAGCCCCACCAATTGTAATTAGGCCCTCACTGTGCGTTAACTGCCTCCCTGCTCATAACATGTGATTTACACTCCTATTCTGCTAATTGATCTTGCTCAAAATTTCATTAGCCAACATCAAGTTTTACAAATTTTCAAGAGCCTAATGTAATTTTTGGGTAAATGTTTTGTATATTTAGAGCAAATCGTCTCAGAGTTTTAAAATTTATGTGATGTTTGAGTACTTTCTGTAAGAGTAATGCCATCATATCACAACTTAAGGTGCTTCTGCATCAACTATCCTGATAGCTTTAATCAACAGATTTTCCCCCCAAGTTATTTAAACATCTCAAATCTCGTAATGTACATGTTTATAGCCATAGCAATGATTGTATACAATATTAGATCAATTGTGTAATGTTGTGACTCAGTGAGTTTGTTGAATCATCAATGTTTCAAAAAATAAGAACATTTACTAATTGTATGTTTTCACACAACAGTATAGATATGTACTGGCTATGTTATATGTATAATGAAAAATCTTATCCAAATTTAACATGAATATCAAAACCATGAAATTTCGCACAAGGTAAAACTATCATGAATTCAAAATCTTTACATAAAATTCATATCTTTGCTCTTTTCATGAGAGATTCTTGTATTCACATAAGTTTTGCATGACAATCAATACATTGAGATTCACATGCAGTAAAATATACATGAATTAAAAACTCTCACATGGCATTTGTATGTTTGCTCATATATACATGTATTTCACGTGAAATTCCTGTGTGGTATTGGCTGGCACAACTTGACCTGGTACAAGTTCAGATTTGCCTGCAGTTTTGACACTAGGCTGGGGGAAGGGGGTCCCTGCCTGAAAGTCTTGGGGGAGCTGATCTTCAAGTGCTGTATAGACAATACAGAACTGTTTTCCATATCAGCTCGTAAATCTCGGTCCATGGCACTGCCATGCTTACTGACCCTTGTCTAGGCTACAAGAGTTTGATGCAAAACACAGCCACAGAGCACATGTTTTCTTTGAATTTAACACCAAGTCCTGTTCTTTGACAGGCATGTGAGCTGTAGTACAGAGGCATGTTGTGGTAACATGATAGACTAATGAGAAAGCTTTGTAGGAATGTTAGAGACTTTCACCATGGGGTAGGGGTAATTAAAAGTGCACCCTATGTATGATTACTTTGTCATATTTATTGCAAAATATGAAACAAAATATGCAACCGTTGATTAAAGACATGCAGTAATGTTTATTCAGAATATTTAAAACACATTGCTGCTTTTATCCGTTGCTGTGTTCCCATGCATAAAGACACGAAATAAACAAACTCAAAAGTTCATGCTATGGTTATTATTGAAATTATCCAGACATAGACTTAATGTAACTGGAATTGAATTGTTTTCTCCTTGGAATTTTGAAGATACAGCAAAATAAGAGAATTTTACTTTGCATATCTCTATTTTATTTTCAATGTTCTTTTTTAATGCAATTTTTATGATCTTTTTTTTAAAATGGCTACTGTATTAAATTTTCCGGCATTTTGGCCAGGATATAAAATTTTGATGATTTATATAGAATAAACAAAATAAAAATGGATTGATCAATTTAAGTTCTTCTGTAATATTTGATCAGTTTGCATGATCAGTAGATAAGAATCATTAATTTAATATGACCGATGTAAATTATTGTATTATATTGATATACATATAAGCAAAGCGCAAAATGTCCAATAGGATGATTTTGAGATAATGCGTATGTATATGTTTTATGTTTTATTTTCAGTGTTCGGAGGCCAAGAACTGCTGGATGGACCAGAAAGTATAAAGTCCACCATTGGAGGCCGAATATTACTGAAGTGTATTGTAAAGAATCGCTCCGGGATCGTACAGTGGACTCAGAATGGATTTGGTTTGGGGAACGATAGGGACTTGCCACCTTACCCCCGCTATAGAATGGTGGGGGAAAGGACAGAGGTCAACAATGATGTCATAGGTAGGTCAGGCAGCACCAGTGATAATGATGACAAAAGAACTAAAATGCTGCGATCACTGGTAATCATGCATTGCAGATAGGAAAAAGTACTAAATGTAGCTTTATTTGATGAAATGAGATGTCTTGGTTGTTACCATTTACTTAGCTTACGGTGATGCTATTGATAGCTGTCTTCTGTGGAAACTGTTTTGATGCTTTGTTTCGCTGATTGACTTGGACTGAGTCATTCAATACCCAGAATGCCTCAGTAATTCCCTACACCTGTCTGGCGTGTCGCTGAGGAGAGAAAGCTCTCCTGAGTGACTGCCAGACATCTCACTGTGTGTGTGTTGTCATCCTGTGATGCTGATCGCCTGTGTCAGCTCCTATAGGGCAGGAATCCTTGTCATAATCCCTCAAATACCATACTACTCAGAATGAACAGAAATTAACTGTCATCTAACAGGGAGGGGGCCTTTGTATGTCAGATTATGAGATATCAGAGTAGTTTATTGTACTTACCTCAAAGTCTACTACTCACCTCAACAGCCACTTACTACAGAGTCAGAAGGGAAACAACTATTTCTGCATTCTCGATGTGCTTGCACGTTGCAGAAAAACATTTTGCTGTGTAAAAGAATTGTTAATGAAAGATTGATTGATGATTGTTGACATAACATAAATTCCTCGTTAGTGGGTGTATT
Source organism: Magallana hongkongensis (assembly GCA_016163765.1). Lineage (NCBI taxonomy): Eukaryota > Metazoa > Mollusca > Bivalvia > Ostreida > Ostreidae > Magallana > Magallana hongkongensis. The sequence continues at coordinate 5,898,365 of WFKH01011581.1, read as the reverse complement.
TTAGAAAAACACCCTATTACATGGGAATATAATTCAAATATGCTCATCTTCCTAATTATTTCAGTGCTAACTCCTACAGATAATAAAGCACCTGGTACAAAATGCTCTGCAAACACTAGCTTTATGCATTTGTAAATTGATCATACTGTTTGATCCTACAAATTAACCATCACTCATTTGTTACAGAGGAGTTCAGTCTGGAGATTACAGACGTCCAACTAGAGGATGATGGGAAATATAATTGTCAGGTGACCCCGACAGATGATGACCCCAGAGTGTTGCTGAGTGATGAGGTCACTGTCACAGTCATAGGTAAGTCATTTATAAGTGTGGTGGTGTGTAGACAAAGTGAAGACAAAGTCATTTATAAGTGTGGTAGTTTGTAGACCAAGGAATTTGAAAGAAAAGAGGTTTACCTCTAATGATGGAATAGATATGATAACATCTTTGTGTGTTGTTTAACTTCTATCTTTCTTTTGTTTAGCTCCTCCAAACCAGGTCCTGATAGACGGGGGAGACATCAAGTCCCTGGTGCTGGGCGTCCCCACCAACATCACATGTAGAGCAGACGGAGGGAAGCCGGCCCCCGAGATGCTGTGGTAGGTCCATCTTTCATGTCCTCTCTGTACCATGTATTAGCAGTGATACCAGTAGCTCTTAATGTGTCTGTAATGTCCTCCTTCTGTCATGCAGTCGAACATGGAAATTCATTTATGACATGTGGTATGGTTTCATTAAAATTTGTTTACCGGTAATACCAATTTTTCATGGAGTTTGTTGTTGAGCTCATCCACAAAATTAAATGTTCATTGAAATGCAAAGTATGATATCATATTGTATTGAAAGGATCTATCTATCCAGAAAATTATGATTTATGTATTATATTCAAAATTTGTTGACTGTTTTAAAGTATTCCATGCAGCATGGACATATACTCAGGGGGATGATTATGAATGTGTTTATACTGTAGGTATAAGGAGGGGACTGGAAGAATTACAAACAATACATATACGATAGCTACGACCAAAGAACTCACCAAGGTTACGGATGTTATCAGCATTGTGACCTTGAAAGCGACCAATGCTGACCATGAGAAGAGAATCGAGTGCCGGGCCACAAATGAAGCTCTGCGAGACCCATTGAGCACCTATGTGACTCTTAACGTGCAGTGTAAGAAGTCTTAACATATGTAACTATAAAACTTGATAAACTCTATGATGTAAAGAGTTTTTCAGTCTTCAGAACCCTGAAGCACTTACAAGACAACGTAGAAAATTTTAACACACATATATATTAACCTTGATAAAATCCATAATGCAAAAAAAAACAAAACTCATTCTCTATGTGGTGTACTAGTATTGTGATGCAGCGTGTAATGAGACGTGACAGAGAATTTTGAGTTTTGCTTTGATTTGCAGATAAACCCAGAATCAACATGAGTCATAACATAAGCCGACCAATGAGAGAGAACGACTATGTCAGATTCTCCTGTGACGGGGACGCCAATCCGCGAGAAGTCCACTGGAGGTATGTCTGTGGTCCTTAATGTCCAACTCCATTCATCACAGCAACCTACACAATGTTGATACATATTACATAACACTGCAGCTATTGTTTTCTTATGAAGTGCATATGATTATCATCACAAGAAGAAAATTCTAATGTTAAACACAAATGTATCATGAGAGTGTTTGTTCATATAAGTTTGATATGAATACTTTATTATGGATTTTATTTAAAACAATTTCATGTTCAAATTTCACATGAATTCACACGAGACACAATTTGCATAGTGACTGAGTGAGTTAATGATTGATTGTGTGTTTAGGTGGTTGAGGAATGGACACACAATCGGAGGACAGACACGGAGCTATCTTGACATTGCCCAGATTTCCAGTGACTATCATCAGAACACTATAACCTGTGAGGCAACTAACATCATCGGCAGCACTGTTGCGGAAATCACGCTGGACATTCTCTGTGAGTGGCAATCCTTCTGATATATGAACCAGGTTCTCCCTAAACTGCTCCCTGACGCCATGCACTCTCTGTTATTGAAATATATCAGACCTTCAAATTAATCTAATCCTCAATACACTGGATATAGCCGAGAGTGTGTTATCTAGGTTTCTGGGAATTTGACGGAGTTCTCCATGTCAGGCTGATCAGTGACTCACATCTGATGGTCATCGGAGACCAGTATCTAGATCACTGTTACAGTCCTACATTTAGCCACCTCCACAGATCGTATCAGAGGAAATCAGACCAGAACAAAGCATGCACACTCTGCATCTAGAATCTCTTTTCTCACATATTTTACGAGTCCCTTATCAGAGCTTTCTATTTTGATCTGTCATAAGATATTTGCTGTGTTTGGTTGCATTGTAATGGAGGCTTTGTTTTTTTGAAACATGTTGACCATAGCCAATGAATTACTTCACAGCTATTATTCTGTCAGCCCATGCTGTGTCTGATGTTGTCATTTATGTACAACAAGCAATTACATGGCACTAAAAATGGACCCAACTTCCTCTCCATAGTTAGTTTTGTTGTTCCTGAAATGATGCATACAAAATGCTAATTAGTGTTGATGGAGATAAGGATTGGTGCAGGCCTATCAACCGATTGACAAGACCATAAAGGCCTGGAAACACAGCAGTTGGGCTGCCCAAGGAGTGTTAACTTTTTATGACACTTCCAATGAATTCTGCAACTTGAAACAATCACCAAGATTAAAGCAACCAGTTCCTTGAAGTCAATAACATTTTTTTCAGACTAATTTGAAGTGTATTTATAAATCTCCTGCATTCAAGGGAATTATTTCATGGAGATGCTAATCCCCTTGTCTTTTGTTGTAAATTCTTCCCACTCAGAGAATTGATTAAGCAGTTAATTTTGAATTCTTGTACTAACTCTATTTTTATCTCCCACAGATGAACCAAAGTTTATTGGGGTCAACCAGTACATTCCCGTTGACCTGAATAAATCTGTGACCTTGACCTGTAATGCGACTGGTAACCCCCAACCCCAGATCCGCTGGCGGAGGTCTGACAGCCAGACCCCCCTCAGTGAGACCACGACCCTCACCCTCTCTAGGATTGGCAAGGAAGACCTTGGCATGTATATCTGTGAGGCCAGTGCTCTGTATGGGGCTTTCACTACCAAGAAACTTGATGTCTATCTTCTTCTCAAAGGTACGCCCAGCTTAATGGTATATGTCAATTGATTTTTCTCCCTCTCACCAGGAGATCACATTTTGTTGCTTTTTAACCTTGCTGAATTACAACAAACAAAAACATCTCAAAACCTTTCTTCTTCTGTTTTTTAAAACACTAATTAACAAAAAATGAAAGAATGTGAGCCTTCTTGTTACTATTTCTGATTTGTTTCATGTGATAAAAAGCTATTGTAATAGAGTTACTTATCAATCAAGACAATTATAATTTTCAGATGTAAAGGGAAGCAAATGAGGTTTTTTTTTTCAAAGAAGTTTGAAGAGATAAGAAAAAAACCCAGGTTGAACAAAACATGAAACCTTTATCTTTAAATATTAATAACTTTGCCCATCAGAATATTTTTTGTTTAGAACTTGGATAACTATTTGTGTATAGATGCTTACTGTATGTTTACTCTTCTTTGGCCATTTTAGTAAAAAAATCTTTTATCTGTGTGATTGTAATATCTCTCTCCTATATCCCCACAATGCATTGATTAAAATTGATTATTTTAGGTCCCCCTGAAATCAAGAGTAAGCTCAAACAGTTTGCTGAGCCGGACCTGGACGGGAAGGTCTCCTGTCTAGTCCGCTCTGTTCCGTACCCCGACCAAATTCTGTGGATCAGGAACAAGAAGATCATTGACTACGCCCAGTCCGGTCGCTACTCCATCACTCAGACACAGATGGCGGACGGGGTGGAGAATATCCTCCACATATCTCACCTGACCCCAAGCGACTTTGGGGAGTACATCTGCACCGTGTTTAATGGCTATGGGAATGACACAAAGACCATCGTACTAGCAGAGACAGGTCAGTTTCACCAAACCCAGATACCATTACAAGTCATTGTCAGATGCACATAAAATATATTGCTCGTAAGTTAAAGTACTTGTTCTGTTTACAAAATACATGTACGTTCCTTTGTTTAATAAACATTAAAAGTCAGTTTCTAGATATTAGTCATTGCAAAAAGCACATTAAAACATTGCTCATAGATGAAAGTGCAAAGTTCTTGTTCTGTTTTCTATATATGTATATTCTCTTGCTTTAGAAACATTAAAACAAGCTTGATTGTCTGTAGATAAGCAGGAAAGCATGGCTATAGATGGTCAGGTCTCCCAGTACTCAGTTAATGGACCTATTTTCTTTATAACAGAGAGCCTCCATCTGAGTTACATCATCGGTGCAGTCTGTGGTGGTGTGGCTGTCCTTTTGTTTATCGCCGGAGCCTGCATTCTGTATCACCGATTTAAATCTTCTGACAATGGTATAAACACTTGTCTGTTTCCAGCAGAAATGCTCCTCTTTTCTGTTTAATTTACTGAGATTTGTTCCTGTAAATTTTAGGTGAAAACAAAGATATCATTAAGGAAGGTGTTGAAACCGATAGTAAGCATGCATCATCACAATCCTCACTGTTACACAATCTCTGGGTGCAGGCTTAGTTCACTCTCTTTCATGTTCACCATGTTTTAACTGAGCAGATTCTCACACTTGATAGTGTTCCTTTAAATAGACTTCATTTATTTGTGATTTCAGAATCTTATGCAGAAACCGACAGCCACACAGAATTCAAGAAACGAGAAAAGTCTGATTCGCCGTCAGATTTCACTAAATCCACGTTAATGGATGAATGGAGACAGAATCTCAACTATCACTGCCCCACAGAATTTGACGAAATAAACAACATCAATAATGTTTATAATGTAAGTGTTTCAAATCTAAATCAGTCAACTAAAGAGAGATAACTCTAACACACCTTTAAGTACATGTTTGGAAGCGCACTTGCTCTCTATAACTACACATTGTATTAAATATAAGTATTTTCAAATTTATTTAATTCACTGAACTGAAGAGAGGTAACTCTTACATACCCTAGTACATGCTTTAACTCTCTCTATACAGGACCCCAGATTAAACACCAGTGGGTATGGTACGTTAAAGTCGGACAATATCATCAATGGGTATGAGAATCACAACGGGCACCTGTTCAGTGATTATACCCACCGGAGTGATGAGTCATTCCCTGTGGAAAAGTGAGTGACACAGGACAAAAATTACCTTTATTTTTGTTGATGAACATTTTTGAAGTATATCACGTTTGCCAAAATATTTCAACAGAATTCTTAATATAAAATGAAGTTAATCTAGGACTAACAGTATTATTTTACATGTATTGGCATGAAATTGGAATTAGAATTAGATTAGTATTAGAATTGTGAATTTTAGACTAGAGGCCCTGAGAGAAATCTAAATTGTTGAGTTATACATGGACAAGTTTTTCACAATGATTGTAGAATAAAAAATCAACAATTTAACTGAAACCATTCAAAATTTTTGATAATTACAATAGGATTTTCCAAAAAAATCCAGACTGTATTAGATGTGTCCTTGTAACTTCATACTGTAAGTGTTTATTATAGATGGACATTAAAACATCTGACTGCATTGTTTTTAAGTATGAATGGCTACAACACCACAAACTATGGAACCAGTACATTTCGAAGTGGATCTCGGACTGACTTCATGAAGCCTGATTACAGTGGCGACCCCTACCGGCTACCACCAGCCAACCTGTCAACCACACAGCTTGCCACCAATGTATGAGAGCGGTGACACAACTGGATAATAATACCTGATCATCTGTCATACACCACAGCTCATAGATAACCAGGATGGCTGGTCCATTAGTACACATATAATGCAAGTACTTCATCTGCCTTCCATTTATGTGCCGAAGATGAAGAAATGACTTCTACTGTGTAGATGTGAAAGTGCATGAGAAATCTTGACTCATTCGATGCACTGGTTATAGTGATATTGGGAAGAAAAATTTCCAAATGAACTGGATGAAATCCTTAACTCTGACCATGAAAAAAGTCAAGGGGTTATTGACAAGAAATGGACTTGTAAATGGCCTGTTGCTTTGTTTGTGTGTGTGATATTTCATGGTGTGTGTAGTAGGCTGTACATTATAGATGCAGTCTCTGATGCACAGAGAGATCAACGGTACAGTCAGAAGCATACTGGTCTTGGTCGTGTTTTCGTTATTCTTTGGTTTTCAGAAAAACACTTTAGTGCTATCTCATGTTCTTATGTGTGTTTTTATTTTGCAGATACTCTAATACAGTAGAAATTTTACATCTATTTTTGCCAAGCAAAATCATTGGATTTGAATCAAAGGGTTTTTTTTGTCATAGGAAATCCAGGTGCTTTGTGGCCTGTTGTGTTTGATCTCTGATCTGCCAAGAACCAATGGTCGGACAGCACAGACATTGGTTGTAGAACTTGTAAAACATTCCAGTTATTTTACAGTTTAGTGCCCTTTTTAGATGGAATTATTTTATTTTGTATCCCATCTTCATTTTGTATTCAGATCAGCCATATGTGTGATAAGCATGAAGTTTTTTATTCTGTTGAAACAAACTGCTGACATCCATAGAGATATAGGATCACAGATCACAAGACACAGACACTGATCCCATTAACACACAATGGTGACAACACCACACAAAGAAAAGCCACATTACCATATAAACAGTAGCCAATACATACAGACAATAACCACACCAACACACAATGGTGACAACACCAAACAAAAAGTAACCATATTACCACTTACATAGCAGCCACATCAATAATACAGATAGACGCCCCACCAACACAAAATGGTGACAAGACCACACAAAAACTGACCACATTGTCATAAACAGTGGCCATATCATCACACACACACAGAAAGAAGACTACACTACACAAAAGTATAGGATCATCATGCACACAAATTGTGGCTATATCACCACAGAATCTACACATAAGGTATAGACATTTTAAGATATAGTTAAATCTACACATAAGGTATAGGCATTTTAAGATATAGTTAAATCTACACATAAGGTATAGGCATTTTAAGATATAGTTAAATCTACACATAAGGTATAGACATTTTAAGATATACATGTAGTTAAATCAACACAGTTGGGTCCCAAAACAAGGGTGAACTCTAAACAAACACGTCCCTAACAATATCACAACACACATGCAGAAATTACCACTCATGTCACCTCACCTCACATGTCACCATATGTCACACTTATCTCACCATATGTCACTACACACACACATTGTGAAGTGGTTCCTGTCATAGTGTGTCCTAATTTGATGTTTGATCAGTGTTTTACATGTACTCTATGCATATATATAAATGTATCAACCCTGAACAGACACAAAATCACCGGTGATTATACCACAAGCGGTGAGAGGAATTCAAAAACAACTCACAATTCTAGTCAAACTACTCATTGATAGGAAGGAAACATTCTACCTAGATATATGTACTTTCAGTTGTAAGAAATTCAGAAAACATTTTCTTGAATGCATGAAAAGAGTTTTCTCTGTTTAGTCAATGGCGGTGTGCAATTCTTGTTACTTTCTGTTTTGTGAATGGTATTACAAACCGTGTTCATGGAGTTGAGTTCAGTCCCATTTGTTTTTATTTTATTTGTTTAAATGTGTTATAGTCATTTGGGGGGAGAAAGAGAGAGAGAGAGAGAGAGAGAGAGAGAGATTAAAATGTCACAAAATTTTACTGTCTTTTTTATTACCTTTCTGAAAAACAAAGATGTCCATATTCATGTATGTAGGCGTATTTAAATGAGTTATCTATTTAATTAACTATGTTTCATTTTCACTTGTCTAGAATGTTTGAGATCACAAAATCAAATGATATATAAACAAGATTGAGAAGAAATAAAATCTTGTCTAAAGAATAATTGTATGCCTTCTCTGTACTTTTTATTATTCCTGTCGAAGAACTAATGGTAGTAACAATAGACAAGAGGCCTAGGGGCCTTATTACTCACATGAGCAACAATAACCACAACTCTTTTTGTTTATTTTTATCTATTTATTTCTGTAAAACTCAACCCCCAGTTGTGGTCCCACCCTACCCCTTGGAATCATGATTGAAACGAACTTGAATCTTCACTACCTGAGGCTGCTTCCTCAAATTTTTAATAACTCTAAATTATCTCCCTTTGAAAAAGATTTTTTTTAAATTTATTCCCGTGTAAACCCCCCCACCCCACCCCCGGTCCATTGTGGCCTCACCCTACCAGGGGATCATGATTTGAACAAACTTGAATCTACACTACCTGAGGATGCTTCAATACAAGATTTTTTTTAAAATGCCAACAAAGTTTTAATAATTCTAAATTATCTCCCCTTGAAAGAGGGTACTTGAACTAAATTGAATACCCTTCACCCAAGGATACTTCATGCCAAGTTTGGTTGATATTGAAGAAAATGTGAAAAGTTTTTAATGAGAACAAGGACAGCAATGACAGAAATGGACAAATAGTCCAGTCAATCTAGCTAAAAAAATCGCCCAACCACAAAGTAATTGCAACAAAAGGTTTATTGGTATAATTCGATCTATTGACATATGCTATTGATCACATAAAATATCGACAGAAATCCATCAGCTACTTTTCGCGCATTTTGGGGTCAAAATATGGGTTTTTGCACAAAAATCGCTGAAAACTGAAAAATTTCTAAAATTTATTTCTTATGACAAAACTGTAAGAAATGAGCTAAAATATATGATGACATTTATGCGAAATTATTATTAAAGACACAGTACTTTAAAAAACATTTTCAAAAGTTGCAATCTAATTAAAATTAGATCTTTGATCCGCTCCTAATAGATCGCTACAACTTTTGCAATCTAATTTTAATTAGATTGCAAAAGTTGAAATTTTTTGCTTATAAACTGCATTTTTGCGACAAAATCGATAAAAACTGGAAATAAGTCATTATATACAGTATACTGAATGTAAAAACAAGTCGATTTTGTAAAACCTTTTAGACAGCACACTACATCACAATACAATGATAATCTTTATGTAGCCATCCGAATTTTAGGTCAAATACTTATTTTTTGGAAGAAAAAAGGAGAAAGACTGTCATCTTTTTAAAATGTACTATTGATAAAACACGCTATATTTTTTATATAATTTGATTCTGGTTGTACCACACTTTCTGATCGGCTTAAAAATATTGTTTTTATCTACAATTAATAGCCAAAAAATTAAATTATATGCAATGAATTCAATATTTTTTAGTTATATACGATATAAATTGGTTTATAAAGCGTAAACTGGCCCAAACCATTTTATGTCATATATATAACTATTAAATATTGAATTTATTTCTTAAGTAAATAATTAATGCAATATTCATGAAAAGAATCATATGGAGCTTATTTGAAAGAAACAATATGAAATCTTCAAATTAATTAAAAGACATATTTAGGTACATGTTGTTACCTCCTTAAAGTATATAAAATATAACTATAAATATAGATATTTTCCATTAAAACAACTATGGGAAAATTTGATTTGCTTCAGATTCTTACAGTGTGTGATTTGACACAATGTATAACGTTCTTAATTGGAAAAGTGATGTTCGATGTTAATGGAGGTCTGCATGTGATTATAATCATTTTCTAAACTATTACCGAAGGCAATGAGTTCAGCGGATCAATAATATCGTAATGACGTAATGATGGGTTCTACCTTGTTAGAATCTCTATATATTTGTTCGTGGGAACAATAGATAGATTCGCAAAAGACAACTATGCGTGTAAGGCTACATTGATGAGGCTAGATGGTTAATTTCCAAATTCAAACAAATATGTTTTTTTTAAATCAATAAATTGAGTTTTACTCGTAATTTTGAAATTTCATGTATAACATGATGATGGTATTTTTATTTTTTATTTCTTCTTCTTACATAATATTAAAATGACTTCATTCTTATATCGCAGAAATTGAAGTGAAATATATAAACTATATATTGTACTATTTATATTCGACTATTATGGAAAATTAAATTGTGTAACAATGTTGATGC
>WFKH01011581.1:5873222-5888226 GCA_016163765.1 Magallana hongkongensis | reverse complement strand
ATACATGTATAACCTTTACGATATTTATTTATCATAACCCATCACTAATATCCTATGAGGCGAATACACTGTATTTTTTTCAGTTAGACTCATTAAACATTTCACAAAGAAGTTATTTCTGGGAAATTTCTAGATCTGTTGACTGAAATATTGACTCATCCTTCAATGGGCCATTTGGTCTCCGCAGCATATCGGTAATCTACATGTATACACTTAACTTAGTTAAATTATCTATCTAAATATACAGAACGCTATTCTATGTTCATAAAGATTAAGTTTAGTCAATGCACCAGTCCACACAGAATCTCTATATATAACTATTAATTATACGAACAAGTCAGACGCGAGTTCGATGACGAACCTTTTAAATCACGAATTAAACTTTTAATTGTATCTACGGGATTTAGAAAAATTAAAACATTTCATAGAAACTAGTATGTATTTAAACATTTCAGAAGAAGACGCAATTTTAAAAATGTTTAAATATCATAGAGCCGCCAAAATTAATTTTGAAAAAAAAATATAAATATATGAAATTAAAAGGTATTAAAAAGGCAATCTTCTTTTTTTTTTTTTTTTTTTTTACGAGGCGAACTGCGTTCCATACTTTTCGTTCACCCGAAGTAGCATAGGATTAAATGCTTTTTTTTTTTCATTGTTCTGGGTTATTTTTTATAAATTGTTATTCGTTTTATTAATAACAAAACGACTTATGACATTTTCTAGGCTTGAAATTAATTCATAAGAAGACGTCGAAAGAGTGAAGTTGTTCACTGAAGACAGTAAGAGTGTAACGTTACGGACCAAATGTTCTCAGTACTGAACGTTCATTTATGAATTTCACACTATACACATATCTACAATACTACTTTGAGTCTTTTATTCCATTAAAATGCTAATCAATACTGGCAAAATTAATTATATCAAAACACGAATTCGTCTGCTACATCGCGGTTATTTCCCTTCTGTGAACTCTTTTACTCTACGGTAGCTCTAACGTTACGTAATTTACACAAATGATATTAGCTAATTTGAAATCGGTTTTAGGAAAAAACTAGCCGATCGATTTTGTCGATTTTTAATATGTTGTTTAAACATAAGTGATAATTCAAATTCCACAAAAATTTCTTTTGTTGCAATTAGTTTGACGTTAAACTTTATTTTGACTAGACTAAAATTTTATTCAGAAAAGCTAGCTCACGAGCTATAAATGCCAATAATTTCAATAAGTCTTAATTCTCTTTCCTTGAAAGAGGGTGTGGCCCTTCATTTTAACAAACTTAAATTACCTGCACCCAAGGATGTTATGTGCAAAGTTTGATTAAAATTGGTCCAGTGGTTCTGGAGAATAAGTTGAAAATGTAAAATGTATACAGACAGATGGGCACTGAACAAAAGGTGATAAGAAAAGTTCAATTAAGCTTTCAGCTCTGGTGTGCTTGGCTTGGCTTTAAATGCATGTAGCAAGTCCCCCTGTTGTATTTTCTGTTCTTTCCTGTTACACTCTGTTTAGATGATATAAATATTTTCAGCTTCAATTTAATGCACTTGCATATTTTACAGCGTATCTAGTAAAAATTCATAACTGTTTAAATGACGCATCACATATTTTCCAATAATCTCTAATTAAATTTGTAAAACAAGCGATATTTCTGTTGCAAAATACGTTTTTCCTGTTACAGGCGTGTACGGTAAGTACAAAAATGACGCATGATTGGATATTTAATGGTATTTGTAATTTAATTTGCACAAACTGTTTTTTCATACTACATGTAATTTTAAAGACTGTAAAATGGTAATTGAAAGATATTGAACAACTGCTTCATTTTGAAAATTTATACAAAAAACGTAATAAATTATATTACCGTTTCTTTGAAAATATATTAATTGTCATATATCTTAATTTGAAATATTTTTACATTCCAGTCTGAACACGTATTGAAATTGTTTCATTTCACCTAACTTTTAAACTGATTTTGAACCAAAACAAGAAGGACAAAATTGTAGAACTCTGAATCCTATAGTCACCGCTTACTCTGACGGCAGATAATATCTAAAGTTGGAGTTTTGCATTTTTGTTTTTTAACATGCATATGCATTTATACATGTAATACTAAAATTATCTTATTATTATATTTTTAACCCATGAACATTTTTTATTTCCTTCAATTTCATGCTTCCGTTTATAATAAATACATGTACTTGTACAGGAAAATAACAGCACCCGAAATAAAATGCCAGCATAAATTTCCTCAGATATCTGATTTTTTTTTCAAAATGGAGTCTTTCCTCTCACAAATGTAAGTGTATTAAATTGGTATCCAAGTTTTTTTTTAATGTAGGCAATAAGAGTTATAACTTCATCGATTTGATGATTTGTAAATATTTTAAATAACGTAAACGAGAAACAAAAAGATCAGTTTAATTTCCATTATATATATTTAAATAACAACAGATAAGATGGAATGCAGCATATGTCAGAGTCAGTGTTTGTGGTACTGTGTCAGATAGTGGGGACCTCACAACAAGTGGCCCTCAGAAGGGAGATCGAGGACTTCGCAGAGATGGTGACGAAACAAACGATATATAATGATGGGTCCAATGAGATGGTGAGTGGAAGCTATAGAGAAGGATTCAGACTGGAGGGATCAGATGTCGACATTATATACTGGCCAAACCACCACCGAGTGATCATGGACATGTCTCAGTATTACAACACAGCCAACACAACCTTCACTGACTCGTGCCAGATTCTCTCTGATAGTTCTGAAAGTCCACCAGGATTCACTTTACTTCAGTTACTGACATCACCAAGATACAGAGAAGTTAGATCAGCATGTGTTAGAATGAATGACAGAGTCTATAATATCTAGTTCTATATGGAGAGAGATAATGTGTTCTGCAGCAGTTCCTAATTCTAAAGTACATGGACCATGTGGTAGTGGTAAAATAGGAGGAACAGAATATGATACTGCCTTTTGTTTTGTTTGTGACTTTTGGCCTCCGTCTGCCTCCTCATGGATAGACAGATATCATTCATGGCCTGATCCTGAAGTTGTTGATGATATTGTCAGAAATGGATGTCATTTTGTAGCAATAGGACACCCATTAGGACTCTATGGAAATGAAGAGTGGAGAATTTCTTTTTCTCGGGCAGAATATAAACTTGTGTCATCAATGAACCACTGTCAGTTTTTGACATATGGGTTGTTAAAACTTTTCTTAAAAGAAGTTGTAAATCAACAGTCAGAAAAAAACAATAAACTGTTGTGTTCCTATCATATAAAGACAACAGTTTTCTGGGCGATTCAACAAAACACACTACCTCACTTGTGTCCACAAAATTTCCTGGTCGGTTTCTGGATCTGCTTTAAACTCCTCCTTAAATGGGTGTATGAGGGAGTTTGTCCAAACTTTTTCATCCCACAAAACAACCTGTTTCTGACAAAGGTCCATGGCTCAGCACAAAATAGATTATTCCTTCGGTTACATGAATTGTACAAGAAAGGTCTGGCCTGTCTATTACTGAGTTCCTCTATCAGGTCATACATCATTGATGTCCTGTACAATCCTAGACTTTCTATTTGTACAAATGAGAGTATGATGATGTCTGAAGTTGCTTATGATGTAGATCTTGTCAGAGAGTCCTTAAATGCTATGTTTGTAATTTGGGATCGGTGTCATACCAAAATTATATGAATGATAGAACAGTTTGTGGATTCACCAATGACACACTATCAAGTTGTACAGATACAGAATCTTACAACCTCTATCCTTCAGAGAACTTCTTTTGTTTTACAAAACATGTACAATAACACAGGTGTCAACAAACATGTGTATATTGCAGACAAACTATCCTGTCACATGCTGAAATTAGCAGCCAAGTTTGGGAATGTTTCTGACATGTTGTACATTGCCATGTATTATTACAAGAAACTCAGATACAGGGAAGCTTTATCTGTTATAGAGATGACAAAGTTTAAGTTAGCACAACCATATCTGATGTATAGGAGATGTGTAGACAGAGAGAGGTATACTGAGGCTGTAGGGGGACAGTCCTGGTCTACAAAGATCAGGCAGGCTGTAGCATGGGATATCTATCTTATCAACACAGTCTGTTATATCAATGAGCTAACACCAGAACAACAGTCTGCTCAACAGAATGGAAGACCTATATTAGTTATCCCAGTGTTTGTAATGTTACACTTTCTAGAGTTCTTGTGTTACAGACACATTGATATAACATTATCACAAGCAGCTCTAGATGGGCTAAAGGTCCTAGTCCACCATAATCAGGGACAGTATGTATCTGTTTATAATAGAGACATCTCCTGGGAGATCCTGGGGATCTGTCAAGAGATCACAGGGAACCTCCAGGCTGCTCTAAACTCATACCAACAGTCACTGATCACAAAGTACCCATTTAACGAAATACAAACTGCTACAGAGAGGAGAATACAGGATATGGTTCAATCAATACACCAGTAAATTAATCAGTAATTTGGAATATATAACTGTCTTAGAATGAAAAGCCTGGATTAACAAAATCCATTTGTGTGTTTAGATTAATGTATATATTTCTACTCAGTTAAAAATCATGTACAAAATTACATCCCAACATCAATCTACGGTCCCTAGATCAAAACTATATATACCTGCATGTACGTTGGAGTGCAGTAACTCAGATGTGATTTTTGTTTATGTGCTTTCATTCTTTGTAATATTTGGAATAAAGGCAGTGTGTACTTTCCTGAAGTTGTTTTATTTAAGTTGTTTGTTACCAATAACTAAGAAAGGCATACTCTGATAAGTTGAATTATTGCACTTTTCTTTTTAAGGATTTGAATTAATCACCAATTTGAAAGATTTGAAAATTTTGGTGACGGCGGGGCCTGGATGAATGAAGATGGGTGAATTAAGCGTTAAAAAAAGCCTATATAAGGTCGGATAAGATTCTAAAAAATATCAACGAATCTGATAATTTTTTTTAAAATGCTTTCAAAAGAAGGAATATTTAACACAACATCGATTAAAAAATCTTAAATATGTTCAATACTTAGAATATGTTGATTTAAACTGGGCTAAGCGTATCAAAACCTCCAAAATTAGTGTCCTTTTTTCAGAACTTCAATGCCTCTTCTTTTATAGAGTTGGTCTGTGGTCCATATTTTAGTCATAGTCTAAATAAGGTCTAACGAAAAATAAATCGACTCCAATCAACTTAAACGTGAGAGATGACCCATTATATATTAAAAATATCATTTTGTATCCCAACAATTGAACATTTTAGACAAATATCGCAAGTCCGTAAATTCGTTGCCAAAGTCGGATATAGCGCATATAAACAACGCACTTTGTTGTGACTGAAATGGCTCAGTGCATTGTCATGCAGACATTAGGTAACCTTATATAACTAGGCTTTTTATGTTGTGGGTTCGATACCAACAAATTAAAACTAAAGGCATTTTTTTGTTATAAATTGTGCTTTTGTAAACTTGTATTATAACATTATCAAATAGATTTAATTGGAAAAAATTAAATTGGAAATCGTATTTTACGACTAAACCAAATGGGCATATGCGCTATATGCTTGGTGCAGGATATCGTAGGATGAATTAGATGCAAAAGGTTAAGCTCTCTGTGTAGTATGAAAGACATGATTAAATGTGAGATTGCCTGTTACAAGTGCCTTAAAATGTCCATCTTATTAGACAGATGAAATGCAGTAGTTCTAAATTTCAAATTAAAGTGAAAGGACCAAAATTAATTGTATTTTGCCACAGGAAAGGCTCAAAGTTTTCATCGCCCATCTTTAATCACATGGGTTTCAGCAGCGTTTTAAGTTAAGCTTTCCGATTGGAAATGAAAATGATGAAATACAATTCAGTGACAATGTTAAGATTTTAATAGAGTTGATTTATCCATTATGGCCGATCTTTAAACGGATTGAACATCAATTAACCTGAGAGACATTGCCTGAATGCACCATTACGTCACATTTCCTAGATCATGTTTCAAAATTGAAAAATGAAAGTTTTGAATCTATTAACTAATAAACTAGCATTGTTTCTTTTTGTCACCATACTTAAGTTAACAAAAGTCTTTTTTGTCACAGTTAAAAAACACTGGATTTGTGGAACAGTTTGATTTTAAGATGATACCAATATTGCAATTTAAAACATGAACAACCTTAAGAATATTAGAGATTTTTTCATACGTTCTACGTATTTAAAGCTTAAAGCTTTTTTTCCGATATACCTTAAGAATATAAGAGATTTTTTTTTAAATTTCATACGTAATAAATCAATTTGATAATGAAAAAGATCTGCAAAATGCACGGCCCTTGGTGTTGTTTAGCATGTTGTGTCAGTTATAAGATGTGCAGCCTGCAATTAGAAACAATAATTAAAGATAGATTTAAATATTTAAAGATTGAAACAATGATTATATAAACATTATTTACATAGTGGGCCCAAAAACCGCACAGAAGGCTCGAAACGTTTATAATTTTGCTTCTATAAGAATTTTAAAGATGTTGTCGTGGAAAAAATATTGTGAAATTTAAAAATTGTTGTTCTATTTTAAGTAAGATGTACTTTTATAGACTTGAGATCGCTATATGTCCCATTCCACCTTATAAGGCTTGGGCATACAAACCCACATCGGAAATTTCAATTGAAGGTATCCCAAAACTTATATTTCTGTCCTTTCCAAAAGTCTATATTTTATTTGATACAATGAAATATATCGGAAAGGACATTACTGTAAGAAATATACTCGGTCCGAGTATTAGTATGATTAAGTTAGTGAAAAATAAAATAAAAGTCGTAATTGTGGGGAAAAACGTACAGAATAAGACGGACAAAACGGAATAACGACAATTCAAAAGGCGTTCTACGCAAAACAAGAAGGAACGGTTTTTACCTTTTGAAACTGCATGATAGCGAGTTCCTAAAAGATTTAAGCAAGCCAAACCTAAGGTGTGTGTGCAGAATTTTAGTTTGCTTAAAACTTTTCGATAAAAACAAAAACGGAGACTAAATGTTTTTATTTAATTTCCATAATTAGTACATTTTTTATTAGCAAAACAAAGTTAAATACAATCTAAACTACAGTTATACGCAAAATATATGGTATAGACTATTCGGGTTACTGTACTGTGTGAAATCCATAGACATTGTTGTTAGGATGATAATAATGGGCTCTCGTATTTGAAATTGGAGGGACCAGTTCGTTAAGAAGATGTTATATGAAAATAAATGTTTCAAAAAAAAAAAAAATGGGAGGAGAGGGGCAGGTTCCTTTGCCCCTTCCCCTTCTCTCAGTTACTTACAGCTTTTTTTTCATCTCCAAGCAGATAGTTACGTCTCTAAACTAGAGTTATCAAACTTTGCCTACGAATGGTAAATGTTTACGTAGAAAAAAACCCCATAGATCTTATAAAGCAATCAGAGCAATGCCATCCGTCCAGTAATTTCAAAATTTTACGATATGACACAGTCATTGTTTTTATAGAACTAATTTCCTTCAGGGAGATTTGTATAGAAGAAGTGTTCTTTTAATAATCAATAACGATTTTTAAACTTGCCATTTGCAAACGTGTAGAACCTCGCATAAACTTGAATTTTAAGAATTTTCAAGATACCAGACTAATAGTCGGAAATTTAAGATATTTATTTAATTTTCAGATCTGTTTTTTTTTCCGGAACCCTGACTCAAATTAAAAGGAAACCGAATATTGCAAGGATAATGAAAAGAACTTTACCTGACGAAATAAAATTCAGTTTGTTTCAAATGTTTTTGCTTAGCAGCTATAACTTTTAACTAAATGTCTAGACTAGAGGACGGTAAAAACAAAACGAACAAACTTGTCTTTCTGTCAGAAATGTAGAGAATTCGATTTGCCCGAATATTTGATGCGATGTCAGTTTCTGTTTGAAACCCAATCCACACGTTGATTTCGAAGCTTGCCAGTTACGCTATATGAATGTTCCTCGCCGATTAAAATCTAATTGCTTTTTGTTTGTCAGATAACAAGCTGAAGAAGCATTCATTTATTTAAGTAATGATATAAATGTTAAAATATTGATTAAAGTATCTTTCGTTTAATTTTTTTTCGTAACTTTTTCTTTAAAATTCCAGTTATACAGATTTCAAATGTATCGCAGACAATGCATTAGTTTATCGTGCAAGAATGTGTGCTGACAGCGTGTATAGAATTAAGGCTGTATAACTTTATGTATTGACTGCGTGGGAACTGTGCTGATTCGTCTATCGACTGAACGCATTCATGATGCAGATTCGTGTATTGATTGTTAAATGAAAACTATACTGCATGGTGAATTGAATGCATGAAAATATTGTTTATTTAATCATGTATCGAGTCTGTCGACTGCATATGGGTACTATGTATGCTGCATCTTGCATTGACTGCACGTAAACTTTGCTGATTCGGGTATCGACAGCATGGAAACTACGTGTATGTTGCATGGTCATCTACTCCACGCTATGTATGTTTTACTGTCGATTTGTGTATATTACATGTGTGTTGATGCATTTATTGATTGTAACATTATAACTAATGTCGATTGTTGAATTTACTGTACGGATAAGTTCGGGGTAACAATGCACAATTTTAAGTTTGATAATTAAACATGAAGTTCAATTTTGTATCTTTTGATTGCATGCGTGTAATTCATACCATTTCTTAAACTATATTGTAAACATGTAGTTAAATGCGATTTTACTTTTGTTTGAATAATTTTCAAACCAATGGTAATTCTGGCAGAGACTGAATACTTAGTCAGACTAGTGACGATATAGTCCATATGTTTTCAAATGATGATAATTTGAGTTGAATAAATAGCGTTGTCTTTTATCATTAATTTTTATTCAAAAGCTAAAACATTATACCGAGCGCAGCGAGCCGCCTCGCCGCGCGAAGCGAGGATTAATGGTAACACGTATATATAAGAAAAACAGTGAAAAATGAGAGTTGAATCAGGGGTACTATGGGCTAAAAAATTTTCTTCCAGCCCTGGGCGCCGCCATATTGGCCGCCATTTTGTTTTTAAAAAGTTAGTTCGATCATTGATTGACTGGCACTTGTTCGATGTTTATTGCTCCTAAACTCGATTAAAAACTTTCCAATGTTTCAATTGAAGGTAAATTTTAAAAAATTAAAGTAAAAACAGATAAGTTTAAATAGTGCTTCAATCAAGAAACACGACTAGTTCTACGTATATCTTATTAAATTATCAGATGGAAAATAAAAACATTAACATCAAGGAACTGATCTTTTAGATACTGAATAAAGTATTCAATTTTATTACGGGTAGTGGACATATGAACTAAATTGATAAAAAATGAAAGAAGAAATAAATTTCTGTCGGAATCACGTAACCCTCTTCGGCTATTTCCGACAAAACTTGTACGTTTTACGTACGAGACATGACGTCATAATGTAGACTGAGCACGCGACGTTTAGTTTAATTTTGGCTAATGATTTAAGTAGGCGGATCCTACTGTGTGCGTTTCAAATAAATTGTTGTACAAAAATCAAACTGCTGTGTTAAATCTGCGCTCGGTCCAACGGTCACACCGTTTACATATTAGCATGCCCTTTTAAGTTTTATTTTAAAACTTTAAACGGAAAATTAGTAAAGGACACTGTAATAAAAATTTTAATTCTTTCTGTTCTAATATGTTGTTTAGTTGTTAAGTTCTATTGCATGCACGCGTCATATTGTACCCACGTGGTCGACTCGTCACGGATTATGCGCACTAATGATACGTTTGTCTTAGACCGACGTCATTAGGAATAAGGATCTTTGTAGCATCCAACTTCTCACCGCCTCATCAAGACAAACAGAGGATTCCAATAGATAGTGTTACAAATGTTCTTTGTTGTTTCAGGGCATCCTGGGAGTTTGTCAAATTTAAAGCAACAAGCTGCTAAAAATTGGCGCCCGTTTGACACAAAATAAATGAGGAAATAATTCTTCTCATTAGTCTTGTTCCTTTGTTCCGGGAAAAATGACAGGTTAAGACAAGGGCCTGTCTCAGCATTGCTTCTCGTTCGCAGAGATATGCAGCACCAGGAATCATGTGTTGATTTACCATTACCTGCATCCGCAGTTGTCGTGAACATTATTATTGTAAGACATCATCAAACTTTGAATTTATTTTCTAGTTTACTGGCTTCAAAAGTATGGCATTAATCTACCATGACATTCCATTATTGTTGGGCATTTTGCAAAAGTACTTGTGTCCATTTCTCCCGTTTTTATTACATGATTGTTTGAATTTCTTCGGTAAAAATATGCAGATGTAATTTTTGTAATATCCATTGAAGAATATAGTTATCATTATACAAACCAAATGACGGAACGTATTAATCGGAAAGTTTGCAAAACAGTCTTTGGTCTCTGATGTTTTCTGTGGATTGCTCAGACGAATTGGCTCGCTATGATGAAAGGATAACACTACTTGCTACATATAATCCGACCGGGCACAAAGAGCGTTTTATCCGGGAATTCGCCAATGATTAATGCTATCTCTGTCTCGCTAATCACAAATCTTCTATTCTGATCAAAACCCAAGTTATATTGGACATTGACCTACATCATATAATCGGAGAAAACGTGATTAATCCGCGGAATTTTAGTATAAAACAAAATCAAATAAACAAACAGAGATCTTGACACAATAATCTGATTACTAAAAATAGCTGCTTAGCAACTACTTCTGTGAAAGTGGGATGGGTCCCTGTATACATTGTGTAAATTGTTATCGAATACATGTTTTGCCAGATGAATATCAATGAACAATATGAAATCAGTAGTATCATCTGTGTTTACTATTTTCTAGAATTTTAAAATGTCATCTGGTTGTCCCGTTTTTGTGCTAAACCATATACCACTAGACAAAACCTTATTAAATGATATTACACTTCTCAAAATTGATATAACTTAGAAGTGAATATCAGTTAGTTAACAACCATGGGCTCGCTTGAACTTTACACAGTTACTGCAGCCCTCAGCAGTCCGCTGACATTTTTTATTGTAACGTTAATAATTTTCTTTCTATAGCTGTTTAAGATGCTATTGATAAGTATGTGTAAGTCTTGGGGGAACTGGTATTAGTTTTTCAAAAGGTCAGAAATGTATATCATGAACGGAAAGGACAATCCAAGGACGAAACAGATATGTATTTAATTATTACAATAGGACTGCACTGTAACGATTGCTCTAAAATATACTCTTACTCCTACAGGATCTCTCTGTATCATACTCCTACATCAACCCACTGTATTATGATTATATAGGACCACACTCTAACAAACATTAGACCCCACAGTATTAAATTATCCTATAGGACGGCATTGTAACATACTCCTACAGGACAGTACTATATCATTATCAACAGAAACCCACCGTATCATACACTATAGGATGACACTCTAAAATACTCCTACATGGCCGCACTGTAACATATTTTCTAGGGGGTCAACTGTAACATACTCCTCTACCATTATCCACTTGAAACCTACTGTATCATACTCTAATATAACCGTACTCTAATATATTCCTGAAGGGCCGTACTGTAATATCTCCTACTGGGTCGTACAGTAACATACTGCTATAGGACCGCACTCTAACATTTCTAACATGTTTCTACAGGGCCGTACTGTAATATATCCTACAAGGTCATACAATAACATACTCCTATAGGACCGCACTCTATCATATTTCTACAGGGCCGTACTGTAAATAGTAGTAATATTTCCTACAAGGTCGTACAATAACATACTCCTATAGGACCGCACTCTAACATATTCCTACAGCGCCGTACTTTAATATATCCTACAAGGTCGTACTATAAAGTACTCCTACAGGACCGTACTGCCAAAGATATCCTATTGGCCTTCTCTGTAGTTTTATGTCTGTGGTGTCTGGATAATAAGAGAAAGGGAATTTGAATTATTTATCTGTACAATCAATCTATGCTTCAAAAAGATTATTCTGTATAATTTACATCGCAGTGTCTAAAGATTTAGTCGAATAACGTTCTTATATCCACATGAATGCTTCAAAGTTAAGTTTCAAATAAAAACTGCTATAAGGTTTGAAACTTCTTTTAAAATCATAGATAAAACCCAAGGATTTGCAACATTATGTTTCAATAATAAAATGGAGATCGGGATATACCTTTTTGCATCGATTAGGAGATATGGCACATTTTGAGTTGATATAAGAATTTTAGATACATCATAGAAATTACCAACATACATATCAGATATATGTGTTTTTTTGAGCATTTTTGTAGAAACACCTGGTGAAGTTTCCCCCCTCATAAAATTCTACAGCACATGAATGCGTAATTTCAAAATAATGTAACTCATACGGTTTCAGAATGTTGATGTCTATAGGTGAGACCTTGTTTCTATGTAATAATATTTGTGTTTCATCTGATTTTAATGATGGCTATTCCTCATGATCAGCAATAATTTATAACTTGTAGATATCATCCGACATACAAGTTTACAGGCAATGAAATTGTTTTAAATGTGCTGAGTGGCAAGTTGGTACCTAATCGGTACCTAATACGCGGGCACTTATTGCTGGGTTTAAACAAATGAACAGCCAAATTGCCCCTAGAGGATGCTTAGAAATGTGTGCAGTAAATATGATTTAAGCAGGTCAAGTTAACCTCATCCTGTCCAATTCCCAAACGACCCCAAGTTCTCTGAGCTTGGTTTTGTCATTCATAAATATCTACTTCTATACATACTTGTTTGCGAGTAATTGGCTGGAAACATGTGCAATGCACTTAATAGGTTTGGTCTTCATCCTTAAGAAGATTTGTAACTTTAAAAAAATCATGACTTAAAGAAACATTTTAAAAACACTTTGGTAACGAGTGGGCATGGTATAATATCAGAGAAGCATAATATATAGGAATGCCAGTTTTATGTACTGTTTCACTGCATGTAGGTTTAAGTTATCCATACATTATGAAAACTCTCTCTCTCTCTCTCTCTCTCTCTCTCTCTCTCTCTCCTCTCTCTCTCTCTCTGGTTGGAGTTTGAATGACACATGTCCACCCTCACCTTGTTTACCACCGAGTCCACGTTCTTTGCCACAATAGGAAGGTTTAGGTACAGTGGCAGGTGCTCGGTACAGGTATGACGTGCCTGGCTTCATTCAGACCACTGCTATCAATGTCTCAGTACTCAGATACTCTCTTATTGGATTACACCAGAAACCGGTCACCCAAAACACGTGCTTGACTTAATATTGTGTATTCTTCTTCATTATGAATTATGAGAAATGTACATATGTTTCATGGCGGGTTATTGAATTAATGCTCGAATTTTGGATTTTGGAACGCTTAGGTAAACACATCGTCAGTTTATCTTGATAATTAATGACAGCACAGCCAATATGTCTATTAAAAATTCAACGTTTGTAATTAGAGATTGAATGGGGATAAAAAACATTTATGTTGAAATTTTTTCGCTAAATCTTTGAGACACGCACCATTCGAGACAAATGTAGCTTGAATCGACATTTCATTAGGTGCTCAGGGGGCATTTAATCCGCAGAGAAACAGAGAATGACAATCGCAGATGAAATCTGATGTCTCCTTCTCATAAACAAAATATGATCGCATTCTTTTACAAAATTAATAACCATTCTCACTGATTAGGATTTCAAAAATTCAATTAACCAAACTATTGTAGATCGAGCGCCCGTTACATAGGTTGCTCATTGGTAAAGAGAAAAGGTTAACTAAATCACCCAAAAATAAAAACCTATCAACGTAGAAAACTTTGTCCTATTCTACTCAATTCTTTGAAAGATTCGCAAAAAAGTTCGTTGAATTACCAAAAAGTAAATATGGGTGTAATCACACCCATGTTGACTTTTTTGGTAACCGTTACGTCAGTTCCATTGTCTAGACCAGTATATTCGTTCACAAATAGAAACTTATTTCACGGAACACTCATATTACGCTGGAAAAATACATGTTCCGGGTATATTAAAAAAAAGGTAGGGGGCAGTATTCCGGTATTGTCTAATCGTCCTACATGTGCTATGGTGTGGAGGGATTATTTCGCTTCTCCAGCGAGAAAGAAACCTCCCAAGGGCTGGCCCGTGATAAAGTTACAATAATCACATCACGCAAACCTCCAGCTGATTGATAGTAAACGTGTATTTATCGCTTTTTATGAGTCTCCCCTGCAGACTTCTTAGTCCAGCCTTTCTTTATGCATTCTAGGCTTCTGTGATGATTGCAATGCCAAGTCGCTTAAGAGGTCGGGATCCTTGCAAAAACTTCCTCAGATTAGCCTTTTGACAGCTACAGTTCCAAGAGACGATGCAGACTTATTTACCTGAGACAGAAGCAGTTTAAAATACACAGTAACTACATAATACTTCTACAGGGACTTGTACTTCACTAATATACCATACATTACTATACAGTATACACTAAATACCTCACAAGCTCCACAGCACTACACTATAATAAACTTCATTTGTATATGCATATATACAAACTGTATAATAAACATGTCAATATATTACTATGTACATGTTATACTCTATGCTTCATTACTATGCTACACTATAGCATAATATGCTATTTTATTTTCGAACAATCCACCATATGCTATATTCTTTACTATACATTTTTGTGAAAAATGGCTGATTATATGTTAGGTTAATTCATATCTAAGTACGTGTACGTGTATATTATCAATTGAAACGACAACAATAAACGTAAGGCATCCCCGATGATATGATAAAAATTATATCAATCATGCATCAAAACAAATATCAACCAGTGGCGATAATCCGAGAACAACATACGAAGACTGGGTGTACACCGATAGCTTCTGGGACAATAAATTATTCAGTGGATACATTGATCAAGGGCATAATCATATACAAATTCACTACAACGTTAGACAACTAAAGTGTTGGTGGGGTTTTTTTTT